>JACMZG010001893.1:32019346-32439354 GCA_018340805.1 Microvelia longipes | reverse complement strand
ACTAAATCTTCTACTTTTAAATGGAGGAGTCTATAATTTGTATTTTTGACCGCCATATTCTTAAGCTGACTCTTATTCCAGCCTGACAAGCATCGCGTATATTATTTAGTGCCCTTAGATTATCTACTAAATCGACATCAGCATTATTCGGTAAAATCTTTAAATCAATTTGTTTCCTAGCCTCGAAACCCGTCAATACAAAACAAAGGGGAAAAACCCGTGGAAGTGCATATTGTTGAGTTATAACAATACGTCGCAACAGGCAGATAAGTAACCCAGTCTTTACGCTCACCAACGTAAGGGATTTAATGTTGATAAATAATGGAGTTAGCTCGTTCGACTGCTCCATTGCTGAACTTCGCATATGCATCGCTGTAGTCCCATTGAATGCATACTTAAGTTTAAGCGTTGCTAACGTGCGGGTAATACCGGCATTGCCACTAGATAAATCACCTTGATAAGCATTTAACAACTCATCCACTAAAGACCGAGGCACAGCCACTAACGGCTTGCTTACGCCCCCTGAGAACTTTCTATACATTAAAATATCGTTTTCAGAATCGATTTCGAAAACCCTACTTTTGCGTAAAATAACCTTATCCGCTGTATCCGGATGTAACTTAGCCTTGAAAATTGGACCAAAATAACCTGCCAAATCCTGCCTCTGAAGGGCACCAATATTCCCTATTAATAAACCAGATGCCGCCCGAACAATTTGACCTCTCTTATGATAGTCGACCTCCGCATCCTCATTAGTGCGGTTGCCTGAACGAAGGACCGACTGAACGCCATGTTCCTCTCGACTTAGCATATCTGCTGTGACAGTTGCAGAAGGCTTTTTATACTTAATTATAACATTAGGGGTCTATTTGATAAGTTCAACACATAAATAGCCCTTAGAACATTTCATAGGTACCGTTGTGATCTTTTATTTCTTTTGGTGGTTCATCTAAGTAGGGTAGAACTCAAAAAACAGAAGATTAACACAAGACATTTTATAATTAAAAATAAACTAAATTTTACAAACATAAGTCTGAACGTTTACATTAATTAATTAATAAGCATGATGATTACATCTTTTTAAATTTAATTAAGATTATATATTAAATTTCTTTTCCTTGTACATATTTACAAATAATTATTGATCAACTTACGAGACCATTCTATCTGAGTATTGCTAGCTATTTCTTCAGAAACTTTACTTTACTAATGAAACTAATATAATAATTATCTTTAAAAAGAACTAATGAAACTCACAATAACTTTTCCATTTACATAACTATAACTTTACCAAAAGACTGAGCCCCTTCCTTTGGTCGAGGAGCTTTTTTATTTAATTGAATCAAAACAAATTGACGTTATGATCTATAATTAGTATCATGACATCAAATTTGTTTGTATAATAAACAATTTTATTATAATTTGTTTATTTGTTTATATCTTTAGTGACCTTAGATTAATAAATCTAGTTTCCTAAAATTAGAAATGTTTTGATTTATTAATTAATAATTTAATATTATTAAAATGCAGTATGATTAAACTCTTATTATCTTCCTTATGAAAATTCGCAATTTTACATGCATCAAACAGCTGCATCCATCAAATTGCTGTATTGTTATATGCCCCTTCGCATGAAAATAAAATCTTAGTAGAGTATCGATAAGATTTTCATTTTCCTTGAGTGAGTGAAGAGTTGATGAAGAACAGTGTGCTCGTATTTGAGGTGTTGCTTCTGTCAGCTGTGGGTGTTTTCAATGAGAAAAGTTTGTCCAAAGTAGTTGAGTTTGTGAAAGGTTGTGGACGCACATCGATCCATAGTAGTGAGTTGGATCCATAATGATGAGAGTTCATGAAGGTAGAAGTGGTCGATGCTTCGGTGCTCTGTAAGTTTCTCATTACAATATATATTTACAAAGTGATAGTGGCTTTTTACCTTGTGAAAACAATATTAAATGATTATTTTGATCGAAAATATAAATAAAATGTGTGGCTATAAATATAATTAACTTTTTAAGGTGGCTATAAAATATCTTAAGCTAATATATTGAAAAGAATATATGATAATGTCTTATTAACATAATAAATTAATAAAAGAAAATGATTAACGCTATTTATTTATTTATAAGTAAATAAATTTAATGGAAAATTTAAAAATATCTATAAATATTTTTGTAAATCTCTTTAGACGATTTATAAAATGTTTAATGAAATTATGTAATTAATGATTAATATTAATTTTTATGTACAAAATATTAAAATTTAAACGTAAATGTTTTATAAATCCTTTACAAATGGAATTGTAACGCATGTATATGCGTCTTATATACATATATACTTAGCTAAACCAATTCCTCTATTACACAACTAAATTTGTGTGAGTTATATTGAAAATTTTTAAAATAACGTGAAAGCGTAATAATAAATCTCGTTAAATTTACGATCCTTAGATTTACTTTGTATCTTTACGCTGAAGCAAAGTATAATCTCTGCATGGCCGACTCATCTTGTCAACTTCTTGTTGGATGGAAAGAATGCTCTGATCAGCAAAACGATATTTCTTTAATGAGTAAAATTACACCTAACTAGAAAAATATTTGTCTTATTTATAGCTAATCTATCATTTATAAAATAAAACAAAAAGAAATATGCGTATTTAGTTGATTTAATCTTAAAATCAGGTTAAAATGAAGAAACAATATCTTTATTTATAAAATAATTGAATAAAATGTACATCTTTAAACGAATATAAAACTCTGCGACCTAAATGTAACGTTATAATAAATTTAAATTTTATCCCTGACATTGCCGTATTTACGGACTCTATTCTTCCGTGCGTATTCATAAATTTATGAATGTAATAGCTGCTTGAAAGAAAACCAATGAAACATGTATATACTAATTTATGCTAATAAAAGTCTGAGATAAATAGGTTGAGTTGAATTGCTCTAAATTTTAGGTTTTACTAGGGCATCTTCCCCGAGAATAATAACGTTTCAGACGTGTAATATGAACGACATCAGTCTGTCCCTTACTGAGGGCTATTTCGTATGCATTATCGCCGCATGCCCTTATGACGCGATAAGGTCCATCATAATGGTGCCCTAATTTTTGATTTAAGCCGGGGCGAAGCTTCACTAAGACTAAATCCTTTGGCCTAAACTTTAAAGGACGAAAGGTTTTATCATGCGCCGCCTTGTTCTTCAATTGAGATTTGGACCATTGACACATTGTAGCTCTGATCTCATTTAACATACGTATATTCTCAATTAAATCCGGGCTTGTTGTCGATGGTAAAATTGCTAAATCGACTGCCTTCCCGGCTCACTTCCAGTGAGAAGAAATAAAGGGACTATACCCTGTTGATAAGGAGACTGTGCTATTATAACAAAATATAGCAGCCTGTAGACATCCTACCCAATCCTTCTTAGCTCCTAGATAAGGGATTAAATTTTGATACACTGAAGCATTTGCTCTTTCAACATTTCCCTGAGAAAAAGGGCTATATGCTGTGCTAAAATTATGCTCTATGCCAAAACCAGCGCAAAACTCCTTGACGAATTTATTTTTGAAATGACTACCATTATCTGTCTGAATGCAACCCGGCACCGAAAACTTATAAATAACCTCCTCTAGTAAAAACTTTATCACTTGTTGTGCATCCGCCTTCGGGACTGCACGCGCGATTAAATACTTCGTAGCTAAGTCTGTACACAGTAAAATATATCTCTTTCCTTTGCATAAGTTATGGGGACCACTAAAATCTAAAAATATTTTCTCAAAAGGTACGCCCTTAACAGGAATATGTCCATGATAGATCACATGATTTCCTGTCCTATCGTATTTTATTCGTTGACATGTATCACAAGTCTGAACATAAGAGACTACATCATGATAGAGAGACTCCCAATAATACTTCCTCTTAATCGTACTAACCATGCGCGAAATACCTGGGTGCCCTCCCATATTAGATGAATGATATTCATGTATGACGTCATCGACTAAGGAGCGTGGGACAGCGACTAGGAGCTGTGTTTTCCCACCAAAATAGTGCTTATAAAATAATATATCATCATTGCCGATAGTATATCGTCTAGACTTTCTCTCAAATTGTCTTCTCAGCTACTTCTGGATTCAAAATTGCCTTATAAATTGCACCTAAGAAGTCATCTTGCTTCTGGACTGTAGCAAGATTGCCTATGAATAAGTGATTAGTGCCTTCACAACCTGACTATGAGTGTTGCTGAGAGAAGTGTGTTGTACATCCTTGTCTGAGCTCATAGAGTCACGTGACCCCGCCCGAGGACGTAAGACAGCCGCCACTTCCGCATCCTCTGTGTTGCTACGAGACAATGCATCGGCTACGCCCTGAAAACTTCCTGGCTTATATTTTATCGATAGGTCGAAATCTAGTAACTTAGCTGCCAGATGATTTAATCGCGAGTTTGCATGCCTCAGCGTTTTATCGTAGATAAGACACTTGTGGTCTGTGTATACCGTGAAATGTATACCAAGCAGCAACTCGCGAAATTGCTGACAGCCGAAAGTGACAGCCAAGAGCTCGAGCTCTGATACCGAGTAGCGCTTCTCCGCCGGTCTAAGCGCGCGCGAAGCAAAGCCAATGGGTTTTAGTAGCTTAGTCACTGGACACTTCTGGTGTAATGCCGCCCCCAAACCGGAACGACTTGCATCTGTCAGCAAGTACGTTTCAGCCGTTTCATCAAAGACCGACAGTAAAGGGGGGGAAGTGAGAATCTGCTTGATTTTAACAAATGCGGATTCACACTCATCTGACCATGAAAACTTCTTCTGTGTTGTAACCGCAATTAAAGGCGCTGAAATAGAAGCTAAATCCTTGCAGAACTTCCTGTAGAAATTCACAAGACCCAAAAAGGATCTAACCTGCTTAATGCTCCCGGGTCTACCAAAATTTTGCACCGCAGTGATATTCTTTTGACAAGGGCTGGTACCGTTCTTACTAATATCAAACCCTAAAAACTCTACCTTCCTAGTACCAAAAAAACACTTATCCGTACGTAATTGGATGCCATATTGACTTACTCTTGCCAAAACCTTCTCTAAATTTGAAATAAATTGCTGAAACGTGTCCCCAAACGTTACAAAATCATCAATGTAGTATACAAACTAGTATACAAGAGATCATTAAAACTTGCACTTATCGCACGTGCAAAAAGGGAACTTGATATTTTAAAACCCTGTGGTAAAGCCCTAAAAGTATATAAATTATCGCGGGATTTGAACCCGGTATACTGCTGGCACTCAGGACTAATCGCTAACTGATTAAAAGCACTCAAAATATCCATGCTAGCAAAATAATCATGATTACCTAAGCAACCTACTAAAGTGGGAAGATGACCAAATGGATATTGATCACCTTTCACGTATTTATTAAGCTGACGGTAATCGACAATTAATCGGGGTTCCTTATTCTCTTTTCGTACTAAAAAAGCTGGTGATGAAAACGAAGTTCTACTTTCCTGTATTATGCCTGCTTTCAAATAAGTTTTTAAAAATACTGTCCATATCCTCTACATCCCTGGGGGACAACTTCATAGGTCGTGACGTAACATGTGCATTCTCATCCGTAAGCTTGAAACTCACTGGTTTCAACTTAGATAAACGAAGTCGACTCTTATCCGAAACAAAAACGTGTCTATATTTACGCAAAACCGTTGCAATCTGATTACGCTGCTCTACGGGAAGATCTGGGTTAATGAACAAAGGGCGACCATCTAAGTCACAGACCTGAGCAGAATTGCTGTGTGGGTCGACTGACAATACATTAAGGGGCTTAGCTCGGCTTTGCTGGTGCTCTGGCTTGCTCGCACGCAACAGAAGCGCCTTAGTCGAAGTGGTTGTAACCAAAACCACAGACTCCGATTCCTTACTACGCTGTAAGGTATGACAATGAATGCCCGTCGAGACAATAAATTAAAATCCGAACTCATTGAATACTCATCCCCCGGTGCGCCCGAAGAACGGCACAGCACCGGCACGATTAAAGACTCACGCGGCTTAACAACTACATCTCTACATAACTGTATGCCTAGCTGACTATTATTCTTCTCCCTAGCATCCTCTAAAGAAGTCTTAACCCACGTCGAGTGCATACGTACGTATAAAACGTCACGCCCAGCCTGAAGAGAAATACGCCTTTGCTCAAAATCTAGATTTACCCCGTACTGAAGTAAAAAAGGCGTGCCTAAAATTACTGGCTTTAATAAATTATTCGCAACATAAACTATACATGTAAAAACCGTATTTGAAGCTGAAATTTGAGCTCTGTCATACCCGTAATGTCGAGTTGAGATTTAGACGCCCCCTGTACTGAAAAATCGTCTGGAACTGGAGAAACAGATAAACCTAAGTGAGACAAGACCTCCTTGTCTATTACATTTAGCGATGCTCCACTGTCTAAAAAGCCATGTATTTCTTCTGACCTACCAATAGGCACTGACAAACTCCACTTGGAGGTAGTGGCACAAGAACCTCTCCCCTTTGCTATCTCTAGGCAATAATCCGCGGGATATGAGAATTGCAAAAAGCCTGACCTAGGACAATACTTTAACTTATTATATAAAGATAGTAATGAGAATTTACAACTATCTCTTAAATTAATTAAAATCTGCTGACCTACACAGTATAACAAACTTGCCTTCATTTGAAGGAAATTCCGACCAGATGGAAAAAATGCTGACCTTGTATATAAAAATAAAAGTCGCTAATAGAGCTAGGCATAAAACAACACAAATTATGGCTGAGAAACCCAAATAAAGCAACATAATTAAAAGTAATGCTCCTAAGCCCTTAAAAATAAAAAGAAACCATGCCAAAAGTGGCTCAACACAACTTAAAAAATAATCGGACATGAATAAAAACATGGTACTAAATAATA
Source organism: Microvelia longipes (assembly GCA_018340805.1). Lineage (NCBI taxonomy): Eukaryota > Metazoa > Arthropoda > Insecta > Hemiptera > Veliidae > Microvelia > Microvelia longipes. Next base: position 32,432,441 of record JACMZG010001893.1, on the reverse strand, counting down.
CGTCATTTTGACGAGAAAAATGGGGTTTACTGGACCTAACACATTGACCGTCTCCGTAAACCCTTCACCTAGTTTTTTGAAGCACGATCTGTCTGATAACGGCTGCCCCTTGACCTTTATGCCCGTACCTATTATCAGAGCGATAATTAGAACTCGAGCGTCGTGAATCAGACGGACCCCTAGACTGAAAATCTTTTGAGCCCTTATCATCCCTAGATCCACTACGCTGACCACCCCTCGAGCCAGAAGGCCTGTAAGGACAGCTACTCTCATAGTGAGATGTTGCCCTACAGTAATAACAAAACTTATTATTATTATTATTACTATGATTATTATAATTATTATTATACGGTTGTAAGATCCGCTCTGGAATTTCTGTTTGAAGAGTGGCGGTTATATGACCTGCGGTTGTCAAACCGAGCCGGCCGCGATGAAGCCTCGGGCTTATCTGTATAGAATTCACCGCCCGTGTTAACGACTCGATCTGCTTTGTCAGCGAATCATAGAGATCGGTTGGCTGAGCAGAAGCGACTGTGGAGATAGCCGCTCGGTTCTTCTGAAGTAGACTTTGCTCTAAGTACTTCGAAATATTTTGGCGCAATTCAGCGAGCGTGTTTATTATAAGAGAGCAACGCGCTCAAAAATATGGGGTGACAACCCTTTAAACAGTGAGTAACAACATCTGTCTCCTGCATGTTGTCATCAATACGTGAACATAATTCAACGGCGCGATCAATAAAGTCGAGCACGTGCTCCTCCTTATTCTGTAGCAGAGTATTTAGCTCCATCTGGAGCGAAAACCGCGACGAGGGCCTAAAACGCGCTAAAAATGCAGTCTTAATTGATGTCCAAGTGAGAGGCGTATTAGTCCGGCCTGCACGCGCTTCTAACTCATCATAAAACCGGAGAGCGGAATCCGACAAATACAACGGAAGAATTCTAACGATTTCCTCATCAGACCAACGATTAGCAGTAGCAGCCCGGCGTACTGAAGAAAGAAACGGCTCAAGTTTCTCAGTCTGCCCCGAAAACGATTTAGGAGCAAAATAAGGAAAACGCTGCGCTTGCGCTTGGCCTGCAGGAGTACCACCGTCTGCTCCCCCTGAACCTGTGAGAATATTAACTGTATGCTTTTTACTCTTCAAGTAAGTGGCAGCTCGCACCCGCTTTTCTCTCTGTGATCCGGTAGCATCTAGTCCCTGTTCTAGCAAGTATGCACTGAGCTGGTCTGAACGCATACGATAAATATTCACACGTGAAGTGACCGAAGCACACGAGCTAGTGTCCGATTCATTACCCGACAAATCCGACATAGTGATCGAGCAAAAATAAATAAACCAAGCAAAATAAAAGTACGAAAAAAGAACAAAAATATTAAAAGTATATTATATTAATAACGGCTCTTCAAAAGAAAAAAACCAAAACAATCCTCCTTTTTAATTAAAGAATGTAGGGGTTGTAAACCGTATAAATAATTGAGCAGAAAGTAACTTATCTAAGCAAAAGAAATAGACATCGAAAATATGATGCTATATAAAAACTATACGAAATAACATAAAATAAAAAGAACTCCAAAAAAACAAAACGTATCAACTCAGTATATCACTGATAAAATCATGGGGCATACATTCATACTCTAATGTAAATGAACAACATAATAAGACATAATCAAATAACAAAGCGTTTAGAATTATTTATAGGAGTCTTTAAATCTAAATGAAAATATGCTAAAAACTTATTATAAAATGATCTTATAGCCATGAACAAAAGCTTCGAGAAGCAGTAACTAATATGTTATAAATCCATAAAGAACATCAAGAGCCACAACTTCTGTTGTTAAATAAAAAGAAACAAGGTAAAAGCACTAAAAAGAAAAAGAAAATAAATGTAATCTTAAGCAAATATGCCGATCTCGAAAAACTAATTATAATTTACTTGATATTGACAGAGAAAATGGCTGATCTAAGCAGTCCATCTGTCCGAGTTAAATCCTTAAATCTTAATCACAAATCATGTTGTTAATTTCAAATTTGAATTTCCCTTTGATAAACCACAAAAAAAAACGGGCCTCCACCATATAACATTAGGGGTCTATTTGATAAGTTCAACACATAAATAGCCCTTAGAACATTTCATAGGTACCGTTGTGATCTTTTATTTCTTTTGGTGGTTCATCTAAGTAGGGTAGAACTCAAAAACAGAAGATTAACACAAGACATTTTATATTAAAAATAAACTAAATTTTACAAACATAAGTCTGAACGTTTACATTAATTAATTAATAAGCATGATGATTACATCTTTTTAAATTTAATTAAATATTATTATATATTAAATTTCTTTTCCTTGTACATATTTACAAAATAATTATTGATCAACTTACGAGACCATTCTATCTGAGTATTCGCTAGCACTATTTCTTCAGAAACTTTACTTTACTAATGAAACTAATATAATAATTATCTTTAAAAAGAACTAATGAAACTCACAATAACATTTACATAACTATAACCTTACCAAAAGACTGAGCCCCTTCCTTTTGGTCGAGGAGCTTTTTATTTAATTGAATCAAAACAAATTGACGTTATGATCTATTATTAGTATCATGACATCAAATTTGTTTATATATAAACAATTTTATTATAATTTGTTTATTTGTTTATATCTTTAGTGACCTTAGATTAATAAATCTAGTTTCCTAAAATTAGAAATGTTTTGATTTATAAATTAATAATTTAATATTATTAAATGCAGTATGATTAAACTCTTATTATCTTCCTTATGAAAATTCGCAATTTTACATGCATCAAACAGCTGCATCCATCAAATTGCTGTATGTTGTTATAAAATCTAGTAAATTAGCTGCTATCCTATTTAGCCTACTATTGTGATGTCGTAAAGTTTTATCATATTCTAAGCTCTTATGATCAGTAAAAACCGTAAACTTAACAGAAAGTAGCATATGCCGAAACTTTTGACATCCAAACTCTATCGCCATAAGCTCTAGATGGCCTACTGGAAGTGTTGACTCATTGCCTTTTAAAACGCGGCTGCAATAAGCCATAGGCCTCAAATGACCCGTGACCTTGCACTTCTGGTGCAAAGCAGCGGCCAGAGCTTGCTTGGAAGCGTCGCATATCAAAAACGTTTCAGCTGACTCGTCAAAAACGGCTAGAACGGGCTGAGATGTCAGTTGCTTCTTGATAGACTCAAAAGAAACTTGACACTCATCGGACCACTCAAACTTTTTGCGCGTCGTAACCGCGATTAAGGGTTTATAGAGGCTAGCTAAATTAGGCAAAACCTTTCTATAAAAATTACACATCCCCAAAAATCGGCGCACGCCCTTGGCGAGAGCTTGGGTATTCTTAGCACATAACGTCGTGCCTTCCTGACTAATATCGAACCCAAGAAACGTTATTTTCTGAACCTCGAACTGGCACTTGTCAGTTCTGAGTTGAATACCGTACTGGCTAACACGATCCAAAACCTTTTCTAAATTGACCAAAAACTCTTCGTATAGTCCCCGAAAACGGCTAAGTCATCAATATAATACACAAAAGAAGTATAACGTAAGTCATTAAAAAACCCGACTCATCGACTTCGCGAACAAATTAGAGCTACATTTTAAGCCCTGAGGAATCGAACAAAACTCATAAAGCCCTTTGTGGATCCTGAAAGCAGTATACTTGCAACAAGAAGGGTCTAATGGCAATCGATTGAATGCGCCCAAAGGTCGCGTAATAGGTATTTATGGTTGCTGACACAGGCAACCAAGGTCTTAACGTAAACATTAAGGGCTCTGAATTCTCAAACGCAACGTGGCTCTTTGCCCTCTCTCTTCACTAAAAAACATGGGCTCGCAACGAGACTCGAACTTTCCTAGATAATGCCAGAACGTAAATAATTTTCAATAATCGTGTCCATATCCTTCATGTCTTTCTGGGACAAACGTAAGGGCCGCGGTGTGATGTGCATATTTTCATCAGTGACCTCAAATTTGACGGGGGAGGGGAGTGTCGAGGGTTGAAGCTTGCTTTTACCACTGTAACCGTTGGGTATGGTTAGGTGCCCCAGGCTGACTACTTCCTGGCCCAACAGCCACGAGAAACCTCCTAGAAGATTTCTTAGTCTTAGGTGGTCCAATAAAGAGAAAGAACTCAGTTAATTTTAATTGATACAAGGATAACTTAACAATCAGCACAATATAAACTTAAATATTAAATGTCGAACTATTATAGTGCCTAGTATGTGAGCCCCTCTCTACTTAGCCTCAAAGCACCTATATTTGGGAATCAGTTAACTTCTAATGAATTGTTCATGGAATTGATGGCTTTAATATAATGACACGTAAAAGATCACATTTAGTACTTACGGATGGTGGCTAACCATATTAGTGAGATGGACTTCATGAGGTAGCAACGAACTAACTGTTGAGAATAACTTTTAACTAACTGCACGGTTAACTTGCTTAAAACTGAACTTGAACCTGTCTCTCCCCTTCCCATAGGATGCATAGCCTTTTATACCACGGTTATTTTCCACCTCCTTTGGAGAGGACTGTCCAAAATGTAATCACTCTTATCATATTCTAGGAAACTAGTACATGGAAGTTTGGTTACACTTTATCTGCAGGTGTTTGTTATCTTCTTCTGCGATAAGAAGTACATGAGATTTATTCACTAAATAACAGGAAATGCATCATTCTAAGAGACCTTATCACTCTTATCAGAGTGTAACTTGTCCACAGGTGTTTGATATCTTCTTTCTGAGAAAGAAGTACATGGTTTCTAAACTAAATAACTGAAAATGCTATCATCCTATGAGACCCTATCGTTCTTATCATACTTCTACGAATCTGGTACATGAACTAAATTCTCCTAAAGGAATTTTGTTTACAATTTTCAACTGCAGCTGTGTTGTGATTCACTTCATTGTGACTAAATAAGTTGAATGTTTGATCTTAACCCTATAAGGAGCACTTATTAAGCCTAAGTTCTAAGGTAGATGCCTACAGGGTATATCCGACGGTTACAACTACTCAAGAAAACATGACGATATTTGTTCAGTAGGTGTGAGAGTTGAAACTGCTGACTCTCAGATAAATCTTTCTTAATCGATAACGGAACGCCATCAGAATCTAAAACCTGACCACTTGGTTTATGTTGAGTCAAACAACATTCTCTTCTCCGTGGCGGCAAAGAGACGGCTGGTGTGTGGCTTATAGCCCCTAAGAACGCGCGTGACCGAATATGGTTAGTCATCGATCTCGTATTATATAAAACTAGACTCAACCGATCGCCATCATGTTTTAAAGAATGGCAATATACGCCCTTCTTATCTAATAAATGCAAATCAGACTCAATATCTGAAGAAACTGCCAGACCCTGACTATCAGTGCATTGCATCAAGACCCTTTTTCCCTGACGCGGGCCTAAGGTTAACTCTTGACATAAATAAACACGTTGAGGCGCGCTAGGAACACAACCCCTGGACTCAGATTCTGTCTGGCTATGAACCCACTGATAATTCATTTTTACCCTAACGACACTACGCTTGGATGTTAATGTGATCCATTTCCTAAAACTAATTAAAGTAATATGCGAAACGTAACCTAATGCGACAAATAAATATAAACAACATAAGAATAGGACATGAAAGAAATTTAAGAAAAGATTCGACAAGAATAAAAATACAGGAGACAAAATTACAAGAATAAAATCAACTGCAGCCTTGCAGTGCGTTAAGATAGGATCGGGCTCGCACTCCCTTACACAAAATGCAAGCCCAGGGGCTAGTTTTTTTGAAACCTATTGTGGCCGCGGTGATCATTATGCCAAGGACCGTTTCGAGGCCTAAGGAAGCCTTGACGAGATGAATTTGGCCTTGGGCCACCATTAGGTTTGCTGGAGGGTCTGTAGCTACTATTGCGTGGAGGGGAGCGAGGTTTATAAGGGCAACGACTCTCAACATGAGAGCGCGACCTACTGTATGCGCAATACAAATCGTCCCTTCTGAAAGGATGGCTTTCTTTGCAGAAATTCTCGCGCTGTTGATTTCTATGCGGGCCAAGACTGATAGTGTTTACAGCCTAGATTGTCATCGATCCGCTTTGATAAGCTGACTACTGAAGTATCGGCGGCCGTGGTGGCTACAGCTTGTACTGCAGGCTGGGACTGAGCCACAATGGCAGCCCTTGTTTTCTGAAGCAAACGTTGCTCTAAATATTTGCCTGCATTATCGCGGAGCGTTGGAACTGTATCGTTATTGTACAGAGCGACTGAGCGACCCTTTCAAATAAATTTGGGGCCAAGCCCTTTAAACAGTGCGTTACGACATCCGACTCCGGCATCGTAGCATCAAGTTTTGAGCAAAGTGCAACTGCGCAATCAATGAAATCTAACACATGCTCATTTGGAGCTTGGAGCAAACTATTGAGCTCCAATTGTAGCGTAAAACACGAAGACGGCTTGAACCGCCTCTCAAGGTCCGCCATTACTCGCGGCCATGTGAGAGGGATGCCAGACGCGCTGGCTGCCGCCTCCATTTCGTCAAAGAAGCGCAAAGCAGAACCGGAAAGCTATAACGGAAGAAGTTTTATAACAGTCGCGTCGTCCCACGAATTTGCCGCTTGAGCCCTACGGATGGAGGAGGTAAAAGTATCTAGGTCATCCCCTTGGCCGGAAAAAGCCTTGGGGGCAAAATAAGGCACGCGAAGTTTTGACGCGTCGTTATAAACATTATTATCTGTTGCACTGATGTCAACAGGCAAAACATCACCGTCCCTGTCATCGCCCGACAAAGATGATCTTTGCCTGGAATTCATTAAAGCCCTAGCCTGGGCCCGCATTTCGTGAACCGTGCTTGCGGCGGAGACACCGTTTTCTAATAAAAATTTGGACAAATTGTCTGAACGCATCCTATAAAGTCGATGCGGCTAAACGCGGTGTCACTTTCCGAATCAGACATAATGAATGATCTTGTAGTAACTTAATAATATAACCAAAAAAAACAAACAAAGTATGGAGAGCTAGAATTTGGAAAAAAGAGTTTAAAGAACGTTAAAGGAAGGAGAAAAGATAAAAGGAAATGTAAGGGTCAGAGAGATGTAATTATCGTGAGACATATATAGCGCAGGAGAGAAATATATAAAACTAATGGTACATTATACGATATAAATAAGTTTGCTAAGATCAGCTAATTAAAAAATATTGAAAAACTAATGAACTTGACATTATAAAGGCATCAATGACAATGTCTTTCTTGTTCTTTTTCTCTATTTAATAATATAAACAAAGACAAATCAATACTAAGATTTTAACCGCGGGGCTTTGGGTGAACTCACACCGGATGGCCAATCCGGAACCCCACAGAAAAAGGGGATTCCTTTGACAAGGAATCCTTGCCTAATTAAGTCTGAAAGATATCAGGGAGATAATCAGAAAAACATAAGTAGCATTCAGAGTTTATACGTTTATTGATAAAACTAAGTTGACATATATATTTATACGTTGTATTAAAATAATTAGTATAATAGTAGGTATGCTTAACAGGTCTAGGTAAGATCAGTCAGTTTCTTAAGTTACTACTCAATACTACTATGCACATACAAACGGTAAATTCTCTACTATAGGACAAAGTATTACTTACAGGTCGCTGCGACGATAATGGTGAGGAGCATCTTAACTCTTATACAAATCTCAAGCTGATACTTTACTGATTGGTTACTGAAGCCTTACTATTTAATGACTCTTTGATACTGTTCAAAAAACTCTTAATAACTGCTTCATTACTGAATGAGAACTTTCTTGATAACTCTACTATCACTTCTTGACGATTCATTACTGATCTGTTACTACTCTTCGATTGGTCTCAAGAGCTAGCTTAAATAGCCAAGGGTGGTAACCCCTTCCAGAAGACCAATCCTATCGGCACGTGTGGATGCATAATCTAATTGGACATGTTAAATTCACGGGTTTCATTCACACTCATTCACACTGACATAACTATGCATTCATTTACAGGCTTTCAAGGCTAAAAGAACATGTTTATTAAAACATCTGTGGATGTTATCTTGACCCTGAGATTGTTTGTCCCAACTCAGGATGATCTCATCCTGCAAATATGTTGTGTTCAAACTCAATTACAAACTTAAATCCCATCCTCGTCGCCACCAAACTCGGCCGGACGGCCAAAATGGTTTATTGTGCAACAGGCCACGGAGGTATCAAAGATAGCGCGTGGCATATCAGTCCCCGGCGGTATGTGCATCCATCTCACTCTTGCCAGCTTGAGTGCATGGTCGACATGCTCTAGGAGGATGCCCCTAGTGCACCATCCTCGTTGCGCCCACACGTGGGCCGGGGTTGGATCAACTTCGCTTTTCCACCAACGGGACATTCTACTAAACACAACACAAAAACAAAATGAACACAACATATTTGCAGGATGATCTCATCCTGCTAATATGTTGTGTTCAAACTCAATTACAAACTTAATAACAAGCTTAACCAAGCTTACTGCCCGTGTTATAAAGATATAAATTGTCATTGATCTAAGAATACAAACTGTAGGTAGTTAGAAAGCGCGTAAATAAAATATGAAAATAGATACAATAGAAATCATTAAAAACATATAATATGAAATAACATGTTATGTTGTGTTAAAGAAAAGGGCGATAAGTTGGAAAAAGAAAAAGAAATAACGAAGAACAAAATCTCAAAATCATAGTTAAAAGCAATAAAAAGCCTCTATGAACACCAAGACAAGACTAACACTCTTACAAGACGGCGCCTTATATATAACGCTGTGAGCGTGGGACGCATCTTTGTTGCTTGGGGGGGACTCGCTTCGCTTGCGAGAGATTATAATCTTGTACAGTGTAACCGTGGGGTGGGTAGCCAAGAGCCGTCTAACTTGGTCCCACGAACAGTGGTACCTACTTGTAGTACCTAGGCTTTTATATGGGTGAATAAATCTAAGGTCGAAAGTCAAATTAGTATGTTATTCAACATAAAGGGCATGAACAAACTTACATATACAAATAAGCATTTACTTAAATATTAATTAATCATTTAACTAGAATATTGTCTCAAGAAACCCCTTAGAATATCAACTTTACTTACAGATCATAATCAGTGTGAGCGTCGTCCACTGCATAACCACGAGCATAACTACCAGTGTCCGAAGAATGAATGAATGTTGAATGTCGAATCTCGAATGTCTGAGTGACAGTGAATGAATGCGTGTGACATGAAGGAATGACCGTCTATCAGTACCCTCCTTTGAGCTCAACTTGCTCTTATAGGGGCAGACACGTCACCAAGGGAGTTACCCTCCGAAGATGGGGTGTTAATCAAGGACATACCATATAAGGTGACCTGATGCTCTAAAAGTGGCGTGATGCCTGATGACTCACGGCACGGTGCCTCTGAGACTGGCTGCACCTAATCGGGCCTCTTAAGTTGGACTTAGAGTTTTTCCTACCGCTAGAGAACTCAACCTATGAATTCAGAGATCTAAGTGGTCGACCCATTGGGCCGACTGTTACAGGTTCCCGTGGCGAAAAAAGCCACGAAATACGGGGCCAAACACGAGGCCGCGTATTTCGGCGCGTATCCGGGGTTTCCTGAGACTTGTGATACATACATTGAAAATACAAAATTCAAAGCGAAATACAATACAATATAGCAACTGTTACAATAATGTAGGGAAAAGATCGGGGAATGGGAGGTGGGAGGAGGGATATCTTCGTGTTCGGGGAAGGTTGGGAAGGTACCTGTAACCGGACGAGCCAGGTGTGGAAGTGGGGTGGGATTGAAATGGAACAGGAACAATCGTCCTTGTATTGTATATACTATGGGGAGCAATACGAGGAGAAGACAGCAAGGGAAGAAGCGTATATCGAGGCGTTGATATACAGCCCCACTCAGTGTCTTAACCTTGAGGTCACCGTTGGATCTCATTTTCTAGTTAGTATTGTTCTCGTCCTCAATCAAGCCAGTCTATGGCCAATATAGATTGAGTTAGTTAGAAACATCGCTGCCTGATGTTGGCTAAGTTGAGGTAACAATGTTCTCTCGCCTGGTTGAAACGTACGATCGATCACCTTGATCAAAGAGTAGGAGGAGTGATTCAATGGCAGCTTTTGCTGTAGTTGTTTGAGGGACGCTGTGCGTGGTCTCGTTTTACCCCTCACCCTACTAAACAGTTATTAGAGTATATAATATATAATAGATATATAACTAGAAGAGAAAGCTAAAATAATATTCGAGTTTCAGAGTTAGATAAGCATCGAGATTGCTCTTGAGAATACTTAATGAACACATGCATATAAATTCAATACCATGACAAAGCCTCTTATAAACCTAACCTTAATCGTATATAGTTAATATTATTCAGAGGGTTAATAGTAGAGTGAATAGTATTCTGAGGATTAATTAAGAAGTGATTAAAATATATCATGAATACTATGTCAGGAGTATTAAATTTGACAATTATTTAATAGTTTTACATTAGTTCTCTAAAGCACCAGAGGCGAATCTCGGGATTAATTAATATAATCCCTCTCTTGCCATGCAGGACTTCGAGGAGTCAACATCTCAGAGGTACAATTTTTCTTTTTATGTTAGGGCCCTTTTTATTCATGTTTTTCACCCAATGTTTAGATACAGAATTTAAAGCATTTAATATTTGACTGAATTTTGTTTATAATTATATTATTTCCCGACCTAACAAATATGGTGTTTTTCCCATTCCAGCTTTTCCTGCTTGGTAACTGTTATCTTGTGCTATAACATGGATACATGCTTGTGAAAAGATACCCACCCCATTGAATCCATATAACCCATTTTTACCATTGTCATTCAACTCTTTTGTTATTTCAACGCTATGCGTCCACACTCTACTGATCATGGCGATATATTTGGTACTCTACCTAATAATATCGATAACTGAGTGAAAGCATTCACAAATACAATTCCATCAAAAACATTAGCCTCAGTGTATAACCCTAACCATCTTAAATCATCAGCGGCTGCTACGGAATAACCAATAAAACGAAGTATAGTACTCGTTGCTTTTCCCCCAATTACAATTGGCCGTGTGCAATCGATTGTTCCAGATTTCGTTAAAGGTGAATTTGCACCATTAATGGTCATAGTAAAGGCGTCCAAGCCTGCATCCACATGTAATACCCCTGGGTACGACGCTCGCTGTACCTCAGTGTAACAAAATATTGTTCCACCCAAAATGGGGGAAATATTCACTTCATTTGCCTCACCATTCTGGATGAGTAATAAGCTATTACCATCTGGATTAAGAGTTGCTGTGTTAACGCCAGCTGGAACTGCTGCAAATGGTTCTGTACTTGATGGTATTGTATGCGGTCTTTTCCCTAATCCACTCCTAATAGCAAAACTCTTCGCTAGAGGTGAAAAACATGGATCATCATTACATCTACCCATTACACTCATATATTCTGTATTCAATATGCCCGCACATGGAATGTAATATGAGAACAAGTTATTTAACTTATTCATTGGTTCAAACATCGAACGCGTTGACAGAAAACCAACCAATTGCGCTACATCTTCTGATATGGATCTAAAAGTTTCAATCAAATTATGCGGTGATCCACCAATCAATTTTAACGGACCATAAAATAAAGTAGTTGCTTTTAAATTAGTTCCAGACGGTACGCCCTCACACTGTTGTTTTGTCAGTAATAAGTAATACTGATACACCTCACCCGCTACAGTACAAATAAACGTGGACACATCCATCCTAATTACCTTTAATTATCAGGAGTATTAAATTTGACAATTTAATAGTTTTACTTAGTTCATCTTAACGCCACCAGGAGGCGAATCTCGGGGATTAATTAATATAATCCCTCTCTTGCCATGCAGACTTCGAGGAGTCAACATCTCAGAGGTACAATTTTTCTTTTTATGTTAGGGGCCCTTTTTATTCATGTTTTTCACCCAATGTTTATTAGATACAGAATATTAAAGCATTTAATATTTGACTGAATTTTGTTTAATTATATTATTTCCCGACCTAAAACTACCATACCGACCTCCTTATAATTGGGATGTTCTATATTTATTATTTTATATAACATCGAATAATATTTATATGCAATTTATTTTATTTTGTAATTTAAAATAAGATATAACATATAACATTTAATATTTATATTAACCTTTAATAATATGTATTAAAGCAATTTTTTGTTTATTGCAATTGAATATATTCTAATATTTAATATGCATCAATTAGTATAATAATATACGAATACTAATAAGCAATGATTAGTATAGTATGATCAATGATTATTTTGAACCTACCATTAAATACTCATAACCAATAATTTTTAATTTGCTAATGTTAATACTAATTTTAGTGTAAAGTTAACATTAGGTTGGTTAGCTTTTATACTTGGTCGTCTTCATGCCAGCTGCAGTCCGACCAGGACGGTTGGGTCGGTAAAGGCATTGTAGTCTGGCGTTGTAGCGGCGGTGATGGGTTTGGCGTCGCGATGTAGCGTGCCGGTGCTGGTACTGCAGGTTGGGGTCGAAATTTCTGCACCAGTCGGCGGCTCCTGACGGTCCAAAAGCTAGTGGTTACTGCCACTAGTACCACAAGTGTAGCGCTGGGGATTGTCCACCGTAGAAGTGACATGTGACGCATCGTCCGTTCACGAGTCGACTGTGCCTGTTCTAGGAGATGCGTGAGATCGATGGTCATTGGTGCACCAGCGGTCTCACGGAGCAGCGCCTGATGTCGCATGGTCTCCAGGGTTGATTGTATATATGGAGTGAATAGAGGGTCGTCCAGGACAGTCGTTTCATTGGGTAGTAACAAGGTTGGAATCATTAAATCACCGAAGGGTTGAACTGTCACTGATATGTCGCTAAACGCGGTGGTATGTGGTGGTAGAGAGAGACCTCCCGTGCGAAGGGTGCAGGAGCCAGTATTGAGTAGACGTCCCTGACGGTCTACGACTTTGACAAAATTGGGGGTGGCAGAATTGAAGCATGTACCAAATACCGGTGTCGGTTTTGGGACACTATAAAACCAAGAGAACGTGTTTTCGTCATAAATCCAAACTGGTGAGAAGTCTCGTTCATAAACCACTCTTTGACATGGGTTATGTGTCGTGTCGTTGAAAAGTAAGGCACTAACACAAGATTGAACCCCACGGTCCACGAAATGGAGGTTTGGTGGACATATCCAGTAAGTATTATGAGAGCAGGGTAGTATGTCTTCTAGGCGCATTAAAGCGTATTTTGTGTGATCTTTAGTCACTGCGACGTATTCGTATTTAGAGGTGTAGGAAATAGTTTCCTTAGTTTTATTGTCGTATGTTGGGAAGGCATAGATTTGGTATAATGACGCTGTCATATGCTTGCGTATCACTGGTATTTGGAGTAACACATACAATCCGTTTGTTGTATGTTTGATTGTCAGCTTGCTGACCTGGTACACAGCGTGTAAATCGACGTCTGGATCGATGAGCAGGGCGAGACCATCTTTACTCAGGTTTGCTTGGATGGTCTGTAGAGCCGGGCGGAGATCTGTAGGGGAAAAGTTGAACCTAGTGGGTTTTCGAGACATAAGGGCATCATTATAAACGTACATAATGTGCATACCAAGAAGGTATGAAAAACGAGTGAGAGTGAGAAAGGAAAAAGGATTTAATAATAAGGAGATAATAATTGACAAGTAATGTACATAATAATGAACCCTATAATTGAATGTAGTTCTATAAATAACGATTACGTTTAAAATTATATTAACAAAAATAATAATAATAATGAGTGTTAAAGTAAACACTGAAGTAAGGTACCAGACTAACCGACGTCTATCTTTACAGATTCGGTAGCGGAAGGAACCTTATTATTCATACCAAGAGGAAACCTGGTTAGCACGGGACAAGTATGGAATATAGCCTACCAAGTTCCAGTGCTCCGCTTAAGAAATAAAACGCAAACTCTAATAGATCATACTCTAAGAGTTATTGACACACTAAAGAGATATGATACCCCAGATGGGCGTATCACTCCAAGATGGAAACCAGAGTTACACACTGTACTCTCTTTATTACATGACAGTAGTAAGCTACTAACCGATTTGCCAGCCTTCCCCAAACACTCACTCAGAGATAACGAGCCGGAAATATTGTCCCGCGAACCTCGACAAGTATTACTAGCTCTGGGGGCCGCAGCAGGGGGCATACTAGCTAGTCAAACATGGACTTATTTGTTTTCCCATAATGACGGGACTATTGATCACATACGGGATCTAGAGTCGCGTACAGAAAACACAATACATATTGCGGAAGCCCACTTAACGATTACGAGAGCTTTAGAGAAACGAGTGAACCAAACTGAACACGACGTTGGTGTCCTGATACAAACGATACAAAACTTAGTAAACGTAACGGACAACAAATTAAATTCCCTAAATCGACGGTTGAACCAACTAGAGAGGAATGAACAGATTTTGACATATATTAAAATAATGTTTCAACCTACCTCAAATCTGATACAGGAAGTCACATATGCTTCCACTTTAATTAATGATGCCCTTATGTCTCGAAAACCCACTAGGTTCAACTTTTCCCCTACAAATCTCCGCCCGGCTCTACAGACCATCCAAGCAAACCTGAGTAAAGATGGTCTCGCCCTGCTCATCGATCCAGACGTCGATTTACACGCTGTGTACCAGGTCAGCAAGCTGACAATCAAACATACAACAAACGGATTGTATGTGTTACTCCAAATACCAGTGATACGCAAGCATATGGCAGCGTCACTATACCAAATCTATGCCTTCCCAACATACGACAATAAAACTAAGGAAACTATTTCCTACACCTCTAAATGAAGTAGTAACTTCGCTACAAAGGAAACTTGAAGTTACATACGCTATCGTCCGCGAAAATATTCAAAAAGCACATATTAGGAATCAACAATATTACAATCGAGGAAGTCAACCTCATGAGTATAAAGTAAACGACCTAGTATACTTTAAAAAGATGGTTACTCCTAGTGGTTCATCGAAGAAGTTCTTTAAACCGTGGTCCGGTCCCTTTAAAATAATACGTAAAATCTCAGACTGGGTATATGAATTAAGGTTAGGACCTGACAAAAGTACGGTAACCAACATTGACAGAATGAAGCCAATGTATAGTAGCTTAGATCATACTAAAAGACACTGTAGTTATAATAAGAATTTATTAGATGATAATGATAACGAAGTTTTGAATGATGAAACTTTAGAAAACACTACGTTATCTAATGAGTTCGATTGCTATCAGCAAGAACCGTGTTCTGAATGGGAAATCCATGTAGAACCACTACCTCGAGTCGTTGTCGAAGACTCGGAGGATACAGTGACAAACAGTGTAGTCCATGAAAATATTGAACACACTGTCCAACTTGAAGATTCTGGTACATCTTTGGATCTGAGTGAACTATCACGTCATGAACCTGATAGCACTTGGGCACCAGATGAGGAGGTGATACCTGACGTCAGATCTCCATACCAGTTGAGACCACGACAAGAGATATAAAATTATAATGAATAAAATTAAGTTCATAACTACAATCAAATTAGTAACATATTACCTAAGGTCTGGCCAACCACAAGGATGATATTATGTCAACAAAGATTAAATAATGGATAAAAAGAGAAATAGATCTTAAATACTTAAGGAATTTTAAGAAAAGAATAAGGTCTTTACGATATTAAAGATGTAAGAGAATAAGATGTTAAAGGATACGTTAAAAAGTATCAATAACACAATTAATAATATTCGGACAAGAAATCATTAAATTTAAGATACCCTAATGTAATATTACACACACAAAATATTATGAAGGTACCTGTCAAGGAATTAACGACGCTCATATAGGAAATGCATGACTGATAATGTTGTATAATAGCAAATATGCAGTTATACATATAATGATAAACGATATTTAAATGTCTCCAAATCATATTAAGAGTATGCAACAATGAAAGTCATTCACTAATAGACATTCCTTCAATCATAAGGAAGATAAGATAAGCGAAGGTCGCTTGACGGCCGCCTTATGATTGATAGGTGGAACACGATACTTGTCAAGTTAGTTATTTCTATACTTAGGCTATATAAATAAGTAAAAAATTACCTGGAATGATAAGAAGATAAACAACCGCTACGGTGGAGCGTACGGAGTGTTGGAGAGTACACGGATCGTATTGTCAATCTAACACTACCAAGTCTAACGGTTATTCGTTACTCAATCAATCGGGCAAAAGAATATAACACCAAATTTAATTTTGAAAATTGAAAAAAAAAAAAAACATAAATTTAAAACGCAAAAAAATAGTTCACAAAGAGGAAGTTTTAAGAATAAAACACAAAATTTAAATAACTTACAGGAATGATCCTATATAAGATTTAATTAAAAACACATAATGAAAAGTACCGAAAACGTAACACAAATTTATTTTAGAACAAAACCTAATTTAAAAAACTATATCTTAAAAATTATTTTAGAACAAAACAAAATTTAAAGAACTTTCTTTTAGAAATTTATTTTCGAACAACAAACTTAGTTTATAGTCAAATGATTAATTAAATGGTACATAAATACATACATGGTACATAAATTAAAAATTGGTATATGCATACCATGATGCCGTTTTATTTATTTAATCGGTATCGCAATTAAAATAGTTGTTAAATTCATAAAAAAAAAAAAAAAAAAAAAAAAAAGAAATATAAAATAAATATAAAAGTATAAAAACAAACGAAAGTCACTAAAACAAATATAAAAAACTAAGAAAGTTACTACGAACATAAAAAAAAAATGGATAAACAATTTATAAAGTCTTAAATATGCCGTAAACTGGCGTTAACACAGAACACCCGCCCGCAGGGGGTGCCCTCCAACAGGTGCATACCTGGATCTGCGTAAAAATGGATCAGGTTCTCCTCCCCGATCGGTTGGTAGGTGTACGACCTAGACCACGGCACGTACACCAACCGTGGCCAGGCATTGTATAGGTCGGCACATTCCGCTGTACAGAGGGAAAAAAACTCTTGCCGATAACCCAAGCTCAGCCATATGGAACGTGTGCCCTATGGTCGGGCAGAATAAAATGGAATCAAACACGGCAGCCGGCACCCCGTCCCACTGTGACCGCGTACCCCAACCCAACCTCCCGAGTTGCAGGGGGTGTGATACCGCTTCAAGCGGTATGCCCCGCGTACACTCACCCCGTCTGCTCCAAATGTGGGGTGGATCGGGCTCAGACACACTTTTGAACCACATACCGTTATCGATAGGCATACTTATAGAGTCGTACAAACTCACGAAATCAAAACCGGACACGATTCGTTCACGAAACTGGTCAGTATGAGAATAAACGCATTGGCATAGTATCCTATGCTCGCGATATACTATATCAAGTAGTATAGATCATCCGAGTTTCCCAAGAACCAATCAGATTCCCGCATTAAGGTTATTAAATTTATTTATAGTTCGTTATCACAAGAAGTAAGAGATAGAAATGAGAAAATATGAAGAATTAAGATATCTAATGAGATTCAATAGCTAACTATATACGGCTTAGCTAAGCATTCTAGTCCCGAGGATATATCATAATATACACAACATAAAATAATATAATATACTATAAACAATAAATAGAATAAGTTAAGATTAGGATACTTAGGACATAAGATAACGAAAGAAAACACTAACGCGCGCGCTAATAACAATAACAATGACAAATAAAATAATATAACCTTTAATATGTCCTCAACTGTAACGACCCCTAGAATAACTTAGGCTAGTATAGATATAAGTGCAAACATTAGGATAAGTTAGGTTAAGAACTAGGCATAAATTCCTTACATAGTCTTCAAAAAGAAGACTATTCTTTTCTAGTCTTCGAAAGGAAGATAACATGATTCATGACGATGGATCTAGTTGCATACACTTTATAAACAGAAGATCACATTGTGTTGAAGATCCCAACTGGTCCAATAGCTCTGATATCAGAGGTACTGGGTAATTTGGAACCAGTGTGACTTCATTTAATTTTCTGAAATCTGTACAGAATCTGTATGATATTTCCCCGTTTAACGCTTTCTTTTTCACAAGAATAGTTGGTGCTGCCCAAGGGGATTTTGATTCACAAATTACCCCCTTTTTTAGTAGTTCGTCAATTTGAGCCTTCATTTCTCCTTTTAATGCATGAGGGATTGGATAGGCTCGTTGTTTGATTGGTGGTACATCCTTAGTGACAATATTATGTTCGACAGGTACTGTGCAACCTTTTCCGTCCAATTTTCCGTTTAAAATGTTTTTTTATTTATTTAAAACTTTTAAAATATTCTTTTGGTCTTCTTTCTGTAAGTGTCTAGTCTTTTCTTCTAGCTTAACTATAATTTCCTTATCTGTTAATGGATCTTGCCCATACGGATCCATCCTATTAATTATTTCAAAATCTTCTTCAAGTTGTCCAATCGGAACATTTTTTTGGAGATCTACTCCGAACTGATTAAGATTTACAACTCTTACATAACTATTCTTTGGGTCCTTAGCGTGGAGGACCGATTTTGCGAATCGTATTCCATTGTGTTGAAAATAATTGGGTTCGAATAGGTACTCTTTTCCGTCAGCAGGTAACTTTATAGGTACCAGGGACTGGGAAAAGGGAGGTATATGGTGGGGACCCGACACTCTGGCTAGTATAGGTTGAGTTTTGTTATTTTCTTTAACTAGTCTAGTGGGATGGTTACTATATACTTTAGTATAAGGAGCCACACCCTCGGTGACTTTATCACTAGCTTTCAACCTTGACGAGATTCTAGGTGGCTTCCGCGCTATATACCCGTTCTTCCGGGGATTCGAATCAGCTCTCGAGCTGTTTTCAAATTTAGACGTTGTATTTGCGGTTCCCGATATTTTTGTCTTGCCCTCGCTGGGCTTAAAACCTACATTCTTAACATTAGGAACCTTTTGTTTTGGTGCGTTGCTCATATGCTTCGACTTACCCAGTCGTTTGTGTTCTATAAAACCGTGATTGTGTCGTGGATCTTTTACATTCACGTGTGCAACTGGTGCTTGAGTACGGTTAGTACCCTGGTTTACACGTCGAATTCTAACCTGCACCTGATGATTTCGAGTGTATATCACCGCATCTAGTTTTATTAGTGCATCGAGACCTAGTATGCCATCTAAGCATCCCGACGTTTTTCCTATATAAAATTTATGAGGAACATAGTGCTGGGTTCCTAACTCTATTTTCACCCATTGTTCACCTGTTAATTGAAGAGCTTTGCCCGTCACACCTCGGGCATAATTATTTATTTGCTGAATTTTTGAACCGGGTACTGGTTTATTTAATATTGAAAATGCCGCCCCGGTGTCGCATAATAATTTAAGTTTCGTGCCGTTTAGTATTACATCAACCCAGATCATTCCAAATTCATCTTGGGTTAAGGGGGATCCCATCAAGGGAGGTATTAATTGCGGTTTGTGGAACCCCCCCTTTCGTTTTTTGGTTGATTTCCATAGCCCCGGCGACTGGGTCGTTTAGCAAATTTAATTTTCCTATCCGAGTCAGGTCAATCTCTTTGAAAATGAAAACGGTTCCCACAACTAAAACAACCGGTTCTCGGTTTGTTTTCCCTGTAGTTACTGTTGTTTCTGTTTACCTGTGCGTTATTATGTTGACGAGCGGGAAAATTATTAGACTGTCCGTACCCCTGGTTAAACCTAGGTCTCTGTTCGGTTTGAGACGCAGGATTAGTTTTACTATTTTGGTTGTAAAACATTCTACTTCCCATGTCAGCAGGGCGTGGTGAAAAATACCCTTTCCTCGAGGAGTAATTTCGTAGGGGAGTGGCCTGGTATGGAGCCGAACCGGTATCCCTTCGTTGTTCGGGTGTATAATTTTTTGTTTGGTTACCTTTATTTACACCTGTAGCCGAACCGACCCCTAATGTAGGATTGAGAGAACCTGGTTTGAGTACCTTCTTAACCGTGTCTTCCGACCGTGTTTTTTGTACCCTTTCAATGATGACCGCCTTTTGGCGGGCATCTCTCATCATTGTTGGGGGCGAATATTGTAGTTGTAATCCTGGTTCTCCCCTTAATCCGTTAACATATGCCGCCAATATCAGCGAATCTCTATGTTTGTTTGTCCAGGTCGCTTCGTCTTGGGTGTGGTTCGTAGAGCTGGGGACTGCTTTATGGCCTAGCTCTGTTACGCGATCAGCAAAAGCAAGTACGGTTTCGTCTGGCTTTTGTGTAGCCCCATTTAATTCTCTTAAATAAAAATCTGAACTTTTATCGGCGAAGCGGCTTCCTAACATTTCCCGTAGGGTTTTCAGTGGCTCGTCTGAAGTAGACACGCTAGCAGTGGCATGGAATGCCGTTTTAGCTGCACCTAACAGCTTATTCTCGGCTACTAACAATATCTCGTCTTTTGTCCATCGACCGGCCTTAGCAACTCTTTCGAATTGGTCCATAAAATCGCTTACATTATAATTAGGGTCTTGCCCTGTGAATGGTTTTAAAAGGATTTGGGATGAAAAATCAGGTTTTGTCGAACCGGTAATAACTCTAAATATTTCATTTTCTTTGGCAATTTTTGTTTTTTCTTCTTCTAACTGACATGCTTTTGCTTGATATTCCCCTATTTTACTAGTACTTTCCCTATTACTCTTTTCTAAACTACCTACTTTTTGTACAAATTCTGTAATTTGCGTCTTAAGCTCGTTCGCATTCTGTTCGCTATTGCTTAATTTAGACTTATAATCAGATAACTTTTTACTTAGATCGTTAGTAGTTTGTTCACTACTTTGTATCCGAGCCTTGTACTCCACGAGCTTCTTCTCTAAAGCAGCGATTTTTTCAGCAGGTTCACTCATTTCTGTTTCTTTTTTGTAACCTTTTCTTATTTTTACAAACCACGGACTGTCCAGTTTACAGTGTCAGTTTACTGTCAGTTAATACTAGTCTGTCTGAATCAGTACATAAAAAGGGTTAGGGTTTTTGTCACGAAATTTACCCAGGAACCTAAATAGATCCTACCGACTGCGCCATTGTAACCGTGGGGTGGGTAAGCCAAGAGCCGTCTAACTTGGTCCCACGAACAGTGGTACCTACTTGTAGATACCTAGGCTTTTATATGGGTGAATAAATCTAAGGTCGAAAGTCAAATTAGTATGTATTCAACATAAAGGCATGAACAAACTTACATATACAAATAAGCATTTACTTAAATATTAATTAATCATTAACTAGAATATTGTCTCAAGAAACCCCTTAGAATATCAACTTTACTTACAGATCATAATCAGTGTGAGCGTCGTCCACTGCATAACCACGAGCATAACTACCAGTGTCCGAAGAATGAATGAATGTTGAATGTCGAATCTCGAATGTCTGAGTGACAGTGAATGAATGCGTGTGACATGAAGGAATGACCGTCTATCAGTACCCTCCTTTGAGCTCAACTTGCTCTTATAGGGGCAGACACGTCACCAAGGGAGTCACCCTCCGAAGATGGGGTGTTAATCAAGGACATGACCATATAGGTGACCTGATGCTCTAAAAGTGGCGTGATGCCTGATGACTCACGGGCACGGTGCCTCTGAGACTGGCTGCACCCTAATCGGGGCCTCTTAAGTTGGACTTAGAGTTTTTCCTACCGCTAGAGAACTCAACCTATGAATTCAGAGATCTAAGTGGTCGACCCATTTGGGCCGACTGTTACATACAGAGATTGATATTGTGTTGTCTTAGGTGTAATTAATAATACCGCGTTAACTAGTAAATATCTATATTTGATTCATTATTAAATTAATTAATAAACTTGTTACTTTACTAATCTTTATAAGCACTCATAATTAATTTTATATGCAGGCTAACGATTGCATTTAAACATGACTTGTTTTTAAAGGATTATTTATATTACGAAATAATGACTTAGACTTTAAATGATCTTAGGAAACTTATCAGTGAAAGGAGTGGTGACTTACCAAGATTCGAACAGCATCGTGAGTGGTACAACACATTCGGGGCACAAACTTAGAGTGACCTATGTGTGTTCCTGTATCTAGTATTTATTCGGCGTTGTTTGGGGTCACTAAACGCCGCCGCCTTCAGGCCGGTCATCTAACCCCTGATTGTTTATGTTTAATATAAACAGATCGGGATTAGAGAATAAATAGTTGTATTCGTTCAATACAGAGACTATAGCCCTGTTTATAGTTTCTACAGGTAAACTATAAACAATGACCTTAGCTAGCCTCTGTGACTGAACTCTCGGCCTTAGACTCGGCTAGTGATGACCCCACGGTGCACTGGTAACTCGCTCACTACCAATTGATACGAAGTAATACATGATGAAGTAAGTTGTAATAACTACTTCATCACAGTCTGGATACGAGAGAGTGTTAGTCGCCAGACAGTTTACTATTACTAACTCTACATGAATCGACTGCCCTTTGGCCCAAGTCAGAAAGGGCCTATCTTAAACGAGTTTCCAATACCAGAAGTGGGATCTGTAGCCCGGAAGCTCACTGATAAGTTCTTCACGTGTCGTTTTTTTCGTAATTAATCAATTTTTCGTGCGTTGACATAAAATATAATTTTATTCTTCGTTTATCGCGAGTGCTTTGCAACTTAACATAGCATATGCTACTCTGGATAGCAATATTGGATTTGGAATATTGGATAATGTGGGGATCTTAATTGAAGCTTTAGCATGCTTCGATCACCCAACATATATCAGAGCTCCAATCCTTAAGTAATGAAGGTTATAAGAACAACAAACTATTGAAATTTAATCATTTATTAATACTACTTTAAAAGATGTTTGACCAATATTATTCTTAAGCTAGAAAGAGACTTGACTCATTTTTCCCTGAAGGGGTTATTTCTAAATCATCTATAATTTCATGTCATAATTACATACCTGTGGTGCTTTTCATTCAGGAACCTAAAACCACTCTGCCCTCTCCAGGCCAACCCCCTTGCTTCCCCACTCTGTGTTCCCTCTCTCTAATCTTACCCCTTTCTCTAGTTATAGATGAACCTCCCTATTTTCTAGCTGAGGTAATCATATTTGGACTTAGAATTAGATCATGCAATCTAATCAAGAAATAACTATAATTTGAAAGGACCGGAGTTTTTTTCCTTTGGTTTTTTGAGTGGACGTTGCTTCCTCTATCTAACATGTGATTTCACACTATAACCAACATGCTAATCCTTATTGGTCGATATAAGCGACCTCCCCCCCGTCTTACGGAAGAAAAGCAACGTACAATCAAACCTTTATAAATAATTGTTAGTATAGCACTTGTTCAAACCAATAATTGATTAAAAAATTATTCTACTGAATTTAATTTTCCAATTGGTTGTTTTTCTATTTGTTATATAAAAAACAAATAAATTAATAAATAACCGGTTTTTTTTATAATATTAATATTAATCTACATCATGTACCTTTTGTACATGTCTAATTAAAACCCATTGACTTGTGACAACAACATCACTATAGTCATCCCAATTTAACTTCAAAATACAATTCATAGTTATTTAACAAATTTTTAATTATTTTTTCTATCAAGTCATGAATAATTTATTGGTTAAACCAGCATGAATCAAGTCATGACTAATTTATTGGTTAAACCGACAAATTATCCTTTAATTTATCAAAGTTACTAATTTATTGTGTCTAAATTACTAAGTTAATAATCTTCTGTCTATTTCCCCAAGACAGGTATTAACAAACATTATTTAAATTATTATTAACAAATTAAATAACCAAATTATTAAGATCAAATATTTGAATTTATAACTTAAGTTTCTTAAGGTTACAACAAATTAAGAACATGAATGAATCATATGCAGTCCATATGTGCTGCTTGTATTTTTCTATAATCCCGTTTTTCTAAAAGTCCTTGAGACTTAAATTTCAAACTATGTTTTCCAAATAATTCAAATTCATTAAATAAAAAAAAATATAAAATAATTTAACGATTGATTCTCTAAATCAATTAATATTTCACTTTAACATTAACCTTTAAGTTTGTTCAACTTGTAATAACATAAATTTGATTAAACACATTAGAGAAGAAGAGTGAGAGCAACATAATTTTTAAGATAAATTTTTTAAGATAATTATGGACCTCATTATGGAAATCATTTTTATTTAAAAAAAAATTTACCATTTGTTTTCTAAATCAATTAACATATGTTCACTCTAACAATAAATTTTGAGTTAAATGATTTAATTGTTTAACATAATGTTTGTATTGAACTGAAATTTGAAATTAAGAATCAGAAATTTTTGGATTGGAATATTCCCAAATATATTTTTGATTTCTTCTTTGAAATTCTTAACGTAAATATCTATCCAAATTATATTGTCTAATCCGTGTTGTATTTAATAATTAAAAAATATTATAAAAAGTAATTAAACTTCCGTATTTTCACATATATATCTTTCAAATTTAAAGTGAATTAATTTTCACTTTTATGTGAATGTGTAGACAGGAAGGACTCATACAATAACTAAGCCAACGAGAATGGATGCATGCGTGTGGAACACTGACAATTCCCGTTGTGCATACCAAAAATTGTGTTTAATAATTAATCAATTAATGGTTCAATTTGTATTAAATCTTAGAATGTATATGTACTTAAGAATTATGTGCGTAATTCCACCATTGTGAATTGCTGATGCAAATACACTGTCTTATGGAATACTCTATTATTCTCATGAAGTTCCATATTATTGTTTGGTTCTAGTCCTGTCCCAAAAATACAATTATATCGCTGCTTAAATGCAATACCGTCGTAAGTCGTAAAATGAAAATTTTACAGGAGAGCATTTTTAAGATTTTAAAATCCTGCAACTTTGGGGCTGTTAAAATATTTGGGTTTATTTTACTGTTTTTGGTTAATTTAAGTATTAAACCCATGGTTCAAAAGTAATTTCGATGTTTAAAATTTATTATTCATGGCCCCAGGGGCCCAAAATTTAGGAATTTGACACTTATGGCGTTTTTGCACATAAAATATCTAATTTTCGTACATAAATATCTAATTTTTGTAAGTATAAAGTATATTCCTATAATTATAACACAAAGTGTAATTATATTCACATAATTATAAAGTAGAACACAAAATTAATTGTAGTGAGAGGTAAAACCATTGTTTTATAATTAAAACACTTAAAATAACAACTCTAAAAAAAGTACAGCATTAGCATTCTAGTGTCCCTGTGGAGATCAGCAATAGTTTTTCTGGCTTCAATGTATTCAACTTTAGAATCTTTTCTGCAATAGCGGCTTTCGATTCTTGGGATAGCATTTATACAATTTCTGGCGCTCTCTTTTTTCCCTTCATCTAATTTTATTATGATTGCTATGCCTACCTCTTTTACCTTCTGTCACAATGCCTCCTACTGTTGTTTTACTTATTACTGTTTGAACAGTCCTATCTGTAATAGCCAATGTAGACTTAAAAAATACTTTGCACACTCTAAATTTCTTTTCACTAATAAGAAAAAAATAAGCGTTATTGTTTCCACGTTTACTATCCGGAGGTTTATACCTAGACCCTTCGATGGGATCCATACAACTTCTGATATATATGCACGCTGTTTGTCAACGTCGCACAAGGCCCAGTAGTTTTTAAAGATTTCTAATCTTTGTTCTTCTTGAACTCTTCTTGAACATTCCAGTTTGCAGTTGTGACACAGAGGTCCAACAATTTTGGCTGGAACCGTTTTTTTACTATATAGGCTGACATACTCTTCTCCTGAGTTCTTTAATTTCTGTGCCACGCTTCTCCTCCAGTTGTCCCGGTTCGCTCTTTTCTTTCTTGTTCTTTTAACTGGCGAATTCGAATTCATATAATTGATTCTTATAGTTTCTTCACTGACGCCATCTGATGAAGAAGACTCGGCTTTATCAGCTTCATTAATATAACTCGGGTCCAGATCGGAGTCGACATTTTGTTTTTCTGAAAATTATACATTAATTAATAATAAAGGTATACTATATAAAGAGGAATGCTTACTTAATCTACATAATAAGTCACTTTATTATTATTTATACAGAATATTTTAAATTTTGCAATTGGTATTCTTTCAATTGATAATCTTAATACGTATAAATTAAAGAAGTCGCTACTTAATTATATCAAAATTGTCTACAATATTGACGTAAAGCGAAATCATTTTGTAAATTAGGGTATTAAATCAAGAAACAATAATGTTTTTAAAATAGTTGACTGTTTGTTAAACAAAATTTTTAAGCAACAACGTCATAATACAAGACACTTATGACGAAGACATATAACATAATACCTTAGGAATTTAAAATTATTGTTTTTTTTAAACAAATTTCTCTCCAATAACGTCGTAAAACTAAAACAATTTGTAAAATAGGGTATTATATCAACATACATAAATGTTTTTTTAAAATTATGACTTGGTTCATACAAATAATATTTGTGCAACAACGTCGTAAAGCAAAATACATTTAGCGAAGATAGTTGTAATGTAAGATATTTCCTTTTAACATAGAAATTATTTTCTTACTTTAAAATAAAAAAAATTTACAAGAACGTAACAAAACAAGATTTTTGAGAAAGAAATTATTAATATAACATACAACTAAATAAATATGAAATTAACTCATATTTTTGTTGTGTAAGAATGACATATCTTTTAATAACTCTTTTTACTACAAAAAACAATACAATAACATATTCTTACCTTTTATTGAATACAGTATTAACTAATGATGATACTATTTCACAAAAAAAAATTAAACCGAAAATGAGATGTCCATGTTGCACTTAAAGTTACTTCACTACTGCTAAAATGAACGACCGTGTGTTCGCTTCGACACTCGTGGCATGACAGGATACTACGGTACAGCTCAAAGAATTCTATCCCCTGCAATCCAGTTTCCAGTTGCGCCATCTTATTTTCGCCCCCTAGCGAATTCTATTAGAGTTAGAAATACGTCGTTTTTACACAAGATAGAGTTCAAAAAACTGCACTAGATTGTGTTAAAAACAAAAAATTGATTTTTTTTTTACTTACGACGTTATTGCATTTAAGCAGCGATATATATTATACATGTTTTTCTATACAATTCTATTACAGTTAAACTTAAGTTATTAATAGATATTAATCAAGTTTATATTTATTTTATATTGTCAGATACCTAATTATCTACATATTATATATTTTATTTTAACTTGATACTATGCCATCTCTGGTTTTGACAATTGTTCCTATTTGAGGACAAGTCTATTTCAGATCCCTTTTAATTTTGTTCTATTTACATTATATTTTCTCATTTTATTAAAACAAATTATTTACATGGCTTATCTCATTTTATTAAATTATTCGATTATGTAAATTTTTTTTTCTATTTTGTTGTCTGTAAATTTACTATTATTTATTTAAACTAAATTCCTTATATTTATTTCACATGTTAAATTTGTTGTACCGTCAGCTGCGCAGTCCCTCTGGTACTTTTGACTGTGAAGTAATTAATTTATATTGTATTATTTTTAGTGTCATTAACTCATTTTAATTAATCAAATATTCGAGTAGTGTTTTTTACTCAATTATTAAAGTTATTGTTATTTAACTTTAGTATTAGATAATTTCCTTTAATAATAATTTCAATATTTTCTTATTTTATTTTAATTATATTTCTATTAATATTAACAATAATATTCAATTTGTTAATTTTTTTAATCTAAGTTTTCAATTGTAGGTCAATGAATGGTATATTTTATATAAGTCATTTGAACTAATTTTGTTCAAAACATTCAAAACTATCATGTCAGTTTTGACATTATTATTAATTATTTATATTGTTCTAATCTTAAATCGTATCAATACTAGTACTGTAATATAATAGATTAGTTTTACAAATAATTTTTTTCTTTTTAAAAAAATTATGGTTAACTAAAAAAAATCATATTTTATCATATATAGATGTCTAGTGATTTATGTTAAATCATTAACTGAAATGCCCATAGTTAACACAATCCTATATTATATTTATTATAATGCAATTTATTTATTATCATTATTTATTATTAATAAATTCATATTATATGATCAAATATGTTATATAATAGTATTTATTATTTTGTATATCTATTATACGGTACAGTATTTATTATAGACTATTATATTTATAATAAGTAATAATAAATACCAATAATAATATTATTGGAATTTTTTTTTAATTTATTGAGAATAAAAAGTTAAACAAATAATTTGTTAATTTTGCTGCTCTTATTAAAATTTAATAAATTGTCCAATATCGTGTTATTTTTTGTTGTTAAATACATCTGTTTGTCTAAAAAGAAATATGAGATTAAAATAATGTTTGATAAATGAGCGGCCATTTTGATTCCATGTTTTGTTAGGAAATAAAACTTCGGCCATTTTGAATACAAACTGCTTAATTCACAGTTTTTTTCTTACTGATAAGTCAGCAATGTTATCTTTCTCGCAACTAAATTAAACATTATATTTCACTTATTTCATATTAAATTATAACTACTTAAATATTTATACTTATATTAGTATTTTAAGTATTTATATTTTTTCGCTTCGATGGTTAACTGAATGTGGGGTGTCTTGATAAAAAGGATGTTGTTTCTTCGCTTGTCTACATCATACTGTCCAATGCGTGGCTCTTCTAGTCTTGATAGGGAGCAAAGAATGTAATTGATACCTGTAAGAGTTTACACAAAGAGATTAGTTTTCATGTTTTCTTTAATGTTTGTGACTTAATTTCGTGAGATTATCCTGGATTATGATTGTCTGAGTACTTTTATCTTCTGCACACAATAAACGTATTTGTTCCTGTAAATCAGATATATTTGGATTTTCTGGATGTTGCCAGATTTGTGAATCCATATTCTGTGTTTCCTGACGAATTTGCCGTGATATATGTGGAGAGGAATACTCATCTTTCTCCTTGATTCGGCCAACTTGTATAGGAATTAATATAAATTTAAGTTTTAAATAAAGATAGAAGTTTACCACACTAAGTAAACTCAATACGATGAACCAACTTAAATAAATTATATCTGATTGGAAGTCACTCGAAAAAATTGCGGGGCTGTGTAATTTTTCTAGAGTTAAATTTTGTAATCCATTTGTAAATTATCATTAATTATAAAATGAGGGACTGACATTGTCCAATTAAGGTCATATATTTTTGATCGTTTTCAAATTGAGGGTGTATCCACTGATCTTTGTCAGTATATCGCACATGTGATAATGTGGTCCATGAACTTGGTAATAGATAGTTCAGAGACATTGTTTGTTTTCCATTATTATCACACGGAAACGCTGCTGGTAAAATCATTGTTTTCGCATTCCAGATCTCATGATCGCATGGTAAGGTGGCAATCATAGATCCATGGTTATAAAAGGATTCTTGTAATGATGTTGTTAATCCTGATTTCAAATTTTTGACAATTATTGGTGGATTGAAATGAGTAAATATATAAACATTGGAGGTTACCTGTGTAATTATTGGATGACCTGTAATGGTTTGACACCTGAATACACATAGTTTTCGTAAATCCTCAACTGGGCTGTTATGATAAATTGCTTGAATGCATACGAAATCTGTTGTGTAATCCGCTACTGTCGGAGATAATTTACACAACGTTGTGATACTTTGATCACAGTGCTTTTCGTTTGATATGATTCTGAATTCTTTTGTTTTTTACTTACAGCAAAGTATTTATAATTAGATCGAATTTTACAAGTTAGATTGTTATACGCAAATGGTATTGGTTGAAAAGAAAATAATTGAAATTGTTTACCTCTCGTGACGATAGGCTCATTTATCTTCAACAAAATGGAGTGTGATGAAATGGTACACTCTCCAATTGGTTGGTCATAATAAATTTGAATATCTTGAATTGGAATCGCTAATTCGCGATTATGCTTTTCAAGTTGATCTTTTAGTTTTGTTAAGTCCACCGATAATTTATCAGTTGGCAATAATAGCAATGGCATTTTATTCAATTTACAATCTGTAACGATTGAGTTGTAATGATCTTGGTATGTATTATAATGAATTAAATTTTGAATGTTATAGAGAGACGTAAGAATCTCATACATTTGACCTTGTACTTCCTTTTGAAGTGTAGACGATAACGCGTTAAATTTAGAAGACAGCCTTGCTAAGTCATCATTTATGTGTTTCATGTTATTTTTTACTTCTTGTGAATAGTTAGATAAAGTTTTTGAAAATGTGTTGATTCACGTTGTTTGCGTTTGCATATAATGACTTGACATGTTTTGTCGTTATTACGTTACAGCATGATTGAAGAATATCTCCAAAAAGTTGGATTCCTCTGCGAAATCTTAAGTTTGGGGAAATTGCCTGCGTTTCGTTAAATATCGTGAAATGTTTGGTCTGAGAATTTAAATAATTCCAATTGGATAATAATTGTTTTTTCTGTAATTTAAATAAGTGGCATAAAGTTACTTGATTTATTGAGCTTTTACTACTATTCGGACAAAAGTTTGAGTCCTTGTGTAAAGAAATTTTTTTTATGTTTTTTGATAATAAATCCATTTCCGTATTTTCCCAAATTTGAAAATATACTAGGGGAACTGACGATTCATATAATATTGAATCAGGCAGTGGTATAGTATACGCACCTGCCATCACATTCGTGTATATCTTGTTAGTTTCTACTTGAGTTGTAGTGAAAAAACTACACACTGTAGGAGCGTCAACATTTGTATGACGTCCATTATGCTGCTATTCATTGACAAATAATTTTAATTGTATTAATTTGAAGTAATTGACCAGTTCGACAAGTAATTTTAATTATCGTTGAAGTGATATAAGATATTTTGTATTACCGTGTCTTTCGATGAGTTGGTTGCTGAAGATGTTGATTTTATTGTTTCATTAGGCTTCTCCTTTATGGTTGTGTCAGCTATTTGACTGCTCTCTTTTAATGTACTGCTGTAATGCAATCTTTGCGACTCAGCGATTGAACTGAAAAATAAAATCTATTAGCTCATCTCAAATCAATTTTATATTACCTTTTTAAAATCTTTTGCTCAGCTAAAAGTGAGGGTTATTTAGGACGCTGATTGTTCCCAAATCTTGTCCTCCTTTAATGTTGGCACGTGTCTTGCGCAACTATTCATTGTGCTTAGCTAGAATCTGCTGATTTATTTAATATTATATTTATCTAATATTTATTGTATACATGATTTTATTAACTGCGAATACAATAGTTATTTAAATTAATTTCCACTATGTAGAATCGTCGAGTCTTTGTTCCACTTGTTATAATTATATATTTTCCTGGAAGGTACCATTTTTACAAGATCATAATAACTTTGTTTATGTGATCATTAACTTATACTCAGAGAATTAAAAAAAACAAAAAAAAAAAATAAAAACAAGAAATAATAAAAATGAAAATCAATCGCGCTGAATGTGTTCTATCAATATTACCGCCAGTCTGCAGTACTGTAGTAAAATGATATTGTCCATATTAACACTCACTCATATGAGTAATGATTAGTTAGTTGATCTGTTTACCTTTACCTTTCCATACCATATGTTGAGAAGATGTTATTTTGGAACAAGACCTGTTCTAAAGAGTACCCAATATCTAGAAACCTGATATCTCATGTTTTGTTTACGGTTTTTATTTTTTTGTATTAACAGAAACAATTTAATCTTGTTTCTATTTGAATATTTGAATCTATACAAAGAAACGCCCTACGTTGCATTTAACTGTTTGGGTTCATATCTACCATGTTTAGATAACATGATCTTATGTTTACTTAATTGAAACATTGAACCTTTTATTTACGTTGTAGTTATTTAATAATTTCGTTTTTCATGACTGATATAATAAAACAGATGATTACACATATAATAAAAATATTTATATATATTGTTTATTTTGTTTTCTTGACATATATATTCATATATTTGACATATCTATTTGACATATAAGTTCTTACAATTTATTTGAAACTCAAAAAAAACTAGTAAATTTGTACCATGTATTACAGTGTACATGTTCAGTTCATAGTATTGGTGAAGAACTGAGTAATCAAAGTGTTCAGGTTACAACTCATTGGTTGGTTACATTAATTATTTATATCTTATGATTTATTTAAATCTAATTTTATATTTTTATTGATTTCTTATTTATTTATTAATTTACTTGCCTAATTATTTATTTATGTATTTAATAATGTATTTATTTATTTGTCTATTTATGTTCTTATTTATTTATATAATTTTGGTTATTTATTTATTTATGTATTTATTTAGTTATTTATCTCTTAAATAACAAGAAAGTCTCATAACCGTTATCTTTTTGTAAGATTTTTCTTTAAATTTCTAATTTGTTTTGAATACAATTATTTTGTGACTAATGTCAGTTTTTAACTTTGAACATGAGAGAGTATAGACTTATCTCTTGGAGTTATCACAATCCTCCCCTAAAATTACATAAATTGGTTCTCACCGAACATTTTGTAGAAAGTTTATTCGAACTCTTGGAGAAATTCCACTGTCGTTTAATACAATTTTGTTGGCAGCTATAATGCAAGCGTTCATTATTTATGCTGACTTTTCTCCTGAATTATTATTGAGAAGAGTTAGCTATGAACAACTTACCTAGCTTCTAACATCTAAAAGCGTGGAATTCTCATAGATTCTGCGGAGAATAACTTTTAGGTCCATATTCTGCGAAGTGACCAATACTTACGTTATCTCTGCAGTTTTTAATTTAAATCTGACTGGGCACAGGAGTTCGTCCCGATATCTCCAGTAGATGTGTCTTTATGTGGGTTATTTTTTTTAATCTCGTCCATATGAAATTTTGTTTTCTTCTTGAAATTTTGTGGGCATATAAAAAAATACTTACGTAATGGTTTGTCATTATCAGGCAGCGACTTGGTTTCTCACCCTTAGTGTATCAATACTTAAGTATAAAAAACGTTTATAATTTTTGTTGCTTATTTTATTTGAAATAATTACCTTTTTGTGGACTCGTATATTTTGTTGGAAATTTATATAACTTCAACCTATCTATATGAAATATATCGGTCGTGTCTACCTGCCTTGTCCCATAACACTTCATAGTTTAGATTATTAACTTTTTTAGTAATTTCATATAAATTATAGATTGGAGATTATCTAGATCATATAAATATAGATTACATACAAGAGAGCTCTGGGACTGTCTGATGAGCATCCCGATTCTCACCAGTCTCACCACTACTCACCATCACAGCTTGAAATCATCAATGAACTAAAGAAGTTTAAAGAATCGGCTCGCGAGAAAATGGAGTTTCCATCCGGACTGGATAAGTCTAAAACGGATGTTATCAGAAAGACATGTCGAGAACTCAACCTGGTCTGTAGACAAGTGCCTATGGATAACACAACTGTCTTAGATGTCTCCAAGTTACGTTAAGCTGACTTAGTACTGTAAAGTGATAAGTCAAATCTGTAACACGCATCATTATGAAGACATGTCGAGAACTGGACCTGGTCTGTCAAGTCCCTGTGGACAATTTTGTCCATTAAGGCTTTTGCTGAAGTATTTATTGATTTATTATGAGTGAACTAAGATAGTACAATAATCTTGGAGACTAAATTAATTTTTAATAAAATTTATATCAAATGAATTATAATTTATTATTATTAATCAATAATCAAATTTAATTTTTATATTTGGCGGCACCGTGATTTACCCATTTTAGCTCGAGTCTGGGTAGAATAGGAGGTTATGCAGGTAAGATATGAGGGAGCTGTGTTTAGTACAGACTCCAGTATTTTAGCCCCTAATATCCATAAGTAAATAATAAGTAAATGATATGAGTGTAGATGATTTTTACAATAACGTGCCTTGTTGTAGCCTGATTGCAAAGGTGGGTTCAGAGGAAACGCATCTATCTCTGTGCATTCCTCATCAGTTTCACAGTTACACATAGTCAAACATACCACATTATAACCAAGTACAAAATTCAAAGGAGCAATTAATTAATTAAAAGGATTTTGCAAAGGGTTTAAAAAAAGTAATTCATCAATATGTCATCAAATAAAAAATTAGACTCGTAGTGTCATACTCCTGAGTCCATTTCCAAAAAATTCATAAATGAAAATCATAATTAACACAAAAAACAAAATTTAACTCACTCACACAACTATAATAAATTGTATAAAATGAAGAAATAAACTTTCCAACACTTACGTCTTGAAGAGAGACGATTTATGTCCTAGATGAAGTTGTTCCTTCATTTCTAAGTCTTCTTAATTCTTCAATACCGTAAATTTTATGGTCTTGAAACGAAAAATTTTCTTCAAATCTTACTTTATTTGCGTTTATAATATTTGAAAATTAAAGAGATAACTTTTTTCAAATTTTAACCGATTGAAAAAAATTAAAAGAGACAAAATTTTTAATTTTAATTAATTGTTTAAAAAAAATCTTAGTTAAATTGACTATGATATTAAAGCATTACTTTAAGTCAAACATAACTGAATGAAAATAATAAAAAACAAAAAAAATAACGAAAACCAAATTTAGATCACGAAAAAAAGGGTTTCCGGAGAGTGGTTATAGGGTCCATGAGAGTAGTACAATGAATTATTGACATGAGATTTCACATAAAATAATTTTTGTTTAAATCTTCTATTTTATTTTTTTTTTTTTTTATATAAATATTCTTTATTTTATAAATATACATTTATTTACATTACAATAATGTACTGTTAAAAGTACCTCTTTCTTGAGGTCCTAAAAAAGACCTGCGCCGTAAGAGGGAGCTATACGCAAACACACGCACTTCATTTTCTTCCTTTATATGAATATCTCTGATTTTTATTATGTTTAGTATTATTAAATATAGAATTAATATTATAAAATATACATACGCACTTTTTAAAACTATGTGGTTAGTTAGACTATATAATGGGATAAGGGGGTTAGTATTTTCAGTAAAAAATACTAACCCTATATATATTTCATTATATTTCAGTATATTTATGTGTTATTCAATTAATGTTTATTAATTATATGATTTAATTTATTATTATTCAATAAATAATTATACTTTCTTAATTTATTAATATTATTTTCATTATTTTATATATATAATATATATATATATATATATATATATATATATATATATATATATATATATATATATATATATATATAGACCTATTTGTGTAACAAATTTAGCCATGAGTCTCAATAATCTTATAAGAATTCCAAAATGGTCTTCTCGGAATCATTTTTGTGTTATTTAGGTTTTTGTCTTAACATAAAATTAAAATTTAAATAAAATTGAAATGAAATTAATTATTAATTAGAATTTAATTTTCAAATTTGAAATAAAAAATTTAATTCAAAACTTTCCTGAAATAATTTTTTGAACAACAAATTATTTAACTTTAATCATTTATTAATACTACTTTAAAAGATGTTTGACCAATATTATTCTTAAGCTAGAACGAGACTTGACTCATTTTATCCTGAAGGGGTTATTTCTAAATCATCTATAATTTCATGTCATAATTACATACCTGTGGTATGAATAGAAGTATTTTTTTGTGTTTAATGTTTTGTATCAATGTTATTTATTTTTTATATATGTTATTTTAAAATATTTGTTAATGACACTCTGGTGTTGTTGGAATGTTTTAGACATACCGCTTCGAGAGCGAAGCGTACCTCAGTGGCCGTGTTAGATATAAAGGATTAATCATGGAAGCATCACTAGTATTAAGATGAAGTACTAATATTAAGTAGATTAAGTCTGATTGTAATTATAAGAATATGATGAGATCTGAGTTACTGTTTTATTAGATAGAGTTATTATTTATGTCTAGTCTGAGGACCCTTTCTTACAGATGTGAGACTGTTAGGGGTAGGCACTGGTACTTGGAAGAAGCGGTACTCGTAGGCAGTCTCGGTCTGGATACGAGAGAGTGTTAGTCGTCAGATAGTTTACAATTACTAACTCTACATGAATCGACTGCCCTTTGGTTCATGTCAAAAAGGGCCTATCTTAAACGAGTTTCTAATAATATAAGTTGTGGCTTAGGCAGTGAAAAGTTTATACACTGAGTTTATATACTGTCTCAATATTTATTTGTTAATACTCTTGATATATATTTTTATTCATTATATATTTCCCTCTTAAGTGAAGTGAAAAGTTAGGAGCAATTATTGAAAACTCAGTAATACAACAGTACATACACCTGCCATCTAGTGGTGTGTTAACGAGGTTAAAATATTTGTGATGCGGAATTAGTATGCAGTATTACTTCATCTACACGGCAGTCTCTGTTTAGCTGGTGACCCATTTGTCTACGTCAACATTTCATGCCAAAAAAACATGATTATTCTTTTTTGGGGTTTTAACAGTGGAGAAATTTTATTGTAATGACAAATATGCATGTTACATTCATTAATGACATCATGTGTGTCTATCATTAATAACAAACAAAATATTTATAAAAAGGCATTTAGACCCCTTAGTGATGCTTTGAATATCACAAATGTGATTTCATTGGGTAACAGTAAAAATTGGTTTACATAAAAAGATATCTATGAATAATGAGGAGTACTATTAATGATAAGGAACATGATTCAGCATACTTTATAAGCTTAATTATCTAAGACGATAAGGCAATATTGACTAAAGATAAACCAATCATAATACACAAAATAAATAGTTAAAAATTGTTAACTTTTTATATACAAATTTACTCAACCTGAATCTGACAGTGATTATAGTTCCCACTGCTCTAAATAAATTTGAAACAAAAGTCTAAACGTCTGTAACATTTTTAGTGTTAAAATGATCAGAATTTGCGTTTCCTTTAGCATATTTCAAATTGACATGATTATAATCACTATAAATTTGAAGTATTCGTACATCAATTTCACTACAATGCCAGGGACCTCTTACATTATAAATACACACCAAGTGTTTTGTGCTGTAATGGGGCCACATTTAGAACTCAGGTACAAAGTAATACTCATACAGACAACGATGACAATAAATAATTTTTTGGAATATTTTTGTTTCCTATTAGAGGGCCCTCAGGCACTACACTTGCATACTGCAGCTTATAATTTACTAAAAGTATAACATCATAATTGACACCGTAGGCGATGACCCCACTCCCGACCGGTCACCACCTCTAGGGAGCGCGGGCGAACCTGTTCTACACCCGGCCAGCCTAGGGCGCAATACGACGACCACTGAATCCTATGCCTATTGATGACGGTCGCCAGTCTTTTTTTTTATCAATTAACTGAGAAGAGACAAACTCTTGATTTACCGTGTGCAGATTCTACCCATACGAAGGACGGGACACCCCGGGCCCGATGCCCACCTACCGTAGGAAAAAAGGGAAAGGAGACCTCAGTCAACCCAGCGTCGTCTAGCCGAGCCTTGGTCACCGGGTTAGGAGTAGAACTGGCCTGGACACCGCCTGGCCAGCCCCGGGTAAGTTATCGGAATAGGGCTGACCTGGGTACCACCTGGCCAATCCCCGGAGAATGCCGTGACGGGGGCCAGCCTGGATGCAACCTGACTGACCTACCGTCTAGCAGGGAAAATGGTTAAGGTAAAGAATTCATAGCCAGGGCTCGTCCCGGACGTCGCCGAATCGACCCTGGCTCGGTAGGGCATCGAACACTAACCACCCACCATAGAACGGGGAACAGGAGCCTGGGAGAAGGCAGGTTAAAGAAAACTACTCCATAACTGTTTCCATAGCTTTATTCATCACAGATTAAAGCTAGTAGACAACTGGTACAGAGTAGTGAGGAAGGACTAAGGAAGGAGAGAGAGGAGACCAGTACCTGGACGCTGCCTGGCTACTAGTGACTAAATTAAACGAGTCCTGGTCTCATCTCCCTACCATCCCTTCCAGAACCTCAGTGGCGTGGACCCCCCACCACTCTCACTAACTCCAGTGAGAACGTCCACCCCACCATGGTACTGCGGCCTCTCCCCACTCCCCACTACACAGTGTCCACCAGCTAACTACCTTTACATTAATAAATTAATTAATTTAACTTATTAATTAATTTGACTAATTAATTAATTAACTAACTTAATTTCCATTCTCGATAGGCTAAGTCCGGAGATGGGAGTATTGGTTTAGACCTAGGAGACATAATGTCCTATGTCAATATTTCCCCCTTTTCGAAACCAATACTACCATCCCCTAAAACCAGCCACCGAGAATGGAACTGCTCACAGCTTTAATCACAGACATATATTCTTTAGTTACAAAGACTAGTTCAGAGATAAACTCGAGATCATTAAGAAGAAAAAAAAACAAGAAAGTAAAAATAATAAATGAAAAAATAAAGTGATCTTCACAAAAAAAAAAATCTACGATGGAACTAAACTTGCACCTTTCCATTGAGAAGTGCGAGTGTCGGTTCCAACCTTGAATTTTGAAGAGGGATATTACCTCCTTCAGAAACCGACACTCACCGTACTCAATGGAATGGTCAAGAGACGAAGTAAGTAATAATAAAAAATATATATGTATATATAGTACGTTCAATTTAAGGGTAAAAAAGTATGAAAAAAAATTGAATTAGAGGTTAGAGAATGGCTGCATTACACGTCTTGAGTTGGCTCCCCATACACCTCCTGATATTCCAGCTTGTATAGATGTCGCCTTAGCTCCTCAGCCTCCCTGTCCACTATCGCCATGGCTGCTACCTGGGACGATAGCGAAGCCGTTGCATCCTCGTCCTCGCCGTCATACCAATCTTGCATCTTGGGGATAGATGCCACAGCCTCATCTATCTCCCGCTGCTCCTCCGTAGACCGATGCTCTGGGGGGTTGGTCGCTTTCGGCTGGGATTGAATTGAGTAAGTTTTATTCCTACTCAATCCTTCCTTCCGTCCCTTCCTATGTTTTCCCTTGGTTAGCTTTAATCTTATTAGCCTGACCGTAGGCTTTGCCTCGAGAGCCTTTTTGACCAAGTCAGCCATTTCCAGCCCTAGCTTAATTTTAATTTCGCCATCACGCAATATTCCCTCCCTCTTTTTTGTACTCTTTCTTCTTCTCCTTTTCTCCTTATTTTCTTTTATTTCGTTTTCTATCCTTGTGTTTAGTTCCTCCATTTCCCTTTCCAAGCTGTTCCAGCTCCTTTTCACCTCCTTCACACTTCTTTCCCTTGCATCCTCCTCCTCCCAAACCTTTCTTTCTATCTCCCGGCGTTCCTTTGCTTCCTCTTCCTGCTTCCTCACCCGTGCCTCCTCTTGCAGGTGAGCCTCCATTTTATCTAACTCCTCCTCAATGCTTGCCCGTATCTCGCGGGCTCTCCTCTCATCCTCTGTCTCTCCCACCTCTCGTTCATCCATTGATTCGGACCCCTCCACCTGCGGCGCAGGCTGGTTTGGTCTCGCCTCAACGATGTAGAGGGGGTGGGAGGCGTCCTTCCTCTGCCCAGACTGCACGAATTCCAAGAATTTTACGTAAGCATCTTTGGCAAATAAGTGTTTATCTTCTGTTTGGTCCCTATATCCTTATGGATACCACATTTGATTAGGCGGTGAGAGGCTTCTTGGCACCGTTGTGGCCTCGAGATGCCAGGGCCTGGTCTAGTGCCAATCTTTGGCCTTACATACTTCCTCCAATCTTCATCATCCGTTTGGACCAGGACAGATACTCGTGCAGCCTCAGCTACTGGATGGATTTTGGCAGACTTGCCATAATGTCCTGTTGACATAGGACATTATGTCTCCTAGGTCTAAACCAATACTCCCATCTCCGGACTTAGCCTATCGAGAATGGAAATTAAGTTAGTTAATTAATTAATTAGTCAAATTAATTAATAAGTTAAATTAATTAATTTATTAATGTAAAAGGTAGTTAGCTGGTGGACACTGTGTAGTGGGGGAGTGGGGAGAGGCCGCAGTACCATGGTGGGGTGGACGTTCTCACTGGAGTTAGTGAGAGTGGTGGGGGGTCCACGCCACTGAGGTTCTGGAAGGGATGGTAGGGAGATGAGACCAGGACTCGTTTAATTTAGTCACTAGTAGCCAGGCAGCGTCCAGGTACTGGTCTCCTCTCCTCTCCTTCCTTAGTCCTCTTCCTCACTACTCTGTACCAGTTGTCTACTAGCTTTAATCTGTGATGAATAAAGCTATGGAAACAGTTATGGAGTAGTTTTCTTTAACCTGCCTTCTCCCAGGCTCCTGTTCCCCGTTCTATGGTGGGTGGTTAGTGTTCGATGCCCTACCGAGCCAGGGTCGATTCGGCGACGTCCGGGACGAGCCCTGGCTATGAATTCTTTACCCTAACCATTTTCCCTGCTAGACGGTAGGTCAGTCAGGTTGCATCCAGGCTGGCCCCCCGTCACGGCATTCTCCGGGGATTGGCCAGGTGGTACCCAGGTCAGCCCTATTCCGATAACTTACCCGGGGCTGGCCAGGCGGTGTCCAGGCCAGTTCTACTCCTAACCCGGTGACCAAGGCTCGGCTAGACGACGCTGGGTTGACTGAGGTCTCCTTTCCCTTTTTTTCCTACGGTAGGTGGGCATCGGGCCCGGGGTGTCCCGTCCTTCGTATGGGTAGAATCTGCACACGGTAAATCAAGAGTTTGTCTCTTCTCAGTTAATTGATAAAAAAAAAGACTGGCGACCGTCATCAATAGGCATAGGATTCAGTGGTCGTCGTATTGCGCCCTAGGCTGGCCGGGTGTAGAACAGGTTCGCCCGCGCTCCCTAGAGGTGGTGACCGGTCGGGTGTGGGGTCATCGCCTACGGTGTCAATCTGGCGACCGTGACAGGGCAAGTACATATAGATCACGAAATAGCATAAAGTATGTATAGACTTTAATTTTGTTTTGCATTTAGGTATATATATTAAAAAAAAAAAAAAAAAAAAAAAATACCACCGTTACACCAAGAAACCTGTTGCGTGGAGCACAGACTGGAGTTAGAGAGGCAGAATTTCTCAAGTGAAGTGAACATTAGGAGTCTAATAATTGTATAGTTGTAATTACGAAATTAATTTCATAATTAATACATTTTTTCTTTTACGAAAGGTCTAGTGAAGGAGAGAGAAAGATTTAATTCAATCCAACCATTCTTTTTTAAATTAAAAAAAAAAAAATTAAAAAATTAGTATTTAATAAAATAATTAGTTAAATTATAATAACAAGGTAGAGTTGTAGTAATTATATCACTACTATTTTGACAATGTATTCTAAGAAGTTAACGGAGTTAACTAAAGAGGAGATTATCACGGAATTGACAAAACGGGGCT
The DNA here is from genome assembly GCA_018340805.1 of Microvelia longipes. Taxonomy (NCBI): domain Eukaryota; kingdom Metazoa; phylum Arthropoda; class Insecta; order Hemiptera; family Veliidae; genus Microvelia; species Microvelia longipes. The sequence continues at coordinate 32,391,047 of JACMZG010001893.1, read as the reverse complement.
TGTCGACTACTGGTCGATTAATTGACGTATGTAATCGGCTGGAAGAAGCCATTCGGAGTGAAGGCGGAAACCCAGCCGATTACTCATTCTGGTGTCCTCCTGATGAGGACGACGAAGAAGTGAGGAAAATTGCCGAAAGATTCGAAAACTTAAGGCATGCCCAAACCACACCGGAAAATCAAAATTTGTTGGAGAATTTATCACCAATTCCTCGAGGAAGGAACGATGGGGACTTTCAGTTCAGACTTACAGGGCCACAAGTAGCACGATCTACAAAGTTGGCTCCTGAGGAACCCATTGTAAGTATAATGAAAGACCTTCGAACTCTGATGGGACAAATGGTGAATCAGACACAGTTAGAACAAGCGGAAAGCAAAGGTTTTAGGAATGGTCTGAAGCTAGGCATGAGAAATAGCCATACTAGCCCGCTTGCAGCAACTCCAACTTGGGATCCTGCGGTGTTAGAGTTTATTATGACTCCATTTAATGGCAAGCCTTGGGAAGACCCACATAAGACGGTGGAACAATGGCGTGCGAATCTTGAGGCGAACAGAGTGCCAACCGCCTGCTGGGTAGAAGTGGCTTCACGGTATCTGACTAAAGATATACGTCAAGCATGGACGACGCAATGTCTCCCCAATGCCTCATGGACAGAATTTTCATTATTCCTGACTAGGAGATACGGTGCCCCCAGCAGCATTTCGTCATTAAAGGCGAGTTATCATGGGGATAAGCAGCCGGAGAAACAGTGTGTCGAGGATTTCCTTCAAGAAAAACTAGCTTTATTCCGAAGACTCTATCCAACGGATACGGAGCTCACCTATATCAGCCAAGTTATAGAGCTTGTCAACCCGCAGTTACGACAGCTCCTGAGGATGATGAACGCGCAGAACGCGTCTGATTTTATATCTATGGCCAGACACCTAGAACACGATCAAAAACCTAGTGCATCAAGAGTAGACGCTGTGCAAACAGGACAGGATCGAGTTAGTCGGGATGTAGGCCAAAATAAGGTAACCGAGCAACCGACTACTAACAGCAATTCTAATCAAAGTAACAGATGGAGCAGCAACTATTACCGAGGAGGGAATAGATATAATTGGAGGAACGATCGACCCCAGCAATTTAACTCTAATACAAAGCGAGCAACACAGGAAAACTCAAAGTGAGGGCTCGAATAGGAGCCACGGGCCCTCTCGATGAAAAAAGGCTCTTACATTTAGAAGGCCTAGAATGTAACAAGGTACCACGCATAGCTTTTCGTTTACGCGATGGGACGGAGCTCTTAGCCCTTATTGACACTCAAGCCTCTAATTCATTTATAGGTGATCCAATGCTGAATTTATCCGACGTCCAAACAATTAATAATAAGCAAGAAGTTGTAAACTTCGGAGTTAAAGACAAAACTACCAGGACATCCGGTGCAGCGGAAGTTAATATCAAAATCAATCTTTAACGTAAACGAAATGAAATTAAGAGGATGGTTAGGGAAATGGAAGCTAAAGGTTTCATCCAACCTAGCAAATCACCGTGGTCTAGTCCGGTAGTTCTAGCAAAAAAGAAAGATGGAGAGTGGAGGTTCTGTGTCGACTATCGGCGTTTGAACGAAGTCACGATTGATGATGCATATCCAATGCCAAACCTCCACCAACAGCTGCGGACTGTTAAAGACTCCAAGTACTTTACACGCTTAGACTTAAAATCTGGATACTGGCAGGTTGAGATGGACGAAAGGTCACGAAAGTACACCGCTTTTGCCACACCGCTGGGGCTAAAAGAGTTCCTAGTTATGCCCTTCGGATTGAAAAATAGCCCTATGACCTTCCAAAGGCTGATGGAGGACACCTTAAGAGAATACATAGGAGATTTTGTAGAGGCATATTTAGATGATATTTTCATACACAGCAAAACGTGGAAAGAGCATCTACGACACCTAACCTTAGTCCTGGAACGCTTACAAAGAAATAAGTTAACCTGCAACATCGAGAAATGCTTAATCGGTGCCCAAGAAATTGAGTTTCTGGGTCACGTCATTAATGCAAACGGGGTCGCGACCCAGCCAGAAAAGCTAAAGGCCATAGAAGAGTTCCCACGTCCCAGAACAAAAAAAGGCATTAGACAATTTCTTGGTCTGTGTCAGTGGTATGGGGAGTATGTTGACCATTTCGCAGAGATTGCAAGCCCCCTTACCGAGTTGACCAAAACTAAAGTGCGCTGGAAATGGACTGACAAGGAGGAAAACTCATTCCAGCAGCTGAAGCTAAGTCTACTGAGCGCACCAAGTCTTAGCCATTATAAACCCGAATTGACACTCATACTTCAAACAGATGCGTCTGACGTAGGGCTTGGTGCGGTGCTCTACCAGGAGGACACCAAGAAGCACATCTTGAGCTATGCCAGCAGGAAACTTTCCTCTACTGAAGTCAGGTACACCGCTATGGAAAAGGAAGCACTAGCTGTTATATGGGCTGTCGGTAAGTTCAGACCTTTCCTGGAAGGGAAAGCATTCATTCTGGTCACCGACAATAGCGCACTAACCTGGGTCTCAAGGAACAAGGATATAAATAGCAAGGTCCACCGTTGGTTTCTGAACTTGATGTCCTACAATTTTACTATTAAGCACTGTCCTGGAAAACTAAATCAGGCTGCGGATGCACTATCGCGGGAACCGGTGGGTGAAGTGGAAGAGATAACACTTGACGTTCATTCTCCCCCAATAAAAAGGAGGCCTAAATATCTAAATGTGATCAGCACTCAAGATGCTCCTAAAGAACTAATTGATAAAGCCAAAGATGAGCAGGATTTAGACGAGAGAATAATAGAAATCAAAGAGTGGTTACAAGGCCAACGGAGACCTACCAACCGCCGAAAAAGATTGACTTGGGCACGCCAGCGCATTAATTTTACGCTGATAGACAGCGTCTTGTATTATGGTGCTAATGATGTCGCGCTAAGACCGTACTTACCTTCCCATCTTATCAGAGAAGCCTTAGAACGGTATCACGATCACCGTTTAGTAGGCCACCCTGGGTATGAAGAAACGAGCAGGGCATTAAGAACCAGAGTTTACTGGCCAGGTATGGCGAAAGACATCAGAAAATATGTCCGAACATGCCAGGTCTGTGCTCAAAACAAACCATTGACCGGACGTCCAAAAGCTTCCCAACAGCCGCGTAAAGAACCTGAGCTCGCATGGGAAACTGTAGCAGTAGACCTAATGGGACCTTATCTAAGATCACGATCGGGAAAGACTTGTCTACTGGTTTGCACGGACCTAAAAAGTCGGTGGGTAGAGGCTTTTACACTCAGCAAAGCCACGAGTAGCAAGGTAATATCACTTCTTGAGAAGGAAGTCTTTTCCCGCTACGGCTATCCAAGGAGGATTTTGAGTGATAATGGACCTCAATTTACAGGGAAGCTGTGGCGTGATAGCTTGAAAAGATGGGGATGTGAAGTGTGGAACACCCCTTATTATCAGCCCAGAGCGAACCCGACTGAAAGACGGAATCAGGAAATTAAAAAAGGTCTTAGAATTGCGTTAGATGGCAAGAACCATAACAGGTGGGACGAGACTCTTCCTGACATCCTCTTTAATATCCGTCAGCGTCACAACATAGCCTTAGGAGCTAGCCCTGCTGAAGCGCTGTTTAATCGTCCATTAAAGCAACCAGGGGACTGGAATGACTGTCGGAGTGAGGCGACGCCCGACCAAAAGTTACCAGCCCATTACTTTAAGACTGGTGAAGAAGTATTAGTGCGGAACCATGTCCTCTCCGATAAAGGTAAGGGCTTCCATGCCGGATTTGCTGCGAAGTGGAAAGGGCCATACGTTATTAAACGATACATAGGGACCAATACGTATCTTGTGCAAATGGAACGTGGAAAGATTGGAAAATATAGTTATGACGATATACGCCCATTTAATCGACGTGATTTAGTTACAGATCATGACTAATTTCGATAAGTTACAGACCTTAATAATGTGCTTCTTGTCAATATCGTGAGCTACATTAACGTTTCACTAACTTTGTTTATATGTTTTGTCCTTATAATAAAATAAATAAATAAAAATAAATAAATAAATAAAAATAAATAAATAAATATATAGATATATTAAATTACTCAATAAGAACGTAATTAAGAATAGAGCATGGTAACAAATACTGAGATAATAATAATAATAATAATAATAATAATAATAATAATTATAATAATAATAATAAGGAAATAATAAGTTCGATTCTATTCCCTCCAACTCGTGACTCCCCACCCCTTTTATCTGTTTGTCCCTATACCCTTTCCCCGGAGAGGCGACCAGTGGTGGTGGAGGGGGTGAGCTACCTTAGCTAGTGTGTTGGGCGAGACTCATCAGTCCACTACCAGCCACTAACCCGTTAGCACCTGCTAGTCAGCCTCATCAATATGGACCCAGACCCCGAAAAGCTTCTTCGTAAATATGAAGAAATGAACAGGAAATCGAAACGCGTCAGCTTCCTACCGTATCCACCTACAAGTCAACGATCAGAGGCAGCACAATACTACAAGGAACCAACTACGCCTCGGAGATTCGGACGGGAGTTAGGCCTGTCCCGACCGAAGCTGCGATCCGTGGTCGTGGTTCCTCCCTACAGTGGAGCGGCTAGCCTGGTCCCCCGGCCACTTTCTCCGGAACTACATGGAGTACTCAGTACTAAAAACACCCAGCCTCCGCCTACTGAACCAATCTGTAAACAATCAACTCCTCTAAATGAATCCCCTCTAGGAGTGCCCTCACACTCTGCCAAAATCCAGCCAGTAGCTGAGGCTGCACGAGTATCTGTCCTGGTCCAAACGGATGATGAAGATTGGAGGAAGTATGTAAGGCCAAAGATTGGCACTAGACCAGGCCCTGGCATCTCGAGGCCACAACGGTGCCAAGAAGCCTCTCACCGCCTAATCAAATGTGGTATCCATAAGGATATAGGGACCAAACAGAAGATAAACACTTATTTGCCAAAGATGCTTACGTAAAATTCTTGGAATTCGTGCAGTCTGGGCAGAGGAAGGACGCCTCCCACCCCCTCTACATCGTTGAGGCGAGACCAAACCAGCCTGCGCCGCAGGTGGAGGGGTCCGAATCAATGGATGAACGAGAGGTGGAGAGACAGAGGATGAGAGGAGAGCCCGCGAATACGGGCAAGCATTGAGGAGGAGTTAGATAAAATGGAGGCTCACCTGCAAGAGGAGGCACGGTGAGGAAGCAGGAAGAGGAAGCAAAGGAACGCCGGGAGATAGAAAGAAAGGTTTGGGAGGAGGAGGATGCAAGGGAAAGAAGTGTGAAGGAGGTGAAAAGGAGCTGGAACAGCTTGGAAAGGGAAATGGAGGAACTAAACACAAGGATAGAAAACGAAATAAAAGAAAATAAGGAGAAAAGGAGAAGAAGAAAGAGTACAAAAAAGAGGGAGGGAATATTGCGTGATGGCGAAATTAAAATTAAGCTAGGGCTGGAAATGGCTGACTTGGTCAAAAAGGCTCTCGAGGCAAAGCCTACGGTCAGGCTAATAAGATTAAAGCTAACCAAGGGAAAACATAGGAAGGGACGGAAGGAAGGATTGAGTAGGAATAAAACTTACTCAATTCAATCCCAGCCGAAAGCGACCAACCCCCCAGAGCATCGGTCTACGGAGGAGCAGCGGGAGATAGATGAGGCTGTGGCATCTATCCCCAAGATGCAAGATTGGTATGACGGCGAGGACGAGGATGCAACGGCTTCGCTATCGTCCCAGGTAGCAGCCATGGCGATAGTGGACAGGGAGGCTGAGGAGCTAAGGCGACATCTATACAAGCTGGAATATCAGGAGGTGTATGGGGAGCCAACTCAAGACGTGTAATGCAGCCATTCTCTAACCTCTAATTCAATTTTTTTCATACTTTTTTACCCTTAAATTGAACGTACTATATATACATATATATTTTTTTATTATTACTTACTTCGTCTCTTGACCATTCCATTGAGTACGGTGAGTGTCGGTTTCTGAAGGAGGTAATATCCCTCTTCAAAATTCAAGGTTGGAACCGACACTCGCACTTCTCAATGGAAAGGTGCAAGTTTAGTTCCATCGTAGATTTTTTTTTGTGAAGATCACTTTATTTTTTCATTTATTATTTTTACTTTCTTGTTTTTTTTCTTCTTAATGATCTCGAGTTTATCTCTGAACTAGTCTTTGTAACTAAAGAATATATGTCTGTGATTAAAGCTGTGAGCAGTTCCATTCTCGGTGGCTGGTTTTAGGGGATGGTAGTATTGGTTTCGAAAAGGGGGAAATATTGACATAGGACATTATGTCTCCTAGGTCTAAACCAATACTCCCATCTCCGGACTTAGCCTATCGAGAATGGAAATTAAGTTAGTTAATTAATTAATTAGTCAAATTAATTAATAAGTTAAATTAATTAATTTATTAATGTAAAAGGTAGTTAGCTGGTGGACACTGTGTAGTGGGGGAGTGGGGAGAGGCCGCAGTACCATGGTGGGGTGGACGTTCTCACTGGAGTTAGTGAGAGTGGTGGGGGGTCCACGCCACTGGGGTTCTGGAGGGGATGGTAGGGAGATGAGACCAGGACTCGTTTAATTTAGTCACTAGTAGCCAGGCAGCGTCCAGGTACTGGTCTCCTCTCCTCTCCTTCCTTAGTCCTCTTCCTCACTACTCTGTACCAGTTGTCTACTAGCTTTAATCTGTGATGAATAAAGCTATGGAAACAGTTATGGAGTAGTTTTCTTTAACCTGCCTTCTCCCAGGCTCCTGTTCCCCGTTCTATGGTGGGTGGTTAGTGTTCGATGCCCTACCGAGCCAGGGTCGATTCAGCGACGTCCGGGACGAGCCCTGGCTATGAATTCTTTACCTATTCCCCTGCTAACCATTTTCCCTGCTAGACGGTAGGTCAGTCAGGTTGCATCCAGGCTGGCCCCCCGTCACGGCATTCTCCGGGGATTGGCCAGGTGGTACCCAGGTCAGCCCTATTCCGATAACTTACCCGGGGCTGGCCAGGCGGTGTCCAGGCCAGTTCTACTCCTAACCCGGTGACCAAGGCTCGGCTAGACGACGCTGTGTTGACTGAGGTCTCCTTTCCCTTTTTTTCCTACGGTAGGTGGGCATCGGGCCCGGGGTGTCCCGTCCTTCGTATGGGTAGAATCTGCACACGGTAAATCAAGAGTTTGTCTCTTCTCAGTTAATTGATAAAAAAAAGACTGGCGACCGTTATCAATAGGCATAGGATTCAGTGGTCGTCGTATTGCGCCCTAGGCTGGCCGGGTGTAGAACAGGTTCGCCCGCGCTCCCTAGAGGTGGTGACCGGTCGGGAGTGGGGTCATCGCCTACGGTGTCATAATTAGAGATGTTGATGTCTCTCCACAATAAAAATTAATTACAACAGACCTGCTTTCAACCTTAAAAGGTTATCCTCAGTGACTAAAAACAAGTGCAATAAAAATTAAATGACTCAAGTTAACTACATAAAGGTGAATGAAAGCGTCTACCCTTACTTACCAGAAGTGAATTGTTCTTCAACGCTCTATGTTTGAGGTAATTAAACTGATTCTCTGAAGAACCACTTGTTTCTGTTAAATTACCATAGCCAAAGAAGGGGACCATAACAGCTGTCCATAAGGGTAATAATTTACTAAATCCTAACAAACGTTTAGCATTACTCTTTGAAAACTACATGTTGTCATGATCACCTTGGTTCGATGGTGAAAAGGCCTGTTCTTCAATTGCACAAAATAGATTCCTAAGATCTTGACAATATGTCAACTCTTCATCTGCCGCGTCTTCCTCTTCCTCGCTAGATTTTTTGTCAGGATTTTGATAATTATCTATGATTTTTTAAACCACTTCACGAGTGGCTTTTCTAGATCTTAATGTTTGTTTAGCTCAGTCGAAAGTTCGTCTATATTATGTCCGTCCTCTTCTTGAAGTGCAGCAGTGAAAATGAATTTTTTTATCGTTTTAAAATCTTGATATGTTGTGGTAGCGACTAATAAGCCTATTGAGTACATGTACATTTTTTGACTCTTCTAGTAGCTATCTTCAGCTCGGGCCAGGAACTTATTCATTTTATAACATGATTAAAATCACTTCTGATCGTGCAGGTTGGTACTGTTATTTGCTTTTTTAAAAGAAGAGCAGAGCATACTAGAAAATATTTTATAAGTGATCTCTCGTTGGTGAAGACTCTGACACATGCCATGATTAGGGCTAGCGATTAGTCTGTTACAATAAGTTTTGGAGAAAAATAACATTGACAATCTGCTAGGCAATAGCTAATCGCACTGTGATGGACACAATTTAGTGTCCAACTCTAAATTGCGTTTCGTGCTTAATGTCATGAACAGAAATGTCGTAGAAAAAATGTCACGCTGTGAGCGTTTGGGATATCAATGTTGTTTAGGCGGCTCGGTTTGCTTGCGAGAGAGTAATCTTGTACAGAGATGATAACTGTATGGTCTTAGGTGTAATGAATAACTATATCATAATTTGACAACATTTATATTCAATTAATTTTACAAACTAATTAATAAACTTATTACTTTATTAATTATCAGAACTCATAACTGACTTTATATATGTATAATATTAATATTATATTGATATTAAAATAATATTAATATTAATAAAATTAATTATTATTTTTTTTTTTTTTACGCTTAAACCCGTTAGGGTCATTTAGCGTTTTCCCCTCACTCAAATCTCATTCAACATTAACCCCTGAGTTTGTACACATCCAATTATCTAGGAAGCACCCCCTCCGTACATGGTAGCACATGTAACTGGTTCACAGTGTGTCTAGTTCATCCAGCCCAACCAGACTCTATCCAAACTCACTGCTCTGGCTAGTATCTGCGACTAGTTCAAAGTGTGCCTAGTTCATCTATACCAGCTAGACTCTGGTTAGGCTCACCGCTCTGGCTAGCGCCGACTACTAGTTCACTGTGTGCTTGTTTCATCTAGTCTTACTAGCTCCTCTGATCACATTAGTCTCACTTGACCTCGTCCTTCCAGTCTCACCAATCTCATCAGTTCCACTAGCATCACCAGACTCTAGCTAGGCTCACCGCTCTGGCCAGTCTAGCGCCACCCGACAAAGAACTCTAGCACCCAGATGTCAGCGGTGTACAAACTCATTCTATAGCCCTGACCTGAAAGTCAAAGCTCCGCAGTGCCATTAGGAGACGTCTGTCTTCAAGAACCGAGCACTTTGTTCCTAGTCACTTACGTTACTCGTGTCGCCGCCATCAGTTTCACTGACTAAGTTTTCAGACATACAAAGGCTCAGTATATCTTTCCGACCTTCATCTCCCCCAGCCCGCAGAACATTAAACTTTTCGTGAGCTGGAGACAACGGAAACGTGGATCCAGACTTGTCTCAGATGAAACTAGATCCAACCCCGCATTTACGTATTAGTAGCCAAGGAAACCACGTAAAACCTTGGCTGGGTTGGCCGGCCTTGAATTCAAGACCTCCCGAGTGTACGGTACAAGGGATAACCTCATATTAAGGTGGATTTGAACCCTCGACCTCCAGGTCGAAAGGCGAGCGCTCTACCACTGAGCTACCGGACTCGGTATTAATTATTGTAATAAATAATAGTAATAATAATAATTAAGTTATTATTATTATATTATTATGTTCTTAAACTCGATTTTCATCGGTGAACCTAAAAGCCGGGTTAAACCAAGGTATTTCAGGTTTTATCTTATTCGTTGTTGTCTTTGTCACTGTTTTAGTTATATAGTCGGGTTAAATATTAAGAACTTTACGGACAATAAGACAGGTACTTAAAATTACTGATTTCTGCATGTGGGTAAATAGATTTTGATTCAAGTGGAGTGTAGTCAAATTATTATTATTATTATTATTATTTTTTTGTTTTTAGATTTTCTCTATCTCAGTAAAAGAATACTGGCTGAAAAATAGATAAATTGACGGGCAAAGCCAAGTCAAATATCTTTTAATTAGTTTATTTCCCGTCTTAAGTCTCTAGGTCAGTCGATAGAAATTTACTGGTTCATAAAACTATTGATAAATTGATAATAAATATATCTAGTGGACTTCAGTCCAAAATATAACACTTGGGATTAAAAATTTTATTATGCATCGATTTTTCTTTTCGCACTTTCCTCAGAAATCAAGTCCCCGGGACTTAAAGTAGTAAGTCCCCCAATAAGAAGTAAGGTGATTCCTGTCTAGTCAGTTCGGAAGATCGAGTATTCGGATTTGACTGGCCATGAGCTTCAGCTCAGAATCACCCCATGGGGTCATGGGGTCATTCCTTTAATGACCTATATCTCTAGATCTAATAGTGCCAGCTTGGTTTTCACGACATCCATGTCTGATTCATCTGGTCCAAGCACTCTTTTCCTGAGTGGTATGGCTTCCAGCCCACGAGTAGCAGGAGAGAATCTTTGAGTTCTGGGTCGGTTACCTCTTTCAGAGGTTCTGGCCATTATTCGGTGAACCCTGCTACACCAGTGTACGAGTCTAATGATATTTCCAAAGTCGCTGAACCTGTCTTTTCAAAGAAAGAAGCGTCAACGATGGCCTCCACTTTAGTCAAATCTGTGTTTTCCACCTTTGTGGACAGTTCACAAGGGCATAGGCGGCCAGAGTGAAGTAATCAAAATCTATGTGTCACCACCAAAAATAACACATCAGGATGGCTTTCTCCCGGACTTGATCAAAGCTCTGGCTCCGCTTCCAGAAGAAAAGATTGAGCTAACCACCACTCAAAAAGAGCTTGGAGTGCAGAACTATATAAATCTGGGAAGAGCTAAACAGAGAATGATGGCCTGCATGATACGTGGAAATCTGAACACGACGAAATCGAAAAGGAGGTACTTAAGCACCACCACAAGCTCGCAGTGCTTAGAGCTAGGAACAACAAGAAGCTCATAGCAGGCCTGAAAGAAAAGTTAGACTCGAGTCTTAAGACTCTAAAGTCTAAGATGAATGCAGAGTTGGATGTCATCTCTAGGGTTAATAATGGAGGTATCGAACTGGAGATTGTCAACTTAGAACCTACATCTGAGGACAAACTAGGTTTAAGCAAGAATAAGGTTACCTTTTTAGAGCCCCTCAAAGATATGGAAAATGAGGGTCCCAGCGAGATGTGCGTTTGGTCGGATCCGGACGATCCCTATGCAAGGATTATTCCCTTGTACGAGGATTATGCCGAGATTGGCCATCCTAAGGTCGATTTCATTAGGACTAGTGACAGAGGGCAGCTGTCCTTCGTCCCTCAGCACCAGATTGGCAGGGAATCTCTTGATCAGGGGAAATATATTACATTTGACAATATTAGCAAACAAACTATGAGTCAATTACGCAATGGTCTAAATATTGTGACCATGAATATAAGGAGTCTTTATAAAAACCTGGATCAATTTGTTTGTAAAATGCATGAAACTAAAATCAAACCAGACTTACTAAAACTGACAGAAGCTAGAATACGCGACATACCAACTGACTCATACGTACTTAAGGACTTCAAACATGTTTACACAAAAAATAATTTTAATCAGAATAGAGGTATAGTGATCTATGTTAAAACCAACTATATAGCGACATAGAAGTAAACGAACATGACATGACAGATACCAACTACCTGGTATTGGAAATAAAAAGCCTTAGACTTAAATTAATCGCCTTGTACAGATCTCCTAATGGTCTTGTAAAGCCATTTCTAAAACAATTAGACACTCTACTTAAAAATATCAATAATAATAAAATAGTTATGACTGGTGACATAAACTTGGATATTTTCAGTCTATAAAATCGACCGGTAGACCAACTAACTGACGAATTCATAAACACACTTACTAAAAAATACAATATGGAATGCCTTATTGAAGGGCCGACAAGAGTAACTACTGACACAAAGACTACCATTGACCACTTATTTGCTAGCAGTTCATTAGCAAACAACATGTTTTCTTACATGATAGAGACTTACATGACAGATCACTATTCTATATTCTTACTCGTGACGAAAACTAAAAATAAAAAAACACCGACAAACTTAAATTACAACTTGAACAAGAGAACTGGACAGACGTTACTAACTAAACGGATATTCACGCAGGAACTAACACATATATACTAAAACTAAAACAGATCATAGGCACTTCAACCGAAACTAAACCCATACCTAAACGAAAATATTTACCTATACAACCATGGATGACTCAAGGACTTATAAAATCACTTAGAACTTATGAAAAACTTAAGTAAAAGTTATACAAACAACCATTTAATTTAGAATTAAAGCAAAAAACTGAAATGTATAAAGAAATCAAAAAACTCCTACTATTATAAAAAAAATTAAAAACCCTGACAATGAAAGTTCTAAAATATGGAAAGTCATTACCGAAGCCACCGGACGGAAAAAACCTAACATAAAAATACAGAGTGTGTATGACGAAACAACTAACACTACTATAGACGCACAGACACAACCACACAAAGCTGCTGACGTTATGGGTGAGTACTTATATAATGTTGGACGAATATATGCTGAAAAAATAATAGCCAAACCTAATACAAAAATCACTGAAAACAGAATAACTAACGAACATAAATAATCATGTAAAACCCTAATTTTTAAAAAAGAAGACATACTGACTGACGCAATAAAAGACTTAAAATCAAGCTCAGCTCCAGGACATGACGGACTTACTGTCGACTTTATTAAATTACACCAAGAACAATTAATAAGGCCGATATCACACATAGTGGAAATAAGCTTGAAAACAGGAGTATTTCCTGATGCTTGTAAACTTGCCATTATCAACCCAATATTTAAAGCAGGAAACCCACAGTTACCATCAAACTACAGACCAATACCTTTACTTACAAACTTATCAAAAATAATAGAAAAAAATAGTTAAAAAAAAGAAGCAATTAATTGACTTTTTAGAAAGTAATCAAATACTAGACAAATCACAATACGGATTTAGATCAGGTCGAGGGACGGAAGACGCTATAGCCAAACTAGTTGGCTCTTTAAATTATTGGCTTGATGATAGCAAGAAACCTGTTGTTGTAATGCTGGATCTAGCCAAAGCATTCGATACTGTCTCCCACGAACTATTAGTTAAAAAATTACTAGATATTGGTATTGGGGGAGCAGTACTTGAATGGTTTATAAGCTATTTAACAAGCAGGACGTATCGAGTAAAAGTAAACGATGAATTAGGAAAAGGGGTTACTTCTGAATACTCGATACCCCAGGGTACAGTTTTGGGTGGAATTCTTTTTTTGATCCACATTAATGATGTATTTAATATATCATTAAATTCTAAAATAATAGGTTACTGTGACGACTTAGCAATATTATGCGCTACTGACTCATTTACTGAAACATTAAGACTACTAGAATTAGACATGATGAAAATAAAACACTGGCTTAATACCAACTTACTGACACTTAACATTAATAAAACTTGCTACATGACACTAACCAACCAGGAAAACCGACAACCCGAACTCAGAAAACTAAGAGTACACGAGACGGACTGCCACGCTACTTATCCATTGCCATGTACTTGTCCAGCATTAGCAAGAGTAAAACAAACTATGTATCTAGGAATGATTATTGACCAGTGTTTAAACTGGACCGGACTTATACAGCAACTAACTACAAGACTAAGACAGAAACTAGCCAACCATCCAAACTCATTAGTGCAAAACCTTTTCTCTCTCCACATTACTGACAACCCCAGGCGACGTCTTAAACGTCAATGGCCCCAGGATCTCTTAAATGTAAACAATTGATCAAATTAATCATTCCTAAAGTTCTAGCAGCCTCCACTCGCTACCCTCCGGCAGGCCGGCGGGGACAAACGTTGGTCCCTTCAGGTGCTCTTGGGGGGTTGTTGGTAGAGGCTGCAAGTACTATCTAAAACAGTAATTCATCATAAGTTAAGAAGTACTGAGTGTCACTGAGTGGCTTCTTCTGCTCTGTTCCTATCTGTGTTAGAGCTCTTAGACCAAAGTTACTTGTTATGGTTAAATCATTTATAGTTGTAACTATCATATATATATATATATATATATATATATATATATAAGCTTTTTTAGTTGTATATATATATATATATATATATATATATATATATATATATATATATATATATATATATATATATATATATATATAAAGACTAAGACAGAGTATATATATATTTGAGAGTTACAGGCTTCTTGTCCTTATCACTGATAAGATCCTTATACTACGGAATAATTACTTCTATAATTTAATCTGGTATAATAGCATGGGGATCTGCATGTGATACGGCGAAGAAGTCTGTACTCAGAGCTCAAAAAGCCATACTAAGAACGATATTAAGGAAACCCAGAGGCCATAGCAGCAAAAAGTTATTTAAGAAATTAGACGTACTCAATGTTGACATTATACATAAAATGACTTGCATACTATACGAACTCAAACACAGAGACCAACTGACTGAAATCACACACAGAAAGGGAAACGAGACGAAATACTTTATACCAATTACCGAAAACTAACACAACAAATGCACAACAACATTGGACTTATTACGGACTTAATTTTATAAATCAACTCCCTACTGACCTATTAACAATGTTTAAAACTATACATATACATAAGACTGACATGTTCAAAAACATTTACGAACATACTTACTTGAAAATAGAAACAATAAAAAAGAAAATAAACAAAACTAATAAATTAAAAAAGATGTAGTCAGAAATTGACAAACATGTATCTCCCGAGAGCAAGATTAATAACTACTTGAAAGATAAGGATAAGACTAGAGAAGATTAGAATAATACCATAATGTATAAATAAAATAGAAAATTAGTAAATAAAATAATATTAATATGAATAATGATAATTAAAATATTTATAATTAAGTTTAAATTTAAACTAAAGTAAAACTGTGGAGTGGAGGTTGAGGTCTCTTCGAGATTCTTTAAATAGGTTAAACGCATGAGGAAATACAACTGCAAGGCTGTTGCAGGTGGCGGATGGTGCTGGAGGTGATGGTGATGATGTCGACGATAGCGGTAACGCTAGCATTAGTTATTTTATTTCCTTAGCATTAGTATTTTATTTTCTTATTATTAGTATTATTAACGTTCTTAATATTTGATAATTTTTTTGTACAATTGAGTAACTGCTTAGGTTCTAAAGCATGAACCGGAACCACGCAATGGGCATGGTTCTTGCATAAGCAAGAAATGGGTTGTTTAGCACGGAAACACTCATTCTAAATGAATGCCGACACCGATTGTCAATCGGTCTCGTCACTTGATTGGGATGGCTTCCACTGTTCTAGCAGAAGAGGATCCTTCAGTAGTGGTTCGATAACCTCCTTTGGTGGTTCCGGACACTACTCTGTGAACAACTCCTTCCAGACTGCCAACTCGTTAGACTTCCCTAATACAGAGCCGGTTTTCTCTTCCAGGGAGGAAGCATCTACGATAGCTTCAACCTTTGCGGAGAGTATAATCCATTCGTTCATTGAAAACCCTAGTGGTAGACGTCACCATGGTGACATCAAGGTGTACGTAGAGCCACCAAAGACAACTCCCCAAGATGGATTCCTCCATGATTTAATTAAAGCTCTGGCTCCCCTCCCGGAAGAGAAGATTGAACTATCAATCGCTCAGAAGGAGAATGGAGTCAGAAATTTGATTGACCTTGGAAAAGCAAACGAAAATAAACAAAGGAAAACCGCCTGTAATAACTGGAAATTAGAACTGAGAAAACACTACAATATCGATAAGGAAGTGCTAAAAAGGCTACATGGCATCGAGAGTCTCAGAGCTAAAGGCAAGAAAACAGTCTTGGCAGCTCTTAGGAAGGATTTGGATACCAAAGTCGCCCAGCTAAAAGACAAAATGTGCAAGGAACTTGAGATTATCAAAGGAATTGCCTCTGGTCAAATTGAGCTGGACTTCAAGAACAACCTATGCTCTCAAGACAACACTCCTGATTCAAGTCAAACATCTAGTACCCCTAGGAGTAAATTAGAGTTAAGTAAAAAACAGGTTACCATTTTAGAGCCCCTCAAAGAGATGGAGGATGAAAGTGAGGGGTCCTGCGAGAGAGGCGTCTGGCCTGATCCGGACGATCCCTATGCAAGGATTATTCCATTGCACGGGGATTATGCCGAGGAAGGCCCTTCCCATGTTGATCTCGTAAGGACTAACGATAGAGGGCATTTATGTCCCTCAACATCAGATTGGTAAGGATTCTCCTGAGAGATTCCAGCCTCACATCTGGTTGAAAAAGGAAGACAGCTGCAGTCTCGAAGAAAGCACGTTCATTCTCCACTTTTTGGTTGGGGGCAACCCATCCGAGAGGAAAATAAGTGATTCTAAGAATGAGGCCGCTCTATTAGAGCAAATTAGTTTAGATTTAAATGTGTACAAAAACTTAGGTAGAAGGGACACCGATGAGGCCTTCCATGGATAACAGAATCTCGAGGAGAGTATTCTTGGGCTCTTCAATAGTAGAAAAATTACAATTTGATACCTCCAGCACCATCCGCAGGTGGAGGATGGTGCTGGAGGTGATGGTGATGATGTCGACGATAGCAGTAACGCTTCACTGAATCTACAGCCTGCACCTCCGGCTCCTCCTCTGGACCAACTTAAATTTCAAAACCAGAAAAAGAAAAGGAAGGTTGCGCCACTCCCAAATCCCCCCTTCCCCCTTCTACACCTAATCCTCCAGTCCCTAATACACGTCCTCCTCGTCCTAAACCCTCTCTTCAACACCGGCGTCTAGAGGCTTGCCTATTCTGAATCCTCCTGTCAGAGTAAACCTTGAAACCAGTGTTATTATTGAACTATTAGATGTTAATAATTAAGTTTTTATTATTATAATTATTTAAAATAATATTAAAAATAATAATGCCTGTTTAAAGCCTTGCGGCACATCACAGATAACCTCTGCGGGAACCACTTCAAATAGTAGTGGCAACGTCACGCTCAAAATGTAATCTAATTAAATTGTCCAGAACTAGAATTTTAACTTTAATTTTTACAAGAGTAAACTTAAGTTAAGTAACTTAACTTACTTAAGAAAATTACAAACGAAAATAACTGGTGTACCCTCGGGTACAAACAAAGTACAAACGTTTCTATGTTGTTTGGGGTCAAAATTTCAGTCAGTTTTAATTTTTACAAGAGTAAACTTCTTCCTCATTTTAAGGGGGAAAGGGGAAAGTACAATCGAAAATAATGAGAGTCTAATCGGATACAAACGAAGTACAAACGTTTGTTAGCGGTGCGGTGTTGAAATTCAATCATGTGGGGCAGGCATTTCTCCAGCCCCTTAAGTGTTTTTCCTATTTTCCGAAAAACTAAAAGCGTATACAAACGAAAATATTGAGGGTGCAGACTGGTACAATCAAAGAACCAAAAAATGGTGCTTGCTTGATTAAAAAATTCAGTGATGGGGGGTGGGTTGGCGAAACGGACCTGCTTGCTAGAGATAATAGACTTATAGTATAGATTACTAGATATGTTAATGCTGGAGCTTACAACGCTTACCCCATAACGGAATGAAAAATGTAAGTTTGGATTCGCTATGCTCAACTTAACTTATCGCATGATATGCAACCGGTACTGTTTGCAACTACTGAACATTTGCAACTACTGAAGATTTGCAGCGAATCCGAGGTACCCTGGACCCGATTTATGGTTTCATTTCTATATTTTGGTAAAAAAATGTGTTAAGAGGCTGGTAAAACGCCGTTGAAAAACATGTTTCTTTGAGTACTTATCGATGTAAATTTAGATTTTCTACCGACTACTTTTTGAACTAAAAAAAAACTAGGTTTGTGGTTATTTTTTATACGATCGACTTTGTTTACAAAGGGTTTGATTTGACTGTTTCACACACTTAGATAACTGATCTGTTATAATATATATTCTGGCTTATAACAGATTTTTATAAAAAAAAACCTTTGCAAATATTTTTTTAATAATATTTTAATAAATTTCATATTTTTTTTGCTGTCACGTTGGCAATACTTAAACAAATTATTGTTAAAGCATTTATTAATAAGTAATTGTCTCTAAAATCATGACGGAACATTAATTTAGTTACAAAAATAAGATTTTTTTATTTAATAAGCCTAATTTTAGGTCTCACGAATTATTTTTTAATAATTTTTAAATAAATTCATGGGATGCCCCCCCGTTGCCATGGTGACACTTCTTCGTTTGGTCACGTAGCCATTGCAGCACGCCGAGTCTCAAAAATTGAAATTTTTTGAGTACGCTTTCCGTTTTTCTGACAAATTTCAAGTAATTTGAAGCAAATTCATCAAAATTTCTATTCTACTACGCAAATAGTAAGTAAAACAAATTAAATTTAATAATAATTTCATTAATATTTTATTTATTGAAAAGTTTTATCGATCTTTTGATTTTTATTGGTTATAAGTTTTACTGATCAAATAATCATAAAATTATTTATTAGTTTCTCGACTAATTCTGTGCTTGACTGTAAATTTTATTTTTGAGTTTAAGTAAAGTAAATATCTTTTATTTATGTTCTCCCAAATTGGGATGTTATTTTCACGAACCAATTCCCGAACTGGGATAACTTTTAGGTTATAATTGACGAGCATTAGAATGAAGCTTTACGCTTTGTTTACTTTTAAGACTTGATTTAGTTCATTATATTGAAGCTAAATTGACTATTTTGCCAAAGACTATTAAATTTATCGGCTGCTTTATACTGCTTTAGTATTGTATTAGATTAAAACTGTTCGTTTATGGAGCGTTCGGATTAGCACCTCATTGTGGTCTCGTCTCCCGTCGTCTGAAGCCTGCCATATTTGATCATATTTTGAGTTTACTTATCCTATTTTGTCACATCTATTGTGCCCAAAAATTATATTCGTTTATGGTTAATTTTATTATTTTATATGACATTGTTGGATATCAGGAACCCAGTTGGCTACAGGAGGTTTCAAAAAGTTTCTCGCTATCAGGGGAAATTATTTGCTTTATGTGATCAACGCCCTTGTGTCTTTAATGCCGTTTTGTGTGTTATCTATTATTTATATGCTTGAATTAACCCCTCTGTGGTAAATTAAATAAAATATATAATTATAACCTGTATGTAATGTTTTTAACCTAAGACTTTACTTGTTTATTTTATAATTATGATTATATTTTATAATTTTTGTTGAGTTAGAGTATATCTACTTAAATAATTTTATATCGATTCATATAACTGTATATTTAATATATTTACTTCTCAGAGTGAGAAAGGTTTGCTGCCTCTTTTTTGGCACTAGATGCTCAGATTTTGTTTGGCAAAATCTGAAGAAACTGTATAGAATATTTGTACTTGAGCAGTTATATACATCTATCATTAACTGAAAAACAACCTACAATGCCTGCTAAAATACAAATATTTAGTATATTTTAGTATACAAACTACCCATTGATATGCGTAGTTGACAATTTTGTTCTTTTAATAAATTGTAGTCTATAGGTAAAAACCAGTTTGTTCTTATATTAAAAAAAATCAGATTTCTGTATTATTTGTTTTCTTCTCAGCGAATGAATCCATTGGATATAAAAGAATTTTGGTTGTAAAAATTTATTTCCTCTGGTTGACAACTTTGTGTTTTATGTAAAGCTTTGTTTAGGTCTTTTCTTCTATGGTCTAGGGTGGAGTTGGCAATATGAAATGGAGGGAAACGTGCCAGTTGATTATAAACGAGTTGATATTTATGGGTTTACTAATAATTTTCAAGTTGAATCTTAAATTTCAAGTTAGGACTGTGCTACATTGACATCAAACAAAATGGTGTTTATTTTGTTTGATTAGTTATTAGAAACAGGTTAAAGTGTGAAACGTGTATTTGTGTATAAAATTTCCCTAGATTGATATCAATGTTTCAAGTTCTATAGCGATTGTGTTCTGTGGTAATTTAATTTATAGTGAGATATGTTTACAAAATATACTTCATGTATCTAATTTAATGGTAAGTGAAAATTTCTTGTAAAAGAGTTCTTGTGTAATGGTGAAACAATTTGGGAAGGGGGGTTCATTTGAAAGAAAGGAATGGCTCCCCACATAGTCTCGACATCACAGTGTCTTGACACTATATTACTTTGACACATTCCGTGGCAGGATTCTACGTTGTATCAACACTTGATAACCTCGACATTTTTAACTGTTATGTTCGGTCGAGACATTCAAGTGTCGATACAACGTAGAATCCTGCCAGGGTAAAAATACATATTTCCAGTCCCTACGGGGTACTGACACTATAAAGCCTTGGCACTATTATAGGTGTCGATCTTAAGTAAAATCAGGACAGGGGTGTCCTGTGTGTGACAAATGTTTGACCTGTTCAAACTCTACGTTACATTGACACGTGTCATGGTTTAACGATGCCTTAACATGTGATAGTCTCAACACCAACACACATCGACATACGGAGAGACCTACCCTGTAGCTACTGGAAATATTTACTTTTAATATTTTTAACCTGACAGGATTCTATTTTGTATTGACACTTAAATGTCTTGACACAGCGTAACATCAACTATGCTTCAGTTTAAGTGTCAAGGTTATCAAGTGTCGATAGAAACAATTATTGAGACCACAGAAAAGTGTTGACGTTTTATAGTATCAAGACTACATGACAACTTCCCACTGTCTGTCTATGTTATGTAGCATCGAGGCTATCGTATGTGGAGGCATTGTTAAACCATGACGTTTGTCGATGTAACGTAGAGTTTGTAAAGGACAAACATATGTCACATGACTTGTCTCGTACTGATTCTATGTAAGATCGACACATGTGCTGATGTTCATAGTGTGGAGGCATTGAGATGTCTAGACCCTGGGGTGACACGATAGGAAGGAAAGCTTCTCAATGTATTGGGTTTAAGGAAAATTACTGTTTTTTTAGCGTCGTACGTAAAGGTATGAGTATACCTTTACGTAATAAATAAAAAGTACACCAACTTTCGTTTTAATATGACAAGTATATCCATGATTTTTGGTGGATCATAAAAGTTAACCAGCATCGAGCGTGGTCAGTGCCTAGATGGGTGACCTGGGAATAAAACAAATCTATTTACTATCTGTATAACCTACTACTCTGAAAGATGAAACTTTTGGCAAAGTTTGCTATGACGTCACTGTATAAATTCAACTGAATTGCAGCGTATTGCATGCAATTCAAATGTGTTTGCTTTTGAAAATAATTAAATCATGGTCTCTATTGTTTTATTGTGGTTTAGAAAATTAATCAATAATTTGATTAAAAATACTTTTTTTGGTCTCTATATGTTTATAGTTTATATTTGAGAGTCAATATAGCTAAAAATGTATAAATGTAAGTGAAACTTGATATCTTTTTTGTTAGGTTCTCAAACAATAATTATATTGTTGTACTTACTTGGGCATGTAGGCCCTTTTTAACACCTCCCTCAGGGTATTAGGATGCTAGGTACTCTGTTCTGTAGCCACATTTCTCCATTTTTTTAATTGCGGGTTCCAATTCTATTGGAGACTTGTGACTTCTCATCCAGTGATTCCTTTTGTATGGTTTGTCTTTTAATTAACTAGAGAATCTACTGGTTAGTTGGAC
This sequence comes from Microvelia longipes, assembly GCA_018340805.1. NCBI lineage: Eukaryota > Metazoa > Arthropoda > Insecta > Hemiptera > Veliidae > Microvelia > Microvelia longipes. Next base: position 32,369,391 of record JACMZG010001893.1, on the reverse strand, counting down.
TCAGGTAGATTTGTGGTTTGTAAAAAGGGTATTTTTACAAACCACCGCCTTCAAGCCCCGCTTAAAGGTGGTAAAGTGGTATGTAACATCTAACAAAGCACAGTATGTGAGATGTTATTAATTTTGTTATCACCACAGATCCTCCATGCTGGAGAAGTGAGTGAAATTAGCCAAGTTTCTAAGTTCCCACCAACTTTTTAGGGGAGGAGTTAGGAAGGAGCCTGGGAAATTAAATCCCAAGAGGAAATGCCTCTAAATCCACCGTTGAAATAAAAAACAGACATAAAATCCACCATATGACGTTATTCCACCAACTGGTGAGCTTGAGGTGAATCAAAAGACAAGTTCTCTCAGTATGGTGGTTTCCTCTTTGCATGGGATTCGCAAAGGATCCTTGCTTACGTTGAATGAATGTTGGGTTCTCTGAATTATAGCACCTTACTATCCTTTGCTTATACTAAGCCATCCATACTTTCATGTATTGTATTTTTTAAACCTGGGTGTCTTTCCTTTAATATAGCTACTAATCAATTATTCAACATCATGTGACTACATAGCAATGAAAACTAAATTTAGTCTACCACAAAGGTCATAAATGTTGCTCAATCCAGGTGCATTTAGGGTTAAGGAGTTTTCTCTAGTACCTGACTTTATTCCAGCTGTTAGGTTTTGTCCTGTACTGGGATTGATCTATCTACCTTAGGTTACAGGTAGTAATAAGTTATATCGTTTTGATACTACCGAGTTTTGCAAAACATGAATAGTTGACACAATATAATTGTGCGAGAGACATCAAGGAAATGTAACAAGCAAAATGCAATGCTACATCTGGGAACTGTTCCATCATTCGACATTCGTCATACTTGATGGCTCGACATAATGTCATGTCCCACTCTGTTTCGTTACGTCTAACTCATCAGGGCGCAGACAGAGCCTGAACTCACTCTGACCTTCAATTAATTCCGAAGAATATAATGTGAACTACTTACCAGAGACGAGCGGTGCTCTCTTACCGCAATCATGCATGGCAAGCAAAACATTATATTGTGTCAACTATTCATGTTTTGCAAAACTCGGTAGTATCAAAATGATATATGTTTTGCTTGCCATGCATGATGGCTGTAAGAGAGCACCGCTCGTATCTGGTAAGTACTTCACATTATATTCTTCGGAATTAATTGAAGGTCAGAGTGAGTTCAGGCTCTGTCGGCGCCCTGATGAGTTAGACGTAACGAAACAGAGTGGGACATGACATTGTGTCATATGACGAATGTCGAATGATAGAACAGTTCCCAGATGTAGTATTGCATTTTGCTTGTTACATTTCCTTGGTGTCTCTCGCACAATTATATTGTGTCAGTAATAAGTTAATTGGTTATTAACTTAAGTTACTGAAGTTTAATAAATTGATAATGTTTTCACCAAAAACTTTCTTGTGACCTAAACTAAATTTCTGATACCCAATATGGTACAAACAAAAATTATGAGATCACTTTTTTAAACGAATATGGCTTAAATTTATTTATTAAAACAGTAATTGCTACATATTATCAATAGGTAACTTCAATATTATGAGGTTTTGATAACTCTTAAAAACATTCACAAGTGAGCTAAAAAGGATGTTACCAAAAAGTATCTATATATATACTCCTTGACAAATAGAGGTGTATATGCTCCCTAAGGTTTATATGCTCTCTATGTTGTATATGCTCCTTGAGGAATGTATGCTATTTGTGGTGTATATACTCCCTGAGTTATACATACTACCTGAGATGTATATGCTTACTGAGGTTTAAATGCTTTCTGAGGTGTATATATTTCCTGAGTTGTATATGCTCCCTGAAGTGTATATGGTCCTTAAGAAATATATGCTATTTGTATTTTATATACTCATGAGTAGTATATACTCCTTGAGGTGTATGTGCTCTGTGAGTTGTATATTATCCCTGAGGCTTATATGCTCCTTGAGGAAGGCATGCTATTTGTAGTGAATATACTCCCTGAGATGTATTTGCTCTCTGAGTTGTGTGTAATCCCTCAAGTGTATATGTTTCCTTAGGTTATATGCTCTTTAAAAAATATATGCTATTTGTAGTGTATTAACTCATGAGTAGTATATACTCCTCGAGGTGTATGTGCTCCCTGAGTTAGATATGCTTCCTGAGGTGTATATGCTCCCTGAGGTGTATATGCTTCCTGAGGTGTATATGCTCCCTGAGGTGTATATGCTCCCTGAGGTGTATATGCTTTCTGAGATTATATGCTCCTTGAGGAATATATATTATTTATGGTGCATATACTCCCTGAGTTGTATATACTCCTTGAGGTGTTTATGCTTTCTGAGGTGTATATGCTTCATGAGTTGTATATGCTCCCTGAGGTGCATAAGCTTTTTTAGTTGTATGTATATATATAATATATTATATATATAATATATATATATATATATTTATATTGTGTGTGTGTGTGTGTGTGAGTGTGAATATATTATGCCTTATACCTAGTGATAATTACTTAATAAGACTTATTGTAAAATCTAAACACTAGATGATATAAGCCCTATCTTCAAGTGTTTACATTTATCCTATTGTTTTGTCAGATTGGGTAAAAATTGCAGATAAGGGTTATTTTTACTTGTGACGGCAGTATAATAATGTGAAACTAGAGATGCATGTGTTTCTTGAGGCATTGTGCTCTTTGAGATGTATATATTACTCTTCCTGATACTTCCATATTTGTACTCAGAAATATATTTTGTGATTAGCTACAAATCTGTGTAGCTGTTAGTTCTTTCCTGAATATAAATGAACTATAATTAGATAATATCTTTCTTATGAAGATGAGTTTTTCTTATTGATTTTAACACATTTTAACAAATGTCTGTGGTTAAATCTCTTTAATACTTTAATAATTTTTTTTTCTAGCTACTATACCCCTTGATTTGTATGTTTAAGGTTGTCAAAATCCAGAATGGAAAAGAAGAATAACTTTAGTACATACAGAGAGCCTTCGTCAGATGACGATACACTCCAAAGTGAAAGCAGTCCGTCTACAAGCAGAGAAGGCAGTCTCACCTCTCCTATTTGCCCCCTGTCTGTGCCTAATCTAAGGGTTTCACCTCAACCTGGCCCAAGCAACAATGTCAGAACTGTTCGTAGATCACTGAGTTTCGACCAAGAGTCTCCATCTAATTGTCCTTGCAGAAGGCCTTCTTTACGTCTCACTTTATCTCTGCCTTGCCTTATGCCGGAAAGGCACGACCGCATCATCGTAGATGAGTGCGATGACATTGGATATAGACCATTTAAGGTAAGAGTAAGAGGCATCAATACTGTTCCTCAAAACGGTTTTCATCACGGGGAAGAAAGAGATGAAGTTGACGAACCTCGCAATAGAGGTGATCATGTTGATGACAATAATAATAACCTGGATGATGTTCCTCCTCCCTTCCCTCTTCCCCCCCGTCCACCTCGTGGAAATGGATCTTAAGTCCTATTTTGTTTAATTCACGCTTAGGCAACTTCATGAAATTCTAAAATCATTCAAGTTAGCCAGTATTAATTTATGTTATTTATTTTTTTTCATAATTAATTTTTCACACGTTCTATTTATTGTTAATTAAAGATTTATTTAAAAATGTATACCATAAAAGTTATAGGAAAAGGATTTAAATGGGGAACAAACAATGCCTGGGTAATAATCAATATAAACAAGCGGTTCATTTTTGTTCATTTACTATGAGATTAATTATGATACCTGCCTATTTTAATGGTAAGGAGAAAATATAAGTTGCATAAATTATGTGTTATACTAGGTGTCCCTGGGGGTAGTTTTTTCGTGTAAAGTACTATAAAATTATATTTTCAAAGAAAGATTCACATCTTTAAAAAAGGTTTGTCTGGTTCAGCATCAAGAACTATTAGATCACTTAAAAATTACTGTTTTTTTTAGACTGCATTAATATCAAAGTAGTAGAAATTATTTTTGAAACATCCCCTGAACCAATGTTAAAAGGTACAACTTTTTATTATAGTTGACTTTTATTTGAAAGTGAACAAAACATTTTATGAAGTGTTTTTTTCTCGAAAAGTACCATTTTTGATTATTTCCCAGTAGGTAACTAACATTATCCTCAGACAACATCAAATAAGTATCTCATATTAAATTCAGAAATTTCAATTACCTATTTGCTCACATTTAATATTATTAATCCATAAACATTTAGATCTATAACAAATAAGACATGTTCCACCCAGGCCAGACAATGTTTAAATTCCCAAAGTATTCCAATGATTATTGTTAACATCCTTTGTTGTTTTGTTTGTGATACACTATTGATTGTTTATGAGTTCTAATTATATTTTTGTTTTGTTTGAGTTGGTGTTCTTTTATTATTATTCTATTTTACTTTATGGAAAATTGTTTTAGTTTTTTTTGTAAAACTTTTGATTTGTTACTATTAATAATGTTTATTTTGTTATTACTTTTATATATTTAAAATAATGTATGATTAGTTGTTACTTTCGTATTTATTTGTATGATGTTTAGTTTAATTATTTTTATGTTTTTTGTATAATGCTTAGTTTAAAGCCTTTCTGTCGTCATTTATAATCTAATTATTTTCTTGGGATTTTCAAAAGATATACTCTAAATACATTAAAATCTTGAATGAGGTTTTCAATGAGTGTAAAATAATTTGTGCAAAGCTGATTTTAGAAGGATTGCCATGGATGTAGTTTAGTTTAGTGTTTTGAAATACGGTCATTCCCTTTGAAAAATCTAGACAAATTTGTATGACCAATCTAAAAAATTCAGCCAGTAAAGGATTGTAGAGTAAAAAAAACAACCATCCCAAAGTAATGTTTACCCCCCCCCCCCCAACTTTTTGGTGGTGGGTAAAGGGGGTGTTCAAAATAATTGAATACTGTATTTATTTACTATTTCGGATAATTACTGTAAATAATGAAATATATATACTAGGTGAAATATTTCAGATGCATCAAAATTAACTCCTTAAAATTATGAGGAAAATGTATTCCATGAGTTTTGAAAATGGTTTCTACTCAGTAGGTTGGCTCATGTGATTTTATAATTATTTTGGTAACTATTATCTAAATAAGTTATTTTAGTTACCAATTTTGGTAACTGTTATCTAAATGTGGTATTTTAGTTACCAATTTTGGTAACTGTTATCTAAATGTGGTATTTTAGTTACCAATTTTGATAACTATTATCTAAATGTGGTATTTTAGTTACCAATTTTGGTAACTATTATCTAAATGTGGTATTTTAGTAACTTTGATCTACTAAATTGAAGCATTTTATAATATTCTCTCTTTTGGAAAATAAATTAAAAATTAAGTAATTTGATATCAGTATCATCATATTCTGATAATTTTTCTCTAAGCTAGTGTTAGACATTCATCATTGATTTTTTGAGTTTTCCCTTCATTTACAAGGGTGTAATGTTAGTGCATCTGAAATGTTTCAAAGGGCTAACAGAAAAGTTAGCCACTATTTATGTATAATTAATACACTTTATATTTTGTTGCTTTGTTATGTATGTTTTAATAGTGTTATAATTTGTTACTTTTTTTAAGTATTCATTATAGTTTATTGTTTGTTACTATTTTCAAATATTTATAATTAGGAAATGTAACAAGCAAAATGCAATGCTACATCTGGGAACCGTTCCATCATTTGACATTCGTCATACTTGATGGCTCGAAACAATATCATGTCCCACTCTGTTTCGTTACGTCTAACTCATCAGGGCGCCGACAGAGCCTGAACTCACTCTGACCATCAATTAATTCCGAAGAATATAATGTGAAGTACTTACCAGAGACAAGCGGTGCTCTCTTACCGCCATCATGCATGGCAAGCAAAACATATATCATTTTGATACTACCGAGTTTTGCAAAACATGAATAGTTGACACAATATAATTGTGCGAGAGACGCCAAAAAAATGAAACAAGCAAAATGCAATGCTACTATTCCTAGGTAAGAGAGCACCGCTCTGATGATTTTATTTTTAGCTTGTAAGTTTTGACTGTGATACAACTTCAGATGGTGTTTTTACTGTGACATCACTTAGGTTACTATGTGTTGTTTTGTACTATGTAATATTTTTATTTTAATATTATTAGTATTAGTCGTCATTTTATATAATTTGTAAATGGTTTTAAAGACATTGGATGGGACTGGAATAACAACTTCTTACTTCTTTTAAATGACTATATTTCACCTGATGTCTACAAACAGAATAAAAATTAAAAACGTTATGATAATATAACTGAGTCTACTAATACTACTTGTACACATAACTTCTCAAAAATTAATGGTAGTAATCCCTGTGCATAATTATGTTATACATAGAATATAAATCAAAAAAGCTATTTTTCAATCAGATTAAATAAAAACAACAATTAAAACCATCAAACAAGCAAGCTTACTTAATCAAAAGCATAACTTCACTCTATTCAATAGAGTTGGGTGAATAGAGTAGGGGTTTGCTTTTAGTCGAGTTAGCTTGCTTTTCTGATGTGAGTAATTGTTGTTTTTATTTAATAAGTTATGTGTAGAAGTAGTATTAGTAGACTTAGTTAGATTATCCTGTTTTTAATTTTTATTCTGTTTGTAGGAATGAATATACCTGGGGTCAGGTGAAATATAGTCATTTAAAGAAGTAAGAAATTTTTATTCTCAGTCCCATCCAGTGTCTTCAAAAAATACAAATAATATGATTATTGTATTTTTTAAATACTTTATTTTTAATTATAATATACAATGTTATTACAATTATGTAATCATACAAATTACAACCCTACAATGAACATCCGGAGCATAAGGTGGTTTTACTGCTGTACAAGTGAGTATGTTTAATCAATAAATTATCATTTATATTTATTTAAATTTTTTGTCACACTAAAATTTTTAGAGCAAAAAATATAAAAAGTATTTAAAGTTGGGATGAATCTTGACTCTTTTTTTTGTAAGGATGAATTGTAATTTATCCCTAAAAAGTAGTTTCTTAAAATGTCCACTCATGTAATTTCGACACGTAATGTAAATTACTGTTATGTTATAAAAAACAGGTTCCTTAGAACTTTTCCTTGCCTTATAGGATTGGTATAAGTTGCTCATTCTCAACACTTCAGACTTGCTTCGCTTGTCCTCAGAATATTGGTATTATTTCCAGAGGTCACCCATCCACGTGCTTCTCCTCCTTCCTAAATCATTTCTAGTTTCCTTAGCCTCCTACTCCTTAAAAGATTTCTATTCCCACTAACCATAGTCATCACTATTCCACAAACCACCATCAATCAGGTTATTTTGTTATTTTAATATTTAATTGTTTTTTATTAACTTTTATACTTAACTTGTGTTGTTTGACTTGTTGTATCCATTATTTGGCTTGAGCAAACAATAATTATCAATAAATAATTTACCTTGCTCCAGTAATCCGGCAAAAACCTTGATTATTATGTAAAGGATTACATGCATATTCCACTCAGTGTCTTGAAATTACCTAAAAATTAATTATTCAAGTGAAATCTTGGTTTTGCATTTTCTGTGCAAGCATTACTTTTCCTATATATTTATAGTATATTAAAGAAAAGTGACAAAATTGAGATCAAGGTATGATGGATGTTTGCTGGATGACAAAATCAGGGGGGGGGGGGGGCGACCATTGAGGCAGCTTTCCTTGGGCCCCAAGGAGAGCTGGGCCCAATTTCTTTCAATTAAAAAAAATTCGGCGCGGTGGTCCGCATGTCGGGCGAATTTCCTTGCATGCGTGTTTGCGTGCTTTTTACATTATATAAGTTTACAACTACTAAATAAATAATTCCGGCGCGGTGGTCCGCTGTCGGGCGAATTTCATTTAGAATGCGTGTTTCCGTGCTAAACAATCCATTTCTTGCTTATGCAAGCACCATGCCCATAGCGTGGTTCCGGTTCATGCTTTAGAACCTAAGCAGTTACTCAATTGTCAAGCACTGCTCGTAACTCATTTTGTCTGTATTTTCCAAAGGAAATGCGCATAATCATCCAGTTGTTGTACAAAACTATGCCTCTAAAATTAGAAGTACGCACTATTATTTGCACTAATTTAAAGATTAGTTACTTATCTTTAAGCTTAGTCAGTTATGTTTAAAGGTTTTAGCGCATTTCCTTTGGAAAATACAGACAAAATGAGTTACGAGCAGTGCTTGACAATTGAGTAACTGCTTAGGTTCTAAAGCATGAACCGGAACCACGCTATGGGCATGGTGCTTGCATAAGCAAGAAATGGATTGTTTAGCACGGAAACACGCATTCTAAATGAAATTCGCCCGACAGCGGACCACCGCGCCGGAATTATTTATTTAGTAGTTGTAAACTTATATAATGTAAAAAGCACGCAAACACGCATCCAAAGGAAATTCGCCCGACATGCGGACCACCGCGCCAGAATTATTTTCTAGTTGTAAACTTATATTAGGTATAAAAAAACGATAAAAAATTATTGTCCCTACTAGGATTTGAACCCAGGTACTCTGGGTTTGAGTGCTCGCATCCAAAGGAAATTCGCCCGACATGCGGACCTCCGCGCCAGAATTATTTTCTAGTTGTATACTTATATTAGGTAAAAAAAACGATAAAAAGTTATCGACCCTTCCAGGATGTGAACCCAGGTACCCTGAGTTTAAGTGGTCGTATTGACTCCGGACCACTGGCATTCAACTCAGAGGCCCGAAAACCATTGAAAACGACACCCTACTCGAAATTAATTTTCAACGACCGTAATTTTGGTTTCTATAATTTTTGTGGTTTTTTCGACTTTTTGGTAACTTAAAGTAGTCGTATCGACTTCGGACCGGTTTCATTCGATTTAGCGCCTAAAATTACATAGAAAACGACACCCTACTCGAAATTTATTTTTTATCGACCTAAATTTTGGTTTTTGGTAATTTACAATGGTTTTTTCGATTTTTAGGTCACTTAGAATGGTCGTATCGTCTTCGAACCGGTTTCATTCGATTCAGCGTCTCAAAAAACATAAATATTGACCTTTTTCGCGGCAAAAAATATTAACCCTGAATTTTGCCGATTTTTTCAAAATTTTGCTGACTCAGCAAACCGGGTTAATGACGTCACAAAAACCTGGTTTTCAATAGGGTTCGTGTCCTCCAAAGGTTGATTTTTGTACCAAGTTTGGTTTAAAAATATTAATCCGTTCGAAAGATAGAGTGTTTACAAGAAAGTGTCTAGAAATACATATGTATTATATATATATATATATATATATATATATATAATATATATATATATATATATATATATATATACATATATATAATATATATATATATATATATATATATATATATATATATATATATATATATATATATATATATATATAAAGTCTCGCAAAACTTATTTTTTTCGTCATTAGGGACCTCTGAAACGGATTTGTGTCGTGGTCCGAGGTTCAAATTCCGCCATGACGCCTATCCCATTAGGCGAATTTCCAAAGGAAATTCGCTAAAAGGCATTTTCTCAGTAAAGAAAAAACAGCGATAATTTAAAAAAAATGATTTATTTTACTTGGACTTTTATGGGTCCCATATGGAAGACTTGGGCTAAAAGGGCCCTAATGGGTATCGAGTATTCTGACGAGAATACTCTATCAGGGCCCTAAAGCAGTATAAAAGAGCCTAGTTTAATTAAATAATGCATATAAATGAATAAACTTAGGATTTATGTTATGTTTTATTTGATTTTACTTAAGTTTATTTTATATTTACTTATGTATTTTATTTACTTAAGTTTATTTTAATTTATTTAAATAAAATAATTTCAGTTGATTTAATTTTATTAAATACTAAATTAAAATTAAATTATGCTTGCTATAATCATTAATACTATTCTACTTAAAAGTAGACCCCTCTACTGAGGAAGCGATATAGGACCCCCCCCCTCCTTATTGAGCCCCTTGAGATCTAGGTTTGGGCCCTTTAAAGCCAAACCCTCCTTGGGTCTTTTTGGCTCAGTTTTGCCACTGGACAAAATGTTAAAAAAGTGCTAGAAGCAGATGTGAATGAAGTTATAATGTGCAATCTTTTTGGCATTCTATTACCGTTTTTATTGATGATAAGTGAAACTAATGTTTTGACACACTTATATTGCACATGCTTAGTGCAATAAATATAAGTATAATACCAAATTTTTACTCATATTTTAGACTCTTGAACTGCCTGGGATCTTATTATTACTCTAGAGGGCTAGTATATACTTATAATTCATGCATGCATACTTACAATTCTGTTTACTTGTCTCACTCCAATATTTAGGTAAGTCAAGTCTTAATTGTCTAAAGTTGATTTGATTTGAAACATTTTTACAGCTTAAAAAGTTCATCTGGACCGATAAAAAAGGTAGAATCTACTTTTATTGGAGAGTGAAAAAAAGTCAATAGTAGAGCAATGAAGAAGAAACCAGCTAACCTGGGTAAATATGCTATACAGAGGAACATCCAATGCTCCGTCTTAACAGGTGTGGAGTTCCAGGATTTTGGTGAAAGGATGCAGAAGGAGAAAAGACTCAAAAAACTTGACCAGGGAATCTCCCAAGTGAGTAGGAAGGGTGCAGGTTTACATTTTAAGTCGATGTATTGGGTAAGATGGTGACTAGCTGACTCTAGTTATAAGTTTGTTGATCGAATTTAAGTATATTTTGGACTAGAATTAGATTTAATTGGGCTTTATATGCTCATAGGTTAGCAGTCAAGGATTTTGAACTAGATGTTCTAAAGAAGAAATATCTGATTGTATGCAAGAAAATACCAGCAGTAGAGGCTAAGTCGTAGTGAATTTTGAATATGAGTGCTATTGAGAAATCCGCTAGCGCCTATATTAACTCTATTGTTTTACAATATAATTGTGTGAGAGACATCTATTGTGTTAACTATCCATGTTTTACAAAACTCAGTAGTATCAAATTATATCTATTGTTTTAGTCGAGTAAAATGTGGCTGAGTGTACTAATAGCTACAATGTTACAATTGAAGTACCATGATAGGTCTCCACCTTGTTACATTAAAAACTTTACCATTCTACAAATGGTCATTAATTATCTTTGATAAATTGTGTGAACACAACTAATTGTCAATCGTTAATTAAGTGCTTGGTTTAGTATGGTGTTGTTTTATCTTGAAGATAGGATGTATAAATGGATTGGAGGAAATCATTTCTGTAAAACGTCACTTGGTATCCTATATGATAATAAAGTGTCGAGTTCTTATTTACAAAATTATTTTAATTTTGTAAATATAACAAAAAGTATATTTTTGTGTATACTAATGCCATTGTAAATGGTATCTTTGAAAATAGAAATTTTTAATTGAGGCACCTAGTGGATCTTTAAGTGGGATTACATGTATGCTGACTTGACTAAGAAAATTCATTATTAACTATTAAATGATTTGCTTAGTGATTGGAAAGTTTTTCTAACCATTTCAGTATATTAGGAGAGCTATTTATTTTGTGTCTTAACAATTAACTTATTTTGAAATTTAAAAAATTCCTATTTTTCAGAGAAGGTTGAAGCTATTTGAGATTCTACACCAAGATCAAAGAAACTGCTGAATAATTTCCTAGGTTCTGTCAACATATACTGCCGATATGCAAAATATATTTGTAAGTATTCCACCAAGTGTCATGCTGTGCGTGTTTGGGGTATTACTATTGTTTGGTGGACTCGCTTTGCTTGCGAGAGAGCAATCTTGTACAGAGATGATAACTGTATGGTCTTAGGTGTAATGAATAACTATATCATAATTTTAATTACTTTATTAACTATCAAAACTCATTGTTAACTTTATATACAGGGTGTCCACGGATGGAGTTGCCTATACGTGTAAATGACATAAAATTTCATTTTTCGACAAAAAGTCACTCTTTATAAAAATTTTTGCTTGTTTTGAAACGAAGATTGAGTAGGCTCAATTTTTATAAATAGTGACTTTTTGTCGAAAAATGAAATTTTTTGTCATTTACACGTATAGGCAACTTCATCCGTGGACACCCTGTATATAGGCTAATGATTGCATTTAAATATGACTTAAAGATTGATTATGTTTTGGAAGAATGACTTTGACTTTAAGAGGTTCTTAGTAAACTTATTGATTAAAGGAGCGGTAACTTATTAAGATTTGAATAGCATCGTGAACGGTACTACACACTCAGGGCACAAACTTGTCCAGTGTGTGTGTCCTTGGATTCCGTTATTTTTCACCTTTGTTTTGGGTCACTCGACGCCACTGCCTTCAGGCCGGTCATCCAACCCCTGATTGTTCATGTTTAATATAAACAGATCGGGATTAGTGGATAAACTGTCGTATTCATTCAATAAAGGAACTATAGCCCTGTTTTTTTTCTACAGGTACTACAGGTAAACTATAAACAATGACCTTAACTAGTCAAGACTCGGCTAGTGATAACCCCACAGTGCACTGATAACTCCCTCTCTACCGATGAATGCGATACAATTGAAGTAAGTTCTTGTTACTTGTTCATCGTACAAGGTATTAGTATATCTCAAATATTAGTAAGTATACCACAAATAAGTTCTTAAGGAAGCAGGAAAAGCTCAAGAGATTTTTAGTAACAATATCATTTTCCATATTCCAAAATGTAGTATTCAATCTGATGATACAATAAATAAATATGTATCAAATGTAATATATATATATATATACAGGGTGGAACATTTCAGATGCACACCCCCTGCTAAAATGGTTAAAAATGGAGATAGAGAGTCGGAAAAAGTCTCCACCCCTAGTATGTAAGTCCCGACCTCAATATGTTATTATTTTTCGGTAACTTATTTGGCAAATATGGTAATTTATTACCCGAAATGGTAATTCCTCGTTAACTTTAAAAGTTAAATTGGGCATACATGATATGAACATTTTTAAAAACTACATTATGCTTTGAGAAATTTGATACCAATATATAAAATCCGGTAATTTTTCTACGACCTATTGTGTAACATACATACACACTTTTATTCTTGAAAAATTGCCATATTTTTGGAACAACAAAATGCACACCCCAGCTAAATGGTTAAAATGGAATAGAGAGTCGGAAAAAGTCTCCACCGTAGGTAATCGACCTCAGTGACCTCAAATATGTTATTATTTTTTCGGTAACTATTTGGCAAATATGGTAATTTTATTACCCGAAATGGTAATTCCTCGTTAACTTTAAAGTTAATTGGAGCATACCATGATATGAACATTTTTAAAACTAACATTATGCTTTGAGAAATTTGATACCAATATCATAAAATTCCGGTATTTTTCTACGACCTATTGTGTACATACATACACACTTTATGCTTGAAAATTGCCATATTTTTGGAACAACAAAATGCACACCCCCTGCTAAATGGTTAGAAATGGAGATAGAGAGTCGGAAAAAGTCTCCACCCTAGGTAATCGACCTCAGTGACCTCAAATATGTCATTATTTTTTCGGTAACTATTTGGCAAATATGGTAATTTTATTACCGAAATGGTAATTCCTCGTTAACATTAAAAAGTTAAATTGGAGCATACCATGATATGAACATTTTTGAAAACTACATTATGCTTTGAGAAATTGATACCAATATCATAAATTCCGGTAATTTTTCTACGACCTATTGTGTAACATACATACACACTTTTATTCTTGAAAATTGCCATATTTTTGGAACAACAAAATGCACACCCCTGCTAAAATGGTTAAAAAATGGGAGATAGAGAGTCGGAAAAAGTCTTCACCCTAGGTAATCGACTCAGTGACCTCAAATATGTCATTATTTTTTCGGTAACTATTTGGCAAATATGTAATTTTTATTACCCGAAAATGGTAATTCTCGTTAACTTTAAAAAGTTTAATTAAGCATACATGATATGAACATTTTTGAAAACTACATTATGCTTTGAGAAATTTGATACCAATATAAAATTCCGGTAATTTTTTCTACAACCTATTGTGTATCATACATACACACTTTTATTCTTGAAAATTGCCATATTTTTGAACAACAAAATGCACACCCCTGCTAAAATGGTTAAAAATGGAGATAGAGAGTCGGAAAAGTCTCCACCCCTAGGTAATCGACCTCAGTGACCTCAAATATGTCATTATTTTTTCGGTAACATTTGGCAAAATATGGTTTTATTACCCGAAATGGTAATTCCTCGGTAACTTTAAAAAGTTAAACTGGAGCATACCATGATATGACATTTTTGAAAATAACATTATGTTCTGAGAAATTTGATACAATATCATAAAATTCCGGTAATTTTCTACGACCGTTGTGTAACATACATAACACTGTTATGTTTGAAAAATTGCCATAAGGGGTAATAAATTTATTCTTATAGTAACTTACATATTATTAACTCTTGAAGAATAATTTTATTATGTTCGAAAATTTGTTGGTGTTTTTTATTTTTATAAAATGTTCAGAACAGACGATGTCAGCAAGAAAATGGGCACACTTGAAACACCTTCCCTAAAATAACCTAAATTTCTTAATCCTTTCCTATATCTTGTTATCTAGTAATCCTAGACCTTCCTCCTTCAAATCCTATCTAAGTTCTAAATATTAATTATTCTAAAGTTATTAACCTATCTATAAAGTTACCTTATCCATCTACTCCCCCCCAAATCTATCAAAAACTAATTTATAACTATCTAATCTTCTCAAATCACATCGTATCTCCAAATCTCTTCAAAAACTAAAATACTACAATCTCTCAAATTCACATCTATCTACACCCCCCCCAAATCTCTTCAAAAACTAATTTATAACTATCTAATCTATCTCAATATCACATCATCTACTCTCCCAAATCTATTCAAAACTAATTTTATAACTATCTAATCATGTCAAATATGACACTATCTACTCCCCCCCCAATCTACTCAAAAAGTTATTTATAACTATCTAATCTATCTCAAATATCACATCTATCTATAAACCCCCCCCATCCCCATAAATTCAAAAAACTTATTTCTAACTCTCTAATCTATTAGTCTATCTGCTATGCATGTATGTTACACAATAGGTCGTAGAAAAATTACCGGAATTTTATGATATTGGTATCAAATTTCTCAGAACATAATGTTATTTTCAAAATGTTCATATCATGGTATGCTCCAATTTAACTTTTTAAAGTTACCGAGGAATTACCATTTCGGGTAAATAAAATTACCACCATATTGCCAAATAGTTACCGAAAAAATAATGACATATTTGAGGTCACTGAGGTCGATTACCTACGGGTGGAGACTTTTCCGACTCTCTATCTCCATTTTTAACCATTTTAGCAGGGGGTGTGCATTTTGTTGTTCCAAAAATATGGCAATTTTCAAGAATAAAAGTGTGTATGTATGATACACAATAGGTTGTAGAAAAATTACCGGAATTTTATGATATTGGTATCAAATTTCTCAAAGCATAATGTAGTTTTCAAAAAATGTTCATATCATGGATGCTCCAATTAACTTTTTAAAGTTAACGAGGAATTACCATTTCGGGTAATAAAATTACCATATTTGCCAAATAGTTACCGAAAAAATAATGACATATTTGAGGTCACTGAGGTCGATTACCTAGGGGTGAAGACTTTTTCCGACTCTCTATCTCCATTTTTAACCATTTTAGCAGGGGGTGTGCATTTTGTTGTTCCAAAAATATGGCAATTTTCAAGAATAAAAGTGTGTATGTATGTTACACCAATAGGTAGTAGAAAATTACCGGAATTTTATGATATTGGTATCAAATTTCTCAAAGCATAATGTAGTTTTCAAAATGTTCATATCATGGTATGCTCCAATTTAACTTTTTAATGTTAACGAGGAATTACCATTTCGGGTAATATAATTACCAATATTTGCCAAATAGTTACGAAAAATAATGACATATTTGAGGTCACTGAGGTCGATTACCTAGGGGTGGAGACTTTTTCCGACTCTCTATCTCCATTTCTAACCATTTTAGCAGGGGGTGTGCATTTTGTTGTTCAAAATATGGCAATTTTCAAGCATAAAGTGTGTTATGTGTTACACAATAGGTCGTAGAAAATTAACCGGAATTTTATGATATTGGTATCAAATTTCTCAAAGCATAATGTAGTTTTTAAATGTTCATATCATGGTATGCTCCAAATTTAACTTTTTAAAGTAACGAGGAATTACCATTTCGGGTAATAAAAATTACCATATTTGCCAAATAGTTACCGAAAAAAATAATAACATATTTGAGGTCACTGAGGTCGATTCCCTAGGGGTGGAGACTTTTTCCGACTCTCTATCTCCATTTTTTAACCATTTTAGCAGGGGGTGTGCATCTGAAATGTTCCACCCTGTATATATATATATATATATCTATATATATATATATATATATATATAATAATATATATAATTATATAGTATATAATAATATATAATATATATATATATATATATATAATATATATATAATATATGTATGTATGTAAAAATAACATTATATTGTAATACATATGTATGTATTAAAAAATGTAAATATGTATCATGATATTTGATCTGAAATCATATCTGATCCTAGGGATTAATGCAGAATTGTGACAGCAGGGAGGAGATGGTCAGAAAAGGACTATAGCATTTGCTTCTAGATGGAATGTTCCATCTATGAATAAAAATATTTAGTTTATACTAGTTTGATGATCTTCTCATTTTGAGATGTGAACTTTCAATAAGCCGTGAAAAAAATTGTATTATATTATAAGAATTTTAAGTATCAAAATAGAATTATTCTCTCACATTTCAGATGGGTAGTGTGAAATCAGAGAGAGGACTGGTTTATATTATATAAGATTATTTTAGACCTTTACGTGCAACTTTACAACAGATCAACATCTTAGATGTAAGGAGTAAGTATTTTTGTGTTTAATTTTATTGACATTGACCTGATGGCTCACAGCCATAAGAGGATGATGTTTATGTTGTTTTAAATTAACATTTATGACTTAATATATTTTTAAAAAATAATCATTAAATTGATTGGTATTTTCCCATATACTATTTATATTAATATGTACGTGTGGTCGGCCATCTTTGCTCTACACTTCCTTGAATAAAGCATTCTTGAAGATTTAGATCTTCCGGTGGTGACTGCGTCAATGTAAATAAAGAATCATCGGGTCTCACTTTCACTGTGGAAGACATCTTCAGGGATGTATGACATCATAGATAAAAACATAATGCTCTACAAAACTGAAGATAGGAGACGAGGTTGGGCCTATTTATACCTGTCTCTTACCTTGCCATCAAGGGGCAAAGATTATAGCCATGAGAAGGTATAAGTGTGTTCGAAGGTGCAGTATGACGTAATCCACTTGAAGGTGACCAAGGGGTATCCTATTTGGCTGATGTCCTGGCTAATAGGGGATTTCCATTGGATGACATAATCAGTTGCTAGTCAGTACTGCGTGATGTTGTTGGAGGCGGAGATTGGCTAATGGAATTATTTGAAACACGTAAAGAGATAAGCGGTGTCCACTAGTTGACATCGTCAACCCCATGTCCCTGTTGATATTATTCAAATGTTAAGCAATCTCTATAGCTTCTTTGACGAGCCTGTCTCGATATTGAGAAGCATTCACTAGTACCTTGGTTTTCTTAAAATTAATAAGGTGACCAGTATTTCACGAATGCTGTGCGACGGCGGATCGACATTCACCGTCAATAGTGTGTTTGATGTTCTCGGCTAAATACAAAGATATGAGTTTACCTGTTTCTCTGATGTAGACTTTACTACAGCTACTAGGGATCTTATGGATACTACTAGTGTTGCTTTGAAGGGAATCTTTAACACTTCCAAGGAAGTTTCTGGTGGTGGAACAAGCATTGAAGATCATCCCAAGATCGCTCCCAATATTGAAACCAAATCCTCTATTAGCCAGCACATCTGCCAGACAGGACACCCCCTTCCCGACTTTCGTATGACGTAGATTACGTCATACTGACCTTACTTAGTTAGTTATATAGTAAAGAAGATATTTCCACATTAATTAAGTATCGAAGTGTAAACCTAGATATGATAAGATAAGATAAGATGAGCAGCAACTAGTAAGTAATTTTAAATTAAAACATTTAACTTGTCCTAAAAATGTAACTTGTCTTTTTACAGAGTTCTTGATACCATCTAAAATTATATTATCACCAATATTGAGATTTCTTTTCCTAGTGAGCGTTTTTATTTTATATTTGCACATAATTAAAACTTGTAACTTATCATCAAAAAGTATGTAGAATCCATTTGAAAGCATCAAGTTTAAACTTTCAGACGCCTCCAAAATAAAATTTTTGTTGAAATTACATTAATAAATATATTGAAATTGTTTTATTATTCCTGTTTTTTATTTTCTTTCTCTTTAATTTGTATGCCAAGTCTGGTGCGTAAAATAAATGTGTATGTACACTGTTTTGTATATATACTAAAATAAAATATATCTTAGCTGTTTTACAATTAAAGAAGACATCACATGTCATCATGTTGGTTTGATGACATCATAAATTTTCCCCGAACACCAGGCTTCAAACCTACCCAACATCTCTCAATATGAAAAGATTTTTTTGGAGGATTTAAAATTGGTTAAAATATATATCAGTTTCAACCAATTTTTTAGGAATTGGTTTTTATTAACACCATTTACTAGAAAAGTTAAATGACGTTTTAAATTTTCCTAAGAAAATATAGTGTCATGAAATTTTTTGAAATATTCCTCACTGTATTCCTGAAATGGAATATGAAACATTTCAAATTTTTCTTTTTTTGTTTTTTTAAAATTGGCTGTATCTTTTTAAAAAACTTATACCAGATTTATTAATTAGAACACTCTGTCTTGGTTAAAGCCTTCTCTATACTCTTATTTTGTGATGCCTCAGAATTGGCAATACAAAAAGTTTATCACCCTAAAATTAAGCTCCCTTTATTCTAGAAAAGAATTCCAAGTTCCATAACTTCATATAATGCTAAACATTTAAAAAAAAAATAAGACAAAAGCTTTTAGTGATCTTACCAGAGGTCTATTTCTGTAAAATTACATTATAATGCTATTTGCATTTGTTTATTGTTAAAGGAGATAATAACCATACATGCAAATTTGAAATTGAAAAATATTTCTGTCTAAATATGTTACAAAAATAAGTCTTAGGTAAAATCATGCTAAATGCAGCTAGGTCAGACTAAAATAAAAATATTTTTTTAACACATCATTTATTTTCAGTCAATAGATTCATAAAAAAATTTAATGAAAAAACATTGTATATCTATATCACATATAATTTACTCAAGGAAGATCTCCAAAAACATTTCCGTAGAGCTTGTCTGAAAGAGCTTTGATGCCTGCTGGTATGTCAACTGGTGAATCATGTGACTGAAAACAAAATAAATTTGATTTATGTCAAAGTTTTATGTACTGCATGAAACATTTCAGCTACTCTAAAATTAATTTTTTTATTAACGTACTCCTCATGACTTTTTCTTCTGTCTTCCCTTAAAGTACTTGCCAACCCTAGTAAAATAAACTTAACTAATAAAATTGTAACTGTTCAGTTAGAGAAATTTTATGTTCTTACATGATTCTGTCTCAAGCCTGACCACATCCCTACTACACAGAGTGGACCAAAAGTCTCCCCCCTTCATCATTAAACCTGAAACTTGGAGTACTTCTTTGTGTAAAGGGAACTTCTTTTTGATTTATGTCGATGTTTGTTTTTTATTTTAGTTAACTTCTCAAGGAAAACTAAATTTTATGATAAAAAATTAAATTGAAAGGTATAAATTCACTGGAGTTTTTGGGAAAATGTCTTATAATTGACATTTTGCCCTCAGCATATTTTTGTTTAAGACTGCAATTTTGCTGGGAATAAGTACCCATATTGTAAAAATTGGACATTTTGCTTCAAAATTAAAGCTTAAGTATTGAGATTTAAAAGATTTACTGAGAGTGAAAAATGTATTTCTTGGCTTTAAATCCCAATTTATTCATTACCTCGCCCTAATTTTAAGGTATTTTTAGACAATAATGCTGCTAGATTTAAGAAAAAACTGTAACCTTTATTATCTTTTTTAAAATTAAAAATGCAATGAATTACTTGTGTTCTTAGGCCAAAAATAAGGTATCTTTACTCTTTATTAAGCCTTAATTTTGAATTCAATGTCAAATTAGTACACTTCAGGCACTTATTCCCATCAAAATAGTAGTCTTGACATTTTGACCCCATCAAGAGACTTGTATTTATCCCACAAAGCCCAATAAAATTACAACTTCCAATTAACTGTTTTTTAATTTTTCACAAAATTTAGTGATACACCAAAGTACTACACTGTACTGTACTACATAAAAGAAGTTCCATACACACAAGTTGAAGTTATATACATAAAAAAGCACTCTGAGATTCATTAATTATGTTAAATGGTTCAAAATTTAGGAGGAAGGAGACTTTTGGTCCACCCTGTATAATACTTGATTATGAATATTTGTTAATAAATTATAGGAAAAATATAATAAAACAAAAAAAGTCGAGTGAAATTAATAGGACCTATGTTTATTTATGGATTTAAAGTTAGGGGATCTGACGTCTTTCACTCCGCATAAGCTGACACAACTTTGTAGGACAAGACACTGTAAGTTGAATAAAAACCATATGCAACTAATGAAATTCGCCACAAGCAAGCTACTAGCTACAGTCTCCAAAAACAATAAAAACTTAGCTCATGGCTAGACCAGCTTATGAAAGTGCAACACCTAGGCTTGTAGCTACAGAAGCTTGGTGGTAAAATCTCAAGCTGGTTTTAATTTTGAACAGTTTACTTATAGGTCAAGAGGCATCTACTCCCAGTAGCAACCTGGTGGCTAATTTCCAATAGGGTAATTGATACTTGGTAAATGACAAAGAGACTAATACTTAGTAGGAAGATAATACAGCTCTTTGATAAGCTTCCTTGGGTAGCTAGGTGCCGTAACTGTACATTGGTATCATCTATTTTATTTTTTTTTATAATAAGTAGAATTCAACGTAAATATTATTTTTCTACTATTTCATCTTAAATTAAGTAAAATAAATTTAAAATAAGTTTTAATTATTATTTATTACATATATATTCTTTAATTATCTGTTGTATAAAGTGATTTAATATGATGTCACTGAAGAATGCTCGCTGTTAGGATAAGGATTGTAGAGGTGTGGAGATTATCTAGTCCTCTCTAGGGAGACTTGTAGAAGTAAGTCCCGTTAAGGCACCTAGTGGAAGCTCTCACTTGCAGACATCTTATCACTGTTATACTGCCTATGTACGCCCTCTAAGTATTTGTCTCTTTGATAAAAGATAATAGCACAGAGGGGGGGACAACAACCCTATGATCCATCATGTATACAATTGAACTTACTCCGCTAGATATTAATATTTGATCTTCAACAGGCCTAGGGATAGGTAAAGGTAGAGATCTGGATATCAGAGCAGCACTAGCGAAAGCATCAGCACCTCCTTCGTCATCTGCAGCTCTTCTTCTGCTTGTTTTCTCAACATCTAAATCTGAAAACAAAAACCAAAGCTACATTTTTCTTAATCAAAATAAGAAAGGTGAGTTGACAGATCATACTTTCATTTTAGTGTCAAACCAAAGATATTAAATAAAGAGGATGATGAGTAGAGTTAATTTGTCAAACAACACAGTGACCTACCTAGTGTATAGAAAATAATCTATCTAAAAGTTAAGCTAATATGCAAATGCACTGAGCAAGTGATCCTGAAAGTGTACTTTACCAATTCAAAATTAAGCTTGAATTGTAGAACTTAAGTCACATGCTAGGAAAACTAATTAGGTTTTGGCCAAAATCCAATATTTCTTAAAATGGTGGCCATTTAAAATTAAAAAAAAAAAAAACGTTACGGTAAAAGTGATTGTCAGTATATCATTTGATACTACCGAGTTTTGCAAAACATGAATAGTTGACACAATATAATTGCGTGAAAGACACCTAGGAAACGTTACAAGCAAAATACAATGCTACATTTGGGAACTGTTCCATCATTCGACATAATGTCATGTCCCACTCAGTTTTGTTACGTCTAACAAATCAAGGCCCCGACAGAACCTGGACTCACTGTGACCTTCAATTAATTCCGAAGAATATAATGTGAAGTACTTACCAGAGACAAGCGGTGCTTTCTTACCCTCATTTTGCATGGCGAAACTCTGTAGTATCAAATGATATATGTTTTGCTTGTCATGCACGATGGCAGTTAAAGAGCACCGCTCGTCTCTGGTAAATACTTCAGAATTTAATTTAAGGTCAGAGACATAACGAAACAAAGTGGGATATGACATATGTCGAGCCATCAATGATGACAAATGTTGAATGATAGAACAGTTCCCAGATGTAGCATTGCATTTCGCTTGTTACATTTCCTAGGTCTCACTCGCACAATTATATAGATTTGTCAGTACTAGTTTAAAGCAAGACCATGGCTTGTTGCTGGTTGACCACCAGGACAACTATGGCTTGCACAGTTCTTGAGACATAGAAGTCCTAACAGTAGGGTGTAAAGCTGCAACCAGTCATTTTTATTTATTTATTTATAAACAGCGGAATGTAATGGCAAAGTTTTTATCAGTTCACAACTATCAAGAAGAGTGAAGAAGGAAGGAAATCTCTATAATTGAAAAATTGATAACTTACCATCAGGAACAAAATATTGAGTGGACAATTCAAGTTCATCTACGTCGTCTAGAATAAAAATTTCATCCGATTTATAAGAAGGAACAATACTTGGGTTCTGAAAAAAATACAGTAAAATTAAATTAAAATTTCAAGAATCAAGAAGGGAAAATACAATATATTGAAAAATATAAACAAAAAAACGTTGGCCTCTCCATGACTCCACACTTTCCTGAGGCCCACCAACAAAAGGGTAGATTTTTTTATATTTATTAACTACGGGTGTAGGTCCAAAACCAAAAAATATGACAATATGAATAAAGCAGAGAAATTACAATGTTATTTTAAGTGTACAATAGATGAAATATAGTATGAGTATAGATGAGATATAGACTTGGGGAGGGGGGAGGTATTCAAGAATATGAGTTGAGATTGAGTGAGAAACTTTTACTTATACTCATAACAAACTTTTCTTCAATATCCAGACTCCTCTCCCTTGGCTTATAGAAAAATAAAACATTTTGTCAAGGAAAAACTTCATATGTATACCATATTTTTGCTATTTGCCTTTAGTTATTCGCAAAAAGATGCATGCTAGGAATAAGACTGAAAGATAAAATAAGGAATGAAGTAAGTAAAGAAAAGAAACAAAGTTAAGATATAGGTGCAGTAATGACGGAAAATAAATGGAGATGGGCTGGCCATATAGCTAGAATAACAGATAACAGATGGACTTACAAAATAATAAATTGGTACCCAAGAGATAGGAAGACCAGGTTTACATTGGGATGAGGAGGTGTAACCTGGCAAAGGGTAGCGAAAGACAGAAATATGAGGAAATAGATGAGTAAAGTATACATAGAAGAATGGTACAAAAATTAAATTAAGTTAAAAAAAAGCATGCAAATACTAACATTTACTAAATTAAATTATTAATTTATTGTCGTATTGAACAATTATACAAAACTATAATAATATCTTTATTTAATCTATTAATTTATTATGTATGTTTATAGTGTGTTTATTTATGTATAATCATGTTTGTGAGTGTGTATGTATGCATGTATGTGGGTGAAATATATGTATCACTAATTAATTAAATATTAGTAACTATACTTAGCTTATTATACATTCTGATAAGTCAAATTAAAAAAGTGAAAAGAAGGGGAAAACTAATTAAATATCTTCTAAATTAAAAATAATACATTTTATTACGTATTTATCATTACAAATTTAAAATCATTAATGTTTTAATTTTAAGTATCAATTTATGTAATTATTTAATTTATTAAGTTATTATAACTAAGTTAATATAAATTTAAATTAACTAACACATTGATAATAGTGAAATATATGTATGTGGATGTGTGTTTGCATGTATATACAGGTAAAGTGTGAATATGTATGTGCATGTAGATTTATATCTATATATGTATAAAATAAGAAAAATAAATGTATGTATAAATATGAAAATTATGTAAAAATTAGTCTATAACTCCACACGTGGAGTACCACAGTGAAAGCTGATTTGCAACAAATTGTAAAAACAAAATTTATGTAACACAAAAGAAAATGTAGCAATAAATGGTTATTTATTTATTTATTATTTTAAGTGTACAATAGATGAAATATAGTATGAGTATAGATGAGATATAGGCTTGGGGGGGGGGGGAGGTATTCAAGAATATGAGTTGAGATTGAGTGAGAAACTTTTACTTATACTCATAACAAACTTTTCTTTAATATCCAGACTCCTCTTCCTCGGCTTATAGAAAAATAAAAACATTTTGTCAAGGAAAAACTTCATATGTATACCATATTTTTGCTAATTGCCTTTGGTTAAAATATGCTAATGGGATAGGCATCATGGCGGGAGTTGGGCCATGACACAATACCGTTTCAGAGGTCTCTGATGACGAAAAAATAGGTTGATATATTATAATATATATATATATATATATATATATATATATATATATATATATATATATATATGCTATGGGTTGAACCTTAACCCAGGTTTAGCCTCAGTCAGTTAAAGCTTAATGCGTTGCAGGGTAAATATAATTCACAGTCTAGTGGTATTCTACCCTTCTACCAGTACATTCTTACTCTACAATACACTTCCTCCCCACTTATACCACATGTATCCTACCTCTATATAATCGTATATGTGAGGCTATAAAATCATAAAAATTTTCCAATTTTCAAAATTTAAACATTATTCACTTTTACTGGCTACTAGTAGTGCACAGTATAAATTTCAACTCAAAATATAAGAGCTAAGAGAGTAAGAGCTGATTTAGAGAGGGCCAACAAGTCCGAGTCTCTCTCTTGCTGATTTTTAAAATTCAAACATTATTCACTTCTACTTGCTACATTAGCGTATATTTTGGTTAAACATATTTTTTTATTTGTTTATATAAGTAGTGTATTTGTGGGTTAAATTATAGTAAAATATTAGTAAGTTAGTGAAAGACTGTTTATCTATTTTAAATATAATTCACAACTTATGCATAAGTTTATAATAGATTTTTATTTTTATAATACTATTATAATAAATATATTTATAGAATAAGGAACGATATGGGTGGGGAGGCAGTGTAGTGTGTATAGTAAAGTAGGGTTGTATAGGTAGAAGAGTAGACTGTAGGTTATATTAACCCAGCAACGCATCATGCTTGCACTGTCGCACCTGTCTGTGACTAAACCTGGGTTCAGGTATACCCTGTAGAGAGACAAGTACTCATACCTCTTACGTCACACAACTAGACGTTGTAGCGAGCCATTTGGTTAACACTTATATTAGTTGTTTCATCTCGCAGTGAGATGGGGATATACGATTCAACTTCCCCCCCTCGTCAACTACAAGGTCTTTCTATTCTACCCCTTCAGATTTTACAGTTCTTCCCTTATTATACCTCGTAAAGCATTATTTATTTTAATTAAGACCGTAATTGATTAATAAATTGATATTAAATTTTAAGATTCATATTAATAAATTAATCATCGTGTTTGTCTGATTCTTCAATTTTTGTGTGTTAATGTATTTTTTGTATCTTCATGTATAGAGTTAATAAATTTAAAGTAATTTAATTGTGTATAGAACTCAAGTCAATTGTTTTCTTCTTTCTCTATTTTATTGTATTTTATTTTAAAATTAAACAGTACTTCATATTATATTATAATTCTATGTCTGATGACTTCTATCGTTATATCTCTATTATTTTACATTGAATCAATAAATGAAGACAGAGCTTGATTTCTGTTGACTTCTATCTTTAGTCTCTATTATTTTACTTTGACTCAATAAATTAAGACACAGCTTGATTTTTTGAAGAATAAATCAAAATATTTTAAAAAAAGTAGGTGCAAGAGATTAAGCATTTAAAAAAAGAATAATTTGATATTAGATTAACGGTCATAAATAGTATAATAATAAGAAATATCCATTCTATAGAGACGAGCCCCTCTCGCTTATTGGTTGCAGGAAACGCAAGAGTATTACTCCCCTCTCTCACTAGATATACTCAAATACCTACCTACACAGTAATATACACTTTACTAGAAGTGTTAACCAAATGGCTCGCTACAACGTCTAGTCGTCACACAAGCAGTCGAGGCCGTTTTTCCGCCAAAAGATCATATATGAATATATTTTTTTTGTTTTTTCCTGTATTATCAAAAAATTTTTTTTTTCATTCTAATATTTTACAGAGAGTTATTTTATATGATTTACTTTAAGATAATGCAATAAAAAATTGTGCAAATTGAGTAACTGCTCAAGTTTACTAACTGGTATAAGTTTATTAACAAGATTTTTAAGCAAGAAATTGATTGTTGAGCACGGAAACATGCATTTGCCCGACACACAGAACAGATTTATTTTACACACAAGTGAAGTAACTTCAGTTGTGTCCCAACAAGCACAGTAATGTTGATGAGTGTGTTTAAAACAATGTTGAGCAGTTTTGAGACAATACTGGCCTTGCTACTGACAAGATCATAAGCTTCATTGATGAAAATTAAAACTTGAAAAAAATAAGCAAACAATTTTTACCGGTAAAGTTTGTGCAATTGAAGGGTTTCCGTTTCTAATATTATTTCGTATTGGGATTCGGTTTTTAATTTCCACAGCTGATTCAATGCCCAAGCTTATTAACTTTCTGAAAATAAACAAACAAAATATAATTTAACAAAATTATAATCAGTATTAAGACGAATAAAATTTTGTCATATTGTTTTTTAATGACAGACTTTATTCCAGAGAGCAGCAGAACAGAAGACTTTTGTTAGGCTTAAATATTTTATTAGTTGAAAAATCATTCTAATTCATATGCAAGACTTCCTCACCACATCAGAGTTGTTACACTTATCCTCCCTACTTCCAACTGGCTTCACTCGTCCTTGGAAAATACAATTTGCCAAATTTATTTAATCAACACATCTTACGACACATTTAGCTTGTCCTCAGAAAGTAATTACATTTTTGCAGCGGTTACCCATCCAGACACTGTCCTTGCTCAATGCTGCTTAACTTTTATGATCCAAAAAACCATTTATACAAGAGGTAAATTGTACGTAAAGAGGTAACTTGTACTAAATTTTAACTCAATTTGATTATTTCCCGATTTCTTAAAAAACGCTGTGTGCGTTTATAATAAAACCATATAATAAATATAATATAATAATTATATAATATAATATAATTAATATAATAAAAGCCATATAATAAAAATTGAACTAATACTGATAATAAGATGAAACTTGGCACACATATTGCTTTTATAATTTTATATAAATACATAATTTTATATAAACATTTTTCCGCGTTATATGAATTTTGCAATTTTTGCTGACTCATTATTGCAAGTTAATGAGGTCATAAAAAATATTTTTCGGATAGCACAACTAGACCTGAAGACTGATTTTTGTTATAAGTTTCTACTCTCAAGCATAAATATACAATTATAACAGGCACACACACTTACAGACAGACAACTTTGTGAATACTACTTAAGAGGTCTTAAAAACAATTGATATGGATGATTCCAATGACATGCTGGTTTCAAATTATTTTGTAACCAATACTTCTCCTATATACCTTCAGTATAAAAGAGGAAAAGCAACATGTATCAGATTTTAATTTAAATATGAGTTAAATATATACATGAATACTATCATGCATGTAAAGATAAGAATGAGACACCCAAGATGGAGTTATTTGTAATTATCCTTACTGTGATATGGCTTCATGCTCTTGGTATGTGCGTTTCTTTATAGCTCCTAGTTTAGAATATTGTTCATTAGTGAATAGTCTAATCCTCGTTTCTATTTGTGCAACCTGATCATTCAACCATGACTTGGCATCATTTGATAATTTATCCTCGTATTCATCATCTAGTAATAAAAGTAAACACATATTATACAAAAAATAATTGAATGAGTTGCTTACAAACTACAAATAATAAATCATATGCTGGAGCTTGGCACTATAAAGCATTATATTATTAATCAAATAAGGCTCAGGATCCTGTAATTAAATCACCAGCAAAAATATTTCTTAGCAGTGTGATATTTTATCTTGTAATCAATTTTGGCCTACCTAATATTAAATAACCAGGTATGGGGTACCTCAGAACTTTTTCTCATCACATCGGATTTGCTACGCTCATCCTGCTTGCTTTGGACTCGCTTTGCTCGTCCTCAGATAGTAAATGCATCCGTTTCATTCTCAGCAGTCACCCATACAGCACTGACCACACTCAATGCTAATTATTTTTTATGATTCAACAAAAATCATGGATATACTTGTCGCTTTCGCTGAGTCATTATTGCAGGTTAGTGATGTCATAAAAATTATTTTCCGATTAGCACAACTACAGTGGTAAACTGATTCTTGTACCAAGTTTTAACTCTAGCATGGATACAATAGGAGCTACGATGATAACAGACAAATAATTTGAGAAAACCACTCAGGAGGCCATAAAAACACCTGAACCGATAATTCCAGTTTCATCCTGGTTTTGGACTTTTTTGCAAACATAATACTTTTCCTATATAGCTACAATATAAATGAGGATAATAACCTCCTCCTGACAGTATAGTGAGTACCATTGGAGTAGGCAAAAACAATGAAATAAAAGAATCTATACTCTTTAAATCTGGTTAAATACTTTGAGTTTAATTTGATTTGTACTTTTCTAAATAAAGTCTTTTTATTATTATTATTATTATAGGTTTATTTCTGTAACTTACACGTTTTGCTGATCTATTAAATAGTTTATATTCTAAGCAGCATTCAAGAAAAGGGCAAAGCATTAAGGGAGAAAACTATTGTTGCCCATCTTAAAAAAATAGAATAAGCAGCAGTCAGTTTTGTTATAAAATGAATAAACTTTAAACATCATTAATATAGTATTTGTTTAAGTGAGTTAGAGGACAATCCTGAAGTAAGTAATAAGCAAGGAGATGGCTAAAACCAAAGAGACTAATACTTAGAGGGAGGACAACAGCTGTTATCATTCCTTGGGTAGTTAGGTGCCATAAGTGTACATTGGTGACGTCATTTTTTTTATTTTTCCTAATATTACGTTATTTCTCGACTATTTTGTTTTTAATCAAGTAAAATGAATTTAAAATAAGTTTTCATTATTATCTATTGCATGTATTCTTTAATTGTTAGTTTTGAATTAAGTGGTTTAATGTGGCATCACTGAAAAATGTCCGCCGTTAGTAGAGTGCATGCTACAATGGAAATTGTAGAGGGGTGGGGACGTATCTAGTCTATCTCTAGGGAGACTACTGTAGGAGTAAGTACAGTTATGGCACCTATGGAAACTATCTCACTTCCAGACCCCTTATCACTGTGTTAATCGGGTTCTGTACTCCCTCTAATAGTATTAGTCTCTTTGGCTAAAACTCATAACAATATTTCTTCTTCACTCGAACTTAGCTTTCTACAGGTTACTCCTTAAAAACCTAAAAGAATCATCCAAAAATCACCAGTTTCATAGTGACGATCTTGCGCAGAACTGTACTTTTTGTAGTGATTAATAATATAAAGATCATGACAAATCTTACCAAATATATAATCTTGGTCAAATTCGGTATGATCAATTAATATTTTAAAGCAAGGGGAAAAATCTGAATTCTTTATTTTTGCATTAAGATCGACTGTATTGATCTGAAAAATAAAGAGTAACAAAATAAAATAAAGGGAGAGCTGTAATAAGAAAAGGAGTTATATTACTGATGATAAATAATGTATAAAAGAAATGTTAAAAATGTTTTAATTTTATTAAAAAATTAATAAACATTTTTATTCGTTTTATTAGCTAATTTCCAAAGAAAATTATGCTAATTAGGCTGTTTGCATAAAAGTCAAGGGAACCACTCCTCCCAACCTCCTGCTTCTAAAAATATTTAAATCAGGCACAATGTATTCTGCAAATTTTTCTCACTTCATCCAATTCATCACTTAGTTAGTCCTTAAAATATGAAAATCATCTAATTTATAATTTATAATCCTTGAACTCGCTAAGCTTGGCCTCACACTGTCAAAACTTTTGTTCTATTGCCAGAGATCTTGTTGAATACTTATGACTAATTTAACAACACAGAGTAAATATTGTCAAATCATCTTCAATGTCTCAAGAATTGTGTTAGTCACAGATGTGGTTAAGCTCTTTTATTAGACTTAGATCATTCAAACTAGCGAATCACTTTTACCAAAAAAAAAAATTTTTTGGAATCAGTTCTTCCATTCTTCTGACTTGATTTTCACTAAGTTTTACCTGATTTGGTTGAGCCATTTGGCCTGTAACTTGCTTACAAGAAAAGTGCAACTTCCATCTATTTATACAGACAATGTGTTTGAGATATGAGAGTGCTAAAACGCAGACACAATAAAAAAATCGGGCACAAAGTACCTCAGAACTTTTCCTCATCACATTGGATTCGCTACACTCATCCTCCTAGCTTCGAGCTCGCTTCGCTCGTCTTCAAAAATACAAGTCGTTAAATTTATGCTGCAACATGTCTTTGGACTCGCTTCGCTTGTCCTCAGAGAGTAAATTCATTTGTTTCATTCCCAGTGGTCATTTATCCAAGCACTGACCATGCGCCAAAAATCATGGATAGACTTGTTGTATTAGTACGTTGAAACTTAGTACACTTATTTATTACGTCAAGGGATACACCGATTGTACCGAATTTCCGAACTGGATAATTTTCCGATTTTTTACAATTTAAAAAAAACGTATACAAATCATTCGATAAAAATTGAACTAATGCTGATAATGAGATGAAACTTATGTTGACTAGCACATATGTTAGTCTTATACATGCCAATATGCGTGCCAAATATCAATCGGAATGCATCATTTTTTCGTGTTTTATGATTTTTTGAAATTTTTGCAGCCATTATTACCGTTTAATGACGTCATAAAAAATTATTTTCCGAATAGCACAACTATAGTGGTAGACTGATTTTTGAACAAAATTTCAAGCCTTTAGCATAAATACACTGGGCACTACCATGATAACAGACACATACACACAACTTGGCGAAAACCACTCAGGAAGCCTTAAAAACGCCTGAAACGGATAATTCCAGTGACATCCCGGTTTTCTAAATTAGTTTGCAAACACAATACTTTTCCTATATACCTACGGTATAAATGAGGAAAAGTAATTAGGATCAAAGAAGAACTAAGGGGAGCGTTAATGGAGTTCATCTTAATAAAAGATAAAGAAGTCTCTCCACAAAAATATATTTTCTATAACAAAGCGCTTTCAAACTAACAAGAGGTCATCATCAGTGCTAGCCGTTGAATAAAGAAGAGGGTGATAGATGAGTCTTATAGATCAGATATCAAGGATAGAGTCTATCCTTGATATCTGATCTATAAGACTCATCTATCACCCTCTTCTTTATTCAACGGCTAGCACTGATGATGACCTCTTGTTAGGTTGAAAGCGCTTTGCTATAGAAAATATATTTTTATGGAGAGACTTCTTTATCTTTTATTAATAAGGATCACATTTTTCATTATTAAAATGCCTCTTGACAATAATAATTTTATTAGAAATACGGAAGCACAATAATAGTCAGTGGATGTTTTATAGGTTGAAAATATTGGTAGTTCCATTGTTAAAAACAACATTAGTAATAATAATAAGAAAGAATTGAAGTTAAGATATTCATAATATAGTTACATATCATTTGTATTTATTTACCAGTGAAGGTTACAAAATAATACGTCTGTGCCAGTATGTAGACAATTTGAAATTTAAATATGATTGAATTTACATTTCAGTAAAATGACCAACACTTCATCAATAAAACACTTCTAAACTTCACTTCTAGTGAAGAAACATAATTTATTTTTTTATTTACTACATTAAATAAATATGCATAGATTTTTTTTTGGAATTATAATGTAATAAATTCACATTAAAAATTAGGACAATTTTCTTGATTAGTAAATATGCAGAGATTTAGCTAATCCAAAGAAAAAATTTAGCCATTGAAGGGGAATGTGGTTTATCGTAGAGATGAGGTAAGCCGAGTCTATCAGTATGGAATATAAGAAGAAAGAATACTAAATATAAAAGTTACTGAAGGTGCTCGCATAAATAAAACTTGGATTAGACCACTACAGTATAAAAAAAACCAAAAAGCCACAGACAGTAACATCTGTAAAGAATCAGAGCCAGGTCAATTAAAACACATTTAACTTTCTCTTTGAACTTGATTCCAAAAAACAATATGATTATAATAAAACTAAATTAATAAAATTAATACCAGAGGTTTAATTATTTAAAAAAACAAATGAAATTACCATCCATCCTTGGTCAAAAATAATGTCAGTTGAATTGTCATAGCTAGCGTAAATATCATATCCACAATACAAGCAATGGTGAACAGCAATATTTCCATACCGATAAGTTTTAACAAGCTTCGGAAGTCGAATTTTTTTACTAATGATAGCTGATTTCATAAGACCCTAAAAAATAAATAATAATAATAATCAAATTGTGTAAAGACCTTACTCTCACCAAATCAGATTCAATTTGCTCATTCAAAGAATATGAATATAATAACAGTTTGAGAATAAATACACAATGTAATATATCTTTAGTTTGCCTCAGCTTGTCTTTATGAAAGTATTAAAGCATGTCTGATTTCATGATACTCACAGAGCTTAGCCATTAACAAACTGGCCACGCCTGATCTTGCTGACGTGACAAGTTGACAGACACCATTCATTCATAAACACTTTTTATAAAACAACAAAACTTGCTACACTGTTTTTGGTTAAATGAAATAGAAACATTTTATTAAAAAAATAATACTATCATACCAAATTTCTACTCAATGGTTTTAAATAATATATTAAAGAAACATAGACATGCCATTTCACTGTTTGACCTAATGCTCATATTGAAATGGAACTTAGCAATAGGCTACATGCTTTAAGCCTGTAGCAATAAGCCTCATGAATTTTACCAAGTCATAACGGAATCAAAAGGTTGATTTCTGCATCCAGTTTAAATTCTAGCGTATACACACAAAAACCTTTGACGAAAACTCAGTGGAGCAATGTAGAGTAATACAGACGGTTCCCAAATGTGTAAAAAAGGTACTTAATAAATTTTTCTAGTGGACACAATGTTCCATAGACTTCAAATTTATATGTCTCGCTTAGAGATTTAATAACTAGAAGATTTAACATTCTTCATAATATCTCATGCATCCCAATAAAAACCATAAATAAATAAACCACAATGCCAAAAAGCATTCTTAAACTTTAAACTTTTAAAGTGCACTTTATAAGTTATTTTATTGTAGGTGGTGTTATGATCATGGCCAAACATAGAATTTCATTCTATATAACGCCACTGGACTGCATGACTCCAGTCGAGGTTTATACAATTTACAGTTAGGTAATCACCAAACTATGGTATATTTAGAAATTTTCTAAGCCTAGCACCATAATTGAATAGAAAAAAGTGGCAGGATTGCCAACATCTTATTAAAGACAAAAAGTTTCCTAGTTCTAAACTCGGCAACACTGAATAGTCATTCTTTTGTTTAAAATAAAAATAAATGAGATTGATATGAATATTTCTTTAAAAAAATACATTAATCTCTTAAATAGATTAAGCAATTAAGCATTAGAAAAGCTTAATTTAATCAGAAAAAGATAATGACTTACAATGTTTATATCTCTATAATATCTCTTAACAAATGCTGTTAATTTAGACATAGCTGGTAGCAGTCTGTTTCCTCCATAAATTATTGGCACAAACAAATTATAGTATAACACATGGTTATAATCAGTTGACATCAAGGGAGCCAAAGAGGCTAGTCTTGGATGTTAAACCATTTCCACAATTTCATATCAGACCGAACTCACTGGTTCCTTAACACTATCTTCCCACGCTGTCAACTGATTAAAACCATGTACAATAGTATAGAGATGGGAGATTTCCAGCAATCTGTGCTTTGAAAACTTAATAAACATACCATAGGATGGAACCAGAAATTATATTTATTTTGTTGATAGCTCTACCACCTTGTCAAAGATTTTATTAAGTTGATAATTTTTAATGCAAACAAAATAATTAATAATTGTTCCACCTAAAAGAGTTTAAAGGATTAAAACATAAGCCGCATGTGTGCGTCACCTGAAATTATAACATGTATAAAACCTGTTTACCTTATTAAATTTGGTTTTCATGGCAACATTTGCATTGGTAACAGTTTTCTCAACTATATCACTCAGGTTGATAACAATATTTAAGCATTCGCAAGCAACCAGCATGACTACTAGAAACCCTCACTAATTTCTTTAAATGACTATGCTTAAATTTACCAAATTACATTAAAATATTCATCAATAATTAAACAAAATCAAGAACTTAAATCGAATTAATTTGTGTATTTATAACAGACTAAAGAAAAAATAAACAACATAACGCATGTGTCCTTGCAAAGGTTTGGTTTGTTTGTTTTTCCTTTTTCACATTACATTGCTCGAAAATAATATGTCAGAATTCTGTATAGTTGGTTTAGGTTTTCGGCACTCTTGAGCTTGACCAGAGTACACAAATAATAATGTAGCATTACTTAATTATTCAATAATAAACCATAATTAATCGCGTTTTCTGAACAAATTTGAATGGCAAACTAAAATGTTTTTGAATGTCAATTTTTGTTATTTAAACCACACTCCTGGACCTCGGGCATTCCACAAGTGACGTTTAGTCAAGCAGAGGATTTTAGTTAAAAAATATGCGAATATTTTATTTCAAAAACTTGCGATATATACTTGGGCGTCCGCAGGAGGGGGGGGGGCAGGGGTCAAACGGGTCACTCCCCCCCCCCCCATTTGAAAATCGGAAAAGTTAGATTGACCCGCACTGCATATAATGAAAAATTTATTGGTTATTATCTTGGATGTTTTCATAAAAATAACTTTCTTTTATAAAAAAAATAATTTTGAAATATAATTAAACTGATAATGCACTGCATCAGGAACTCACTACAAAAGAATATATCAAGTGAAATTAATTACCAACCGGCTCGCTTCCTGGATAGAAAGGATAGAAAAACAATTTAATGACTAAACGAGGATAGCTTGGCTCTAAAAGAAGAAATGAAGGCTCGTTTCGCTCGCAGTAAACAAGAAGCTCGCTTCGCTCGCAAAATTGCTTACATGCCATAATAGGTACAATAAAAAGAGTTTGTTGCTTTGCTCGCTAGGTTGCTATAATTATATACGTGGATTTAAAAAAAGAGACCCGCTTCGCTCGCTAGATTGCTGTAAGTATTTACATCAAAATATTCAAAAACCTTCGCTTCGCTCGCTAAATTGCTAAAATATAATTTTAGGTACATTAAAAAGGGCTCGCTTTGCTGGCTAGATAGCTATGATATATGCTTGGATGTCGGAAAAGAGGCTCACATGGCTCATAAGATTGTTAAAGTGTAGTAAAATGCGTAAAATGAGCATGCTTCGATAGTTGAAATTAAAAATGTTGTATAGTAATAGAGGCTTGCTTCGCTAGCTAAGTTGATAAAATCCTTATTTAATTTGTTTAAAGGAGCTCGCTTCGCTCGCTAAAGGTGTAATTGAATTAAAATATTATTTAGTACGCTAAATACAATATCACATAATTTTTGTCAATACATAAACATTTAGTTTAGAAAGTCCCACTCCTGTGGTTCGCTGGACTCCTATCTCTGACTCTTGTCAAAGGGTGCTGAAAACTAAACCCGCAGCACATTATGGACTACCGAACTTAGCAGCTTTGGATAGATATATACTTAGACTTAAAATAATTCTATAGTATACTAGTATACTATAGTACTACTACTATAGTACTATACTATTACTACTATAGTATACTAGTATATAGCATACTATAGAATAATACTATAGTATTATTCTAAGTACTTAGAGATATATACGTGCGTTACATGAACTTCAACTTAGTGCTTTAGAAACACCCATTTTCCTTTTTTCATTTATTTCTCATTAAAAAGATTGTATTTACCGCAAGTTGAAGAAGCAATTGAAGAGTCAGCTACCGACTCTTCAAAATTTTTCAAAAATTTTGAAAAATCAAAAAATTATGCGAAGGGATTGAGATTTAGCACGCATGTAAAGGACTAACATATGTGCCAAGTTTCATTTCATTATCAGCAATAGTTCAATTTTTATATTGTATACGTTTTTTTAAAAATTGTAAAAAATCGGAAAATAATCCAATTAAGTTGAAATTTGGTACAAGAGTGCTTAATAAATAAGTACACTAAGTTTAGTTTCAATATGACAAGTATATCCATGATTTTTGTTGGATCATACAAATTAAGCAGCATTGAGCGTGGTCAGTGCTGTATGAGAGACCGCTGAGAATGATACAGATGCGTTTACTATTTGAGGGCGAGCGAAGTGAGTCCGAAGCAGGGAGGATGAGCGTAGCAAATCCGATGTAATGAGGAAAAGTTCCGAGGTACCCCGTTCCCGAATTTTTCAACTATTTTTTCATTTTTTATTACTGTAAATTTATTTAGTCAATCCTTGCTTTTGGCTCAGTGCTAATTTAAAAAGAATTGTCTTAGAAAAATTCTATTTAGCGCAAAATAATATTTTATATTTTTTCTTTATATTCTCTATGGCTTAAAGAGAATATAAATATTTGATATATGCTATATATTAATATGTCATCTTAGTATATGTTTCAGAATATATAGTTTATATTAGTTTGGAGGAATAACCCCACGTGAAAAGAAGTTGGTAAATAATTAAGGCGGCCGTCACTATGACAGGTTAT
Organism: Microvelia longipes; assembly: GCA_018340805.1. Classification (NCBI taxonomy): domain Eukaryota; kingdom Metazoa; phylum Arthropoda; class Insecta; order Hemiptera; family Veliidae; genus Microvelia; species Microvelia longipes. Next base: position 32,332,287 of record JACMZG010001893.1, on the reverse strand, counting down.
GACTGGATGATTATACCAGCACGCCACTTATCTATTTTTACTTTATAAAGGTTAAGTCGTATGTATTATTTATGTTAACTTAACATTTATTGTATTTTCTATTTCTCTTGTAGCAGTTGAAGAAGCATCTTGGAATGTGTTACTAAGTTTTTGTTAGAATGAATCCGGGATGTGCGTCTATTGGAGCATTTTTGGCTGTTTACACCTTAATGTCCGTATTACTCATTGATTGTAAGTGGTATATAGGATTATAACTCGGTGGTTCAGTATTAGATGAGCCTATGTCAATATATGGTGGAAAATAGTTGGGGTTGTTTTTGAACGACAGTCGCATTCCTATTCCTCTAAGACCTATATTGGTTGCTACCAAGATAGTTGTGTTTTCGTCATTGCAAGTTATAATGTTTGCAAAATAATTATAGAAGTCACTGTTAATGCTAGCCATATTCAAGAATATTTTTCTCAAATGGCCAATCAGGAATGTAGTAAAAATATTTTTTGAAAAATGGGCTTGAAACCAGACATAAGAGATATTTAAAAATACTTAAAATGATGAAGCATTAAAATGCCCTTTGTCAAAAATGGGCTTTTTTAAAATTAAAAAACATAAAAGGCCATGCCCTATTTGACTACGCCTTTTTTACAAAAAGGTTTCAAGATAACTTTTTTTTACAAACAATCCTTTTTGTACTAAAAGGATTATTTGTGCCTTTCTGGAAAGGGTCCATGTTAGTAATTTTAGTGTCTTTTCATTAATACATGCGACTACAAAGACCGTAGTCATATTTATCTCGTAAGATATAAGTAGAAACCAAAAATGGACACTATTTTCTTAAAGAAAACAGAAAATTGAGTATACAGTTGATGATTTGTGAAATTAGATTCTGTTTTTTATGCGAAAGTTTAAAAAAATCATTGAAAAGCTTGTTCGTATTTTTCAAAATACGATTTATACGATGGCCTTGAAATACTGGACCACCGTTGACTTTAGCTTTAAAAGTATCTTTCAGAACTTAGTTTGAACCATTGATCACTGCAAATTACTATAATTTGGCAGGGGCACCGTACTCTAGAATACTGTCCAAGCAAACTATAAAGTTAGTTGGGACCGTTTTACGCGTAAATCTATACAAATACTATTTATGAATATTTTATCCTAGGCAAATCTTATAAATATTTGCTTTGATGCTTTCTACATATTCAAATGCTTCATTCCATTAAGATGGAAATTTAAGATCGGTAGAAAGCTCCCCTTGTCACGATACTTGGTCATAGTCAGAATCTACTGTTGTAAGTTCTGACTGCTTACTGACCTTAAAATTGAAAATTGAACTAACTTGTTAAATTATTTCTAATTTTATTGAAATGTAAAATTTTATTACAGTTTTATTACGCTTAAACCTGTAGGGTCATATTAGCGATATTCCCTCTCTCAAATCTCACTCAACTAATCCATCCCAGAGTTTGTACGCACCCAATCATTTAGAAAGCAGACGGAGGGTCTGCTTTGGGGTACATGGTGGCACATATGACTAGTACACAGTGTGTCTAGTTCATCTAGCCCAGCCAAACTCTATCCCAACTCACTCTGTTCACTAGTGTCACTGACACTAGCTCTGGCTAGTGTCCGCAACTAGTTTACAGTGTGCCTAATTCATCTAGATCAGCTACACTGTGGCTAGGCTCACCGCTCTGGTAAGCGCCGACTACTCGTTCACTTTGTGCTTAGTTCATCTAGTCTTACTAGCTCCTCTGATCACATTAGTCACACTTGGCCCACCCTCGTTTAACCAGTCTCACCAATCTTATGAGTTCATCTAGCATCATTAGACTCTAGCTAGGCTCGCCGCTCTGGCTAGTCTAGCGTCACCCAACAGAGAATTCTAGCAACCCGACGCCAGGGGCAAGGGCAAACTCATTCTTTAGCCCTGACTTGAAAGTCGAAGTTCCCCAGTGCTACTAGGCTTAGCCCTACTTGTACAAAGTTTTACAGTACTTAGATAGCTCCTAAAGTAGTAATAATACAGAATGGCGAATTAAGTAATTCATTAATTCGAAAACAGGCCTCACTAGTTATAATCAGTTGAACAACACAAGGTTATAGTAAGTTGAAAGAGGGAGCCAATGAGGTCAGTTCTGGATGGTAAGCACAGCCTCAATTTCATATTGGACCAACCTCATTGCTTCCTCAACCCTATGGTGTCAACTGGTTATAACCGTGTGTAATACTGTAGCCTCTTAGAGGCTATAGTAGATTAGCTAAGGTGCACTGTCATTATTGTGTCGTGCGACAGGGAATTGAGTGAATGTTGGTTCTGTTTTGCTGGGATATTATAGACTCTACATGAGTGAAACAGTCGTGTTAATATAACACAATTAACATTTTTTTAAGTTATATGGCTTAATCTTAAATACGCTATTTAGTCACTGATTGCAATTATATTTGAGGTATATGTGATTGAATCTGCTTTTGTTTTCAGATGCCCAAGCAATACCAGTGTATAGTAAGAAACCGCCAAGATTTTACCCAATTAACCGAAGGCAGTTTTCCAAAGCATTGCGAGCCATGGTGACGAGCTTACCCTTAAGTACTGTCACTTTTGTCGCTGATTATAAAAGAGGTGAGAGCGATAAGGCACATGAGTTTGTATTCCGACTTTGAAATATCGTGCATTTATTTGTTTCTCCCAAGGATAAAAGAAAAGATCGTATCAAAAAAGTGTCGCCTATCCCCCACTGGGATACTGACAAAACCCAGTAAGGAGTGAATTTAAACCCAGTGTCACAGTAAGTGATTTCTAAACCCAGTGTCGAACATAGTTGTTCATGCCTCTCCATTTTCCTTGTAAACCCGATTACAAGGAAATGCGCTATGCGCCTCTGCGTACGCTATTATTTACAAAGATGTTCATTGTCCTCAGGAACCATCATACTTATGCATTGTTATGCATTGATGATGTTATGCATTCAAAATTTTGGAAAGAATCTCTTTTTTTACCTCAACTTTTTTATTAAACCTATATCTTATTTTTAATCCTTTGGATGTGTAACGTAAACCTAATTAACCACGATTAGTCTTTTCCATATCGTGTTTTATCAAGTATTTTTATCCGACCGTAATCCTTTCAGAATTATTTACCAACTTAAATGATTATTACCATAGATTTGTCTATATTCAGGAAGACTCAAAATCCACATACTCTAGCACACTTAAAGTCAACTTCTTAAACTGAGAGCGTGGGGGTTACTCATAAGAATTTTGTGTTTGAGGAACTCCAGTTAATAAATATATTTATTAGTTTTAATATAATTTTCAGACAAAGTTTTATTTGGAAACGTTGGAAGGAAATTATTCGAAGCGAAAGTTGTGTCATCATTTATCGATTTAAATCTGCATGCAGGAGTGAGAAAAGAGCCCCAGTACTTATACAACGTACGTATAGCTACAGGATTTATTTTTCTTTTTTTTCTTTTTGCATAAAAAGGTTTACGCAAACATAGTGGGTTTGTTAGAAAGCTGTTGAACCTCTAGAATATTGAGAACAATAGTTGCATAAGATCTCCAGACCTTAAATTTTATTGCGATAGATAACTAGGCTTGAGTTAAGAAGACTCAGCACAAATAATGTATATTTCAATCTTTACACTCTTGGCTAACGTTAGATAGTTTATTGACCAACAGGTTGATTTGTAAACAAACAGAAACGCGTTAGTTTACAAAAACATTTCCTCGATTTTCTTATATTTGATACACTTTTAAGTCTAATGAACAAAGTGATTTTAAGGGGTCTTGGTCAAGATCCTATCCTATACATAAACATATTCGCGTTAAAATCTTTACCAAGACTCCTTAAAATCATTTTGTTTATCTCTTCATTGGTAAACACCACTGGAGAAATAATACAGAATACAAAACAATTTAAGCCCCCTCCCTAAATAAAGTTCTAAAAGTAACTTGAGGTACTTTTTAGTACAAAGGCTTTCATTATTATATGAGCTATTTTTATTATATTTTACATTTAATTTCATTTCATATGAGCTATAAATTAAAAGTCATACTGTTAATAGGTGATTTAGATCCTAATGATTGCAAGACATTCTAACTCTCCAATTTTTTATCTCTATGTTTTATAATTGGAATATTCGACAATTATAGGATTGTTTTTAGGGATTTTAATAGAAGTAATAGAGGGATGCAGTTTAATAAGGAGGAGTATACAAGAAATAGAACAAAAGCCTTTATAATTTGAAACCAAGACCCTTATAAACATTAAATTTTCCCTAAAAATTTCTCCAATTTTTAACTAATATGTTTACGCAATTTTGTCTGTTGTTTTTATTTTAGCTTTTTGAAGACATTGCTCAAACAACATCGACTTATGAGAAAACTGTTTACGTTATATATACAAAGAAAAATATTCAGGAAGATATACTAGAAATGGTAAATTGCTAGTTGTGGTCAAAGCAGATATATATTAAATATAGATGTATATTATTATTATCAGTGTGGAGGGTAGAAGTAATCTTTCTATGCACTGCAATTTGAAGTCTTGTACATTTACATTTTGTACAGCAGAATATGAGTGCGTTTACGACTGAAATATTAAACTGGTAGTTAAACTGTTGGCAAAGATAATTTGAGAAATCGAATAGAGATTAAGAGGTTAGAAATAGTAAGACACATTTATATTATTGATAAAGTGAAAATTAATAATTAATGAATTTTAATTCGATAGTAACTTCCTGTAAGTAATTGCATTCTGATACTCAATACATTTAAAGTCTAGTAGAGAATGCTGATGATTTCTGTTATCATTTTTACAAGGAGCACATATTGGCTGATCTTTTATTGTTTGGACACATAGCTCTCAAATAACCAAACACAAGAGCAATGAGAGCAAGCGTCTTGTTACACTGACTTTGTGAGTGACCAATTCTGAGACAGGTTAGACACCGTGTTACCCATTCATTGTTCTTTGCTGGTAACCGAGACCACCCTACGAAACACTACCTATTTTTAATATTTGTTGCTTCATATTATGAGGCAGCTCATTATCAAAACAAAGTTGCCTCCTGTTAACCAGGGGCAAGTTCTGGTGAATTGTGGGATTAGTTTTTTTTGTATTATTTTATGTTGAATCCCAATTTAGAAAAGTTTAGGTCCCAAAGGTTATTTAAAAGTTCCTCTTTGCTTAAGCTTCTGTCAACTCCAACTATAGAGGTAGTTTCTCCTGGAAGAACAGGCAGAGTTGCTATTAAACTGAGTTCTTTAAATTTGGTATATGACAGTAATGTATCTATATCGTGAACGGACTTGCATTCGATAAGACATGCTATATCCTGACTCTTATATATAATTCGAACAACTTTTATGCCAGATGGCAATTTTGGTCTCAGTTCATTTAAAATTATTTTCTCTAATATGGCTACGTCCGTAATATTATCAGTCGTGATTGGTCGCAAATATATACTGTATATAGTAGATGAGCAGCTGTAAATAGCTCTGTTTTATCAAGTAAATCATAACCATTCTCTATTGATTAAATTTACAATAAGGACAACTATTATCTTTGTAAATGAATAATCTAATTATGCATGTTTCCCAGAGCCACAAATACTTACTACTCGTCCAAGTATATTAGTGGAAGCCACCATTGATGTATCGGGTGCAAACCCGATAGTATCAAATGATACTTATTATTCATTTTATACATACAAAGGATCATGGCATTAAAAGACTTGAGCAAAATGGAAAGGACACCTTACTCACAAGTCAAATTACCTTTTTTATCTAGGAAACTAAGACAGATGCTAGATAAGTATAAATCAGACAGGTTTAAATTAAGCGCCAGAAAAACAGGTAAATAGGGCATCTTGGCAATCACAAGCAATAAACGATACCATTGTAAAAAGAACGTTCCCAGTCAATTGTTCTGTCTAAATTGCTCTACAAATGTTGCTGATGTTGCTAAGAATCTTCACTGCCTCTTACTGCAACATCTTGATATCCTTGATTACAACCATACCAACAAAGTGAAAATCAAACTAACCTCTCTTTTCGAAATGGATATAAAAATTGAGGAAAATAAAGGTTATCTACTAATGTTAAAGTCTCCCTGTGCGCGCTAAAGTTTATCAGATAAGCATTGTAGTCATTATTATACTCATTATCTTCTTCAGAACAGTTTTTGGCAACTCATTTCCTGCTTTGCCGATGACAAAGCAAATCGCTAAAAACCTTAGCCTCTGATGTCATCCAAGATCACGCTCTACTTTCAGAACATTGGATAGGAAAACAGAGGATCAAAATAAACGAACAGAAAAGAGACTGCTAACTTTGCTCTTCATTTTATTATTCTTGACATTCTCAATCAATTGTGGCTTCACTCCTTATTCTCGCACGTTCAGGTTTACTACACCTCGATAGAGGCTTAAATTAGGCTCATCACTACAGACTGGACGTACTGTATCTATATGACTTAACTTTAACAACTACTAGGTCGTTCCTCCAACCTGACCATAAATAGCTAGCTTATTCACACTTCGATTCTATGGCAAACTAAGACCTAATCCATGCAGGTACGGGATTTAATTTTTTTATTTATTTAATTATTTACATATACGGACACAAGTGTCCAATAACAAATATTATACATATAAAGGCATCTCAAGTGGCGAACAAAATGCATAACTTATGGGATGGGATACACATATTTACTTGTGGGATACATAACTTATAATATCCACTCAAGATGTTTAAACAATATCTCTAAATAAATTGTTTTTTTAAATGCCGCTCACTTTTGGATTTTATAAAAACACATTTCTTTCCCTCACTAAGGTTTAATGAGGAAAAGTAAAACTTATTGAATTTTAGAATACTATACACAGCATTGTTTCTGCACACTTAGCCTTTGGTAGAAGACGACAAAAAGTAGTGCCAATCATAAACCTTTATAAATTATTTGACTTATGTTCCTTGTTATTTTTAGCTTGTTAACGAAAATTTAGCTAGAAGAAATATAATTTATATATTTGTATGGCGTAATGGAGATGTATCTGAAAAGTTTCGAAGTCTTCTTCAAGAGGCCATGAGAGTTTGCGTCATCAGGCATCCACGAAGAGGCACGTTAGTAGTTTATGATTATTAAGGATGGCTTTATACATTGTTTGTTTTACAGATATTTGATGGTTCATACTGTCGCAAATTAAGACGCATGACATGGGATTGAAAGATTTGACAGCTTAGATGATAACTAACAAACAAGCTGCCACTATTTGTATTTGAAACATTGAATTGAATCAGAAAATAATATGTTAAAATAATTTGGCTTTGGTTGGTAAATAGCACAGAGAGCCAAATTAGATTTTAGCTTGTAAAAATTAATAAACACACAATTTTTAGGAAAATAAGAGAGCAACAATAAAGTCCTTACGCTAATCTCTTTTTTTCATAACAATATATTTTTATTTACAACTGATGTATGGTATGTAAGACCAAGAAACCATATAACTATAAACTCACTCCTCTCTTGTCTTTTAGGAATGATAAATACAACTGAGTTTTATTTGAATAAATTCTGAGGCTTAAAGGCTTGACTAAAGGCTTCCGCTGTTTAGTCTAGAAGATCTTAATCTTCTTGACTAAACAGCGGAACAGCGGATTTACCTTAGTCTTCTGTAACATGCGCAGAACTCGGTCACCATATCAATGTAGATAATGATCCAAAGTATCGCTGCTACTCTGGTAGACATTTTCAGGGATGTAGGACACCATGGATGGAACACTCATTGCTCAACAATACTGAACTAATTAGCTGTACAATACTCAGTTCAATTTCTCAGAGCATTGGGTGTTTAGCAATATGTTTGCCTTACATCCCTGAAGATGTAACAATTTATACTTTTCCTAATATACACCATTTTTCCATTGGAGATTATCTCCAATGCACTTAGACATCTTATGTGAGTCCATTGTGTCAAATAATGCCATAGGTATATAGGATAATTAATTTGTGTGTGCTAAAAATCCAAAACCAGAATTTCAACTGCATTATTGGTTTCAGGTGTTTTTAAAACCTCCTAAAAGTTTTTTGTACCAAATTGTCTATTTGTAAGTGTTTGTCTTTCATCATCGTATCTCCTAACCTTTAGAGCATTAACGCTAAAGACTTTTAAAAACCAATCCTAAGATTTTTTTGGGATTAGCCTTTTATTGGCCATTCAGCCATTTTATGATACACTAAAGAAAATATCATATGAAAAGAAAGATTAAAAAATATATATTGATTACTAAACAGAAATGATGTGAGATTAAAATTTTCGTAACATTATCAGACAAAACTAGTAAGCAGATTTTATTAAAAATTAAAAAAAATTATCATTTATTAAATAGAATTAGTAAATGAAAGTAATATCCAATATATTTTATGAAACTTATCTTAAAAGTATCTTACATAAGCGATAGATAAATAATCAATTTTTATCCTGATAGATATTTACTATACATGTCTTGCCGACACTTAAGTTAAATATATTTATAGTTATAAAATAGGCTACAGACATTTGCTGATGAAATATTGAAAATATATACGTACATACACACCCCACACACACACACTAAGACAAACACACATATATTTGTATATGAATATATTTTTACTTAGGTTTTTTTATACATATGTTTTTTAATTTTTATAATTTTGTTTCTAGGACTTTATATTTTTGAGTAAATTAAGTTTTTGAAAAAATAATCAATTAAATTATTTTAAAAATGAATATTTGATTCTTTTAAAAAGTATACAGATAGTTAAAAATTTCAATAGAATCCTAAGATAGAGTTGAGCTATCAGGAAAATATTTTTTCCATGAAGTCATTAACTAGCATTAATGACTCAGTAAAAATTTCAGATGTTCATAAAAACTGTTCGGATTAATTTTGAATTCAGGACTTTCTCTTAAGTTTTATTTTAATACATAGTATTCCTACTCTATGTATTAAGGTCATTACTAAAATGAGTTTTTACTAACAATAAAAGACTGAGTGTCTGAGTTTAAGCGTAGTGAGTTTGAGGAGTTAACTCTTCAAACTCGTATTGATGTCAGACTCTTCGGATGCGTATAGTGATTCTGATTAGATGAGGAAAAGTTCCGAGGTACCCCGTATCCGATTTTTATGCTTATCCTTAACAATTGTCGTATTTACCACTCCATAAAACGTTGAGCTTATTTTAATCTCATATTATTTTTCTTATACTAATGACGAAAAAATCTAAAAGCGTTTGTTGTAATATTTTATAAAGCAACATACAATTTTTGTTTTTATTAAAAAAACATGTAATATGTCAATAATGTAATAGTACCTAATCCCAGATATTTTAATAATTGTTTGTTCAATGATGTTACTGCTGGCCTGTCTTTACCACTACAGATTTTTCTTCTTCTCTAAGTTCCCTTTACATGTTTTTTTCACTCTAGTCTAGTTTCCTTGACATGCCTGCGTCTAAAAAAGTAACAGATGTAACTTGCTCTTGCATGTACGATGCAATTGGACATACATTCGTTCAACTTTATGGACGATGCAAGGCCTAAAGTTTAAAAGGAACGAAGTGTATTTTTCTCAGAAAGATAGCGCGACATAATCCTACTACGGATTATATTGTGTCACCTGTTTATAAACAAAAGACTTGTGACACAACATAATCCAGTAGGATTATACTGTTTATAACCAAAAGACTGATGAAACAATAAAAACCGTTGCAAGCGGGATGTGTTGTCTTTCAGAGTGAAATTATCTTCGCACAGTAAAAATATTTGTGGTGTAGCAAGGAAGTTAGATTGTAAAGGATTACCTAATCCTAAAATCCGCTAATTGAAAACCAGGATATAGTTTCGTTATTAGCTAGTATAAGCCCGATTATCTGTCTGCAAAAATTTCAAGCAAGCTATTAATTAAACGTAGAGCATGTTAAATAAAAATATTGAATATTCATAAATAAGTTATTATGAATAGTGGTGTCACTTCGATCTCTATACTTGTTTGAGCTGTTAATTTTCAGATTTAACGTTTATTACAATCAAGCTAAAGCTGACGGTAAAGCTAAACTAAACTTAGTGAATTGGTGGTCACCAAGAGATGGGTTATTCCATTCACCTTTACTACCTCCCGCATTCAAGGTGTACCAGGACTTTCAAGGCAGAGTTTTTAATATACCTATACTGCACGTAAGTTTCTTTGTATTCTAAAATTTATTTTGTAAATCAGCTTACCAGTGCCATCAGTCTCATGTAAACGCAATTCGCAAAAAATATTTAAATAAGTTATTGACGCCAGTGAACAAAACTTCACTGAGTTAAGATTCATTTAGTTCTGTAAGAAACTATCGAAGTCGCTGAAGTATTATGCTCATTATAATCTTGGAAAAATTATATACCAACCAATCTACCTGATATATATTTCAAACATGTTTAAACTATAATGAGATTCTAATATTTATTGAAACTTTTTTAGTTATTTTTTTCTTAAAAAAGGAAATTTCAGAAGTTTAAATTTAATTTTATTTTCATTTTAATTGGTTTGCCCAAATTATGGTTTGTAACCATGGCATTTTGTATTAATCACCATTTAACATTTTAATAAATTTGTCGAAACATAAATGTTAATATCAAATAAAGATTATGTATAATATTTTTTGAAACATATATTGTATGGTCGGTAATACGGAATACAAATCAACTTTAGAACAAGGTTGTAAATTCCTTATTTACAGAAAAGACTGCGTGAATCCTACGGCTGATGTCATTTACTACGACTTTCAATATCAATATTTTACTCTGTGTTACAGAAACCTCCGTGGAATTTCGTCAACTATGACACAAATGCCACTAACGGGATAGAGGTGGAAGGAGGAAGGGATGATAAATTAGTGAAACTCATAGCAGATAAATTAAATTTTAAGTAAACACTTGTTTATTTGCTTTAGCAATACGAGAGAATATCAGAATGTATTAAAATTTATTGCAATACTCATTATTTTGCTTAGACAGTTGAAAAGAAACTTATACTTTACAGCAGATGCCAGTTTTACAAACTTATACAATAAATGGCATTGCGTGCAAATGAATGACTTCGAGAGAAATGAAAAAACGCCATATGCTATAACAAAATAATAATAATAAAATATTAATAATTATTATTAATAATAATAATAATAAAAAGAGGAAATGTTTTTGGGTCGAGGTTTTACTGTTTATGTTCTTTTAGACTGATGATTAGCAGTTGGGTTTTTTTAAGAAGAGTAACTGGGAGTCTTTTTTTAACCATTTCTTCCCTGGTTCATCTCAGTTCCATCCCCTCATTTACTCCTATAACAACATATGTTGAATCTACACGGTTTAGTTTCACTACACCAGTTTGTGGGAAAATCCCATAAAAATAGTTGAGTTGTACTATAATATAATACTGTAATTGTTTGAGTTGTACTTACCTAATATGAGTTCACTTGACATCGTCAGGTGAACTCATATGAGGTGACAGCAACTGAGCAAGATTTAGTTGCCGTTTGTTGCCTAGTTGGTCCTTTAATGTAAAGTTCTGAAGTTTAATTTTATAATCAATGCATAGTTCAATAATCAATAGATAGTTATTATTAAAGAGAGTAAATTTTTGTTAAAGGTATGAATATTTTGATCCGCCTGATAGAAGTCAAGGATCGTCCTTCGTCAACGGTTCTATGCCAGGTGTTCTAGGGCTAATTTGGAAAAAGGTAATTTGAGGCACTCGTATTTCTCTAGTGTTAGTTATTTTCGTGATGAGGAATATTTGTTGACCTGATAAATTTGTAAAAACACTATTTAAAAGTAACTGGCGAAACCACACGTTGAAAATTCAGGCTTTGGACCTTGATTGGTGGTGGATGATCTAAAGCTAGTCTAAAACAATCCTTAAGGTACACGTGTATGATTCCCACGTGTATGATGACTATGATTCAACAAATTCAAAGATCACAAAAAGCGTTTATGAGAAGTAATTGGTGGATGATCGAACATGGGGTTTTTATCTCTCTGATCCATATGAGCCCGTTTGAATAGATTCTGTTTATATGATTTGTGTTATCTGATCTCTCCGTATCTATTGACGTTTTTATCTAATATCATTATTTATTTAATTTAAAATACAATACCTATAAACTACAGAAACTAGAGAATATCATCCAACATGCCACACTTCACTTTTAAAATGGTAAAATAGGATAGTATATAATGCTGATGGATAATGGTAAATAGTATTCCTTAAAAAAGTACGAGTTGTTATAAAATATGCATTGCCTCAAGTCGCTTTATATGTCTTTTTACTGTTACAGGAAGTAGAAATGTTTATTGGCGATCTGACAGTTACGTATGAAAGAAGTTTAGCAGTGGAATTCTCATTTTTAACATTGGCAGATAATGAAGCGTTTATTACTCACGCACCGGGTAAATTAAATGAAGCGTATGCTCTAATTCGTCCTTTTCATTGGAAAGTATGTATTCTAGTAGTATTGTATACTGCTTTATTCATTCATATACAATAGAAAGTATACAACGATATTCTTTCTATAAAGAGCAATATACTTACTATAAAGACCATATAATATACTCACCTCTGAACGTGGTGGATCTATGGTGCCAACAATTTTGAAACCTTCCGCACTACAATCCAAGCCTTTTTATCGGGACTTCTTTTTTAATATTTTCTTCTCCATTTATGGACACCCTTTCCCATTCAACCGGTGATTCTCAGGCGAATTTCATTTCACCTGAGAATCACCGGTTGGTTGGTTTTGTAAGTAACGCCGTAAAATAATTTTTGAAAATTTGCTAATGACAATAATAATAAGTTTCTGACAATTTCGGACAAATAACTTGACATCGAGGTTGATTTTAGTGCTGAAGTTTCTAAAAGTAAACTTGCCAGCATAAACATAGAGGCTATCTGTGGATACATAGTCTAACAGACAGCAAGATAATAATCACTCAGAAGGACTTAAATAGAGGATTTAAGGTACTACAGCCTTAGAAACATATACATTTAGGTAAATCTAATATTCTTTTGGTAGGTTTTAATGGCACATGTATTCAGTAAGAATATTTTCCTTCAAATTACAATTGGATAAATAAATACATTCTGGATATTAACAAGCTAATATGTTGACAGGTTTGGCCACTAGTATGCGCCACTATGATAGGCTCAGGCCCCGTCATCTTTATTCTTATGAGTCTATCAGATTGGGTGAACAAAGAAAATAAAAAGCAATCCCTATCGGATTGTGTTTGGCTGACCACATCTATATTTCTAAGGCAAAGTAAGACAATTTAAGTGAATAAGTTCTTTATGATTCGCACGTTTTATAACTTATACGAGAACACTATATAGTTTAAAATAAAAGGACTATAATATATACTAGGACTATGATATATTAGTGAATCATGTCAACATATAGAACGCATACTGATGCGTTTATTTAGGATGCAGAAATATTGTTGTTGTATGTATAAAGGAAGTTATATACAACACAAAAGTATATGCGAGAGCAGTGAGCAAAAGAGGTACAGCAGGGAGTGACGCAGGGTCGGTTAAACAAAGTATCGCACTATCCTTGCTTTGATTTCTCAACAACCATTTAAATATCAATCTGACTTTAAGCCGCTACTTACTCTCCTTAGGGAGGAAAAGGCATTTGCAATGTAAGTTAACTAGACTGTACTTAGTTTACTGTACTCCTATAACTAACATCGTTATAGGAGTAAGGTGTAGATAAAAGCCTTACCCCCACAAACTTAGGATGCCTGCCATAAGTTTAGAATTCCCGCCACAAAGATAGGATTTCCGTTAAAAGGTTATGAATCCCGCCACAAAGTTCGATTTCGCCACAAGTCAGTTTTGGCGTCTGATTTTGCGCGCGGTAAAATCAGCGTCAGAATCCCAAGCTGCTAACCTAAGCTGCTGCACGAGCAGCTCCATTTCGGAAAAGGTTGACAAAAATAAGAATTGGTTTGGACTAAGAGAACCGATTCTAAATTAACAAAGAAATGCTCTTTCTTTTATAATGCATTATCTTTTAAGTAGAGCCATCTATTCTGAAAGTCGTTGAAGCTATTCTCTATCCATCCAAGATCCATGTGGACATTTTTTATACTCAAACTTAAAGTCAGTTATTGTTTTAGGTACAGAGTTTAGTATAAATACCCAGGTGATAAGATTTATTGTGATAGTGCTCTACTTAGCATCGACTTATGTTCTTGGAGATATGTATTCTGCAAATTTAACTTCTATGTTGGCGAGACCTGCTAGAGGTAATCGACATATTGTTTTTGCCAGTTAAAATACCTATACGCAACACCATGACTGTCTCAACATGCTAACTGTCTGTTGACTGTCTCAACATCACTGGATCAGCAGTTATTAATCACCCCGGTACCCAACTAAAAATAATAATGAGTGTTGGATATATTTAAAAATCTAATAATATATATTTTATAAGTTATCAAGGGCAATAGAGGAATATTACTTAGGATTGGTTAAACCTAGAGAGAAAGGGAACTGAACTTACATATACTTAAGTAAGGTAACTTGAGTTGGTTTTGGTTTCAATATAAGTATACTCAAACTTAATAAATAATGTTAGATCCCATAAGTATGCCCTAGAACCAGGAGTAAATTTATTAGCAATGTACTTGTGATGAATATTAACTTATACGAATTGTTGTCTATATTGCATACTGTATTCCCTTTACCGACTCTTCGAATTTGTTGTAATATAAGATAAAAATTTGTATTATCAAACTCTAATAATACCCTTCATTTAACTCTGTTGCTCTCAGTCATTTTCTGTACAGAAAATCAATATATATATATATATATATATAATATATATATATATATATATATATATATATATAAAATGAGAGAAGGGTATATCTTTATATTCATATGGCTATGTCTTTATATCAGTCGTTTTTATAAACACACGATGCTCGTTAATTTAAGCGGAGATTTTATTGTCCACGGTGGATTTTATTATATGCAAGACGGTGGAAAACAGCTATGATTCACATGACTCTACGGAAGGAAAAACTAATCTTGAAAGAAAGACTAAAATTTAATTTTATTTATTTATAAGAATAACAGTATTTTGATCTTACGTTATGTAATGCGTGTTCAGAGAGGCCTATAACTACATTGGATCAGTTATATTATGCAATGATGAACAGAGAGTATCGGTTATTGGTTGAAAAAGCAAGTGCTTCTCACGGAATCTTAGAGGTTTGTCTTTTTCTTCATTAATAAGTACTATCAAAGATGAAAATCAAGAATACTTGTTCATTAGAGTAGATATTTGTATAATTTTACTGTTATTGTACTTTTAAAATGGTTTACAAATAATGCTTACATCTCTGGGATCACTTCCTAGACCCATATAACATATAACTGACTGTACAGGTATTTTTCGCGAGGTTTATACATATATCTGACGCTTAGGAAGCGTTGATCCATAGGAGAGGCAAATCTGTTACAGATGGTCCTCTAGCTTCATTAGCATCTTCTCTTATTACTCTCACTTACATTTCCCACTTGTAAATGGGATTTACAAGTTCCCACCTGTAAATCCCATTTATACTAATCCCTCATGTGTCACAACTCCCTCTAATCTACTAGTCGTACCAGTTTAGTGCTAACAAAGCAACCCTGACGGATTTTTTGTTCCTTTTTATTATGATGCTGAAACCTAGTTTAGCTTAAACCTAATGTCCGCGCATTAACTGGACCAGGACTATTGATATGTGAGCTATGAATATTAAGCTTAATTTTAACGTACATGCATGTTACATCATATAGTAGACATGCAAAGCGAAACGAGGGTTGAAGGCAAACCAGAAGTAGAGCGTCGTCTAAGTAAGTTGTTCATGATAGGTTGTTCAACTATTCATTGATACATTTAATTTAATCAATTACTGTTATATTCAAGTTTGTTTTATTTTAGAATGGTACTGGGATATATAGGAGAATTTGGGATAAAATGCAAACTCAAGACACATTTTATGTAAATGCAACTGAGGAGGGAATGCAAGAAGTGAGAAACCAAAGAACTGTTGCTTTAATAGGAGGTGTTAAGACTTTCGATTACGACTCGAGAAGATTTGGTAATTTTTTTTGATTTTGGAACACGAATGAAATTTTTTTAACGGCAGAAATAGAAGAATAAAGTGTACAGCACAAATTTGGGACATAAGGTCACAAAGCTTTTAGACTCTTCGAAGGCGGGTTACAAAAAAGTCAATTTATTTCCTTGATGATAGTTTTAAAAAGATTTATTTAACAAATACAATGCGTTTTGTTATTAATAAAATGCATTTGTATTAATAAATACAATGCGTTTACTTTACAAATAAACCGTGATTTAAACAAAAAAAAGAAGTTCAACTGCTTCCTCCACTTTCAGCTGCTTGTACCTTATAATTAAAACCATGCAGATCCCACTACGTATTGTACGATATGTGTAAAAAAGTCAAAATACTAATGGTTCAAATTAAGTTTGATGTAACTCGGGAGTGATTCTCAGGAAGCGGCGTAAGTCTCTTAATAAGAAATTCAGGGGCGCAGGCCTTTAAGAAGGGTGAATTTCCCTTTGTATACTGGTTACCTTGTTCTACAATTCTTCCTTTAAGTTTGCTCTAACAATACCCTGAATATTGCTAAAAATTGCTCTACAATACCCCGAAATGTATCAACCGATAATGAAGTCCAGGACTATACTAATGCTGATAAAGTCCAGAAAAAAGGAGTAGAGATCTACTCGTATTTCCTCGGGGGAAATGCACTAGACTCCAAATCAGCTATGCACAACAGTTGATTATCTCATAAATTGTTTTAGCACATTTAATTTAAAGAATCCTAAGGTTCCTTTCTTAGCTCTGCGGTTAAACTTTCATACTTCCAAAATATGTGAAAGTAATATATGAAAAGTATTAAAGTAGAGATTGTCCTAAATTAATGCATTTTGTCTATTTTTAGGTGTTCATAATTTCCACATAAGTGAAAAGTTATACACCAGGTACTCGGCTATTGCTCTACAAATTGGTTGTCCTTTTATAAATAATTTTAATAAAATGTAAGTAAGCAGTACAGCTAGTAATATGTAGAATATTAAGAAAGAAGAGTCGGAGAAGCCAGTTTCAACCTCATTATCTTATATAAATTAAATAAAATATTAAGGCCGTAAAGAGCTAAACCACTCTATCGTTAAAATTCTATCCATCTCAAGTCTAAGAATTTTCATTAACTTAAACATCTTAAATATATCTTTGCATTTCAGAATAAAAATAAATTAAAATAATAATGGACAACAAATTGTCCATAATAATATAATATATCTTAATATATTGAATATATTATTATTATACCATAATATCCCATAGTAATATATTATACCATAGTATATTAAGATATATTGAATATATCTTAATATACCATAATAACTTTTAATATATTGAAGAATATATTAAAAGATTACCATAAATTGAAAACAGTCGCATCTTGGACTCTTGTCTCATATTAGTCTTATTAGACTCTAATTAGTCGGGCCACTAATTAATAAACGAATGAACTATGGGCATAGTTCATAGCTAGGGTTGTGTCACAACTAAAGTTCCCTCTAAAGTTTTGAAGCCCCACGGAATACTTTTAGTACTATACAGTCATCTGTTACAGTGTAACATTAAATAATGGGCGATTTCAGTTTGATGCAGTTATTTGAGGCAGGAATATTTTCCAAGATAACTCAAGAAGAATATTTCAAACTAAGAGAAAAACAATCCTCCGGCGAGATCAAGCAAGAAATCAATAAGAACGACGACGATAACGGACTGACAACCATGAACATGAGGCTCCTCCAGGGTGCCTTCTATTTGCTGCTAGTCGGACACCTTTTTGCAGGCATGTTAATTTCAGGTTTTAATTTTTGGGGTGGATGATTAATCGAAGTTAAAACTGTGATTTATCGACGTTTCTCTCGGGAAGCCGATTAAAATAAAATAAAAAGCCGTATATCACTGGATAGAATTATTCTATATAAGGATAATTATTCCTTTCTGAAAGGCAAATGTACCTTAAAGGTGCTATTCTTCATTTAAAATACATCATCCAATTTATCTCAGCTTCATCATGATAAAATTGGGACGTATCTCAACTAAGTTGACTATTCTAAGGACAAATAACCAATTATTATTATTTATAATTTAGGTACCGTAGGTAACCAAATAGGAAAAGTATTGTGTTTGCAAAAAAGGCCAAAACCGAGGTTTCATCTAAATTATTAGTTTCAGGTGTTTTCATGGCCTCAGTGGTTCACAAAGTTTTGCTGGATTATAAAAGTTAAGCAGCATTGAGCGCTGACAATGCTTAGGTAGGTGACCGCTGGGAATGAAACGGGTGTATTTATTATCTGAGGACAAGCGAAGCGAGTCCAAAGGATGAGCGTAGCGAATCTGATGTGATAGGGAAAAGTTCCGAGGTGGAGTGCCTCGGAACACCCCGTACCCAAAAAATCAGGTACATTTTTTTTGGAAATCATCTGGAATGTATTTAAAAAAAAAAATCAATCTGATTACAAAAAGGGTTTTCTAGCATATTCTTCAAAGTTTATTTTTCATTTTTTTAGCAGTTTTTCATAGCATATTTTGCAGCTTTTTAGAAACTGCGAGAATAAAATTATATAAATATTATACAAATATCTTGGAAAAAATTACACAAGTATCAATAAATTCTATTAATTTATCTTTGAGCTATCGTTTGTTATGCATAGTCAGTTTTCATTATCCTCCATATCATGGTATGCTCTAATTTACTTGTCAAAGTTACCGAGGAACAACACATTTTTGAAATCAGATTGCCCTATTTGCGAGACGGGTACCAAAAATATATATTTTTTTATTTGAGCTCACAGTGGTCGGGGGGTAGACACCAATTTTATTTCGATAGTTCCATCACATGTTGAAATGAACCACCCTGTATAACTCGATTAATGTTGTTTTGTTTTTTAGTAATAGCATTTTCATCTGAGATATCTCGTAAGAAAATGAAAAGCAGAAGCAAGGTAGTCATTATTAAAAAGAAAACTATTAAAATGAAACAGGCTTTTATATTTATACCATAAATTCCATTGTTTAGTAGTAATAAATACAGATGATACAAATGAAGTTGACTTTCATTTTTTCAATTCCTTATTTTTTAATTTATCTAACTATCCCATCCCTTTTTGTCGTAGACTTGTCAGATCTGCTGTCAAATGCATTCTGTTCAGATACACAATAAATACTGCTGATGAATCTAGCATCTAAGATTGACTGAATTATCGTTGACAGTTATCATTAGAACTTTTCATATTCCCTACGGATAGTGAGGAAGAAAAATTAAAAATAGGTATTTAGTGTTTAAAAAATAAAAATACTAACTTCCTCAAAAGCGTCGTTCTAATAGAAATTCCGTAAAATCATTTTTTGAATATTTTTACAGGCATCAAAATCAAATCAGGTACTCTGGCTTGAAGAAGCCTTTTGACCATTATCGAGTCCACAAGAAAAGTACACTTACTTTCATTCATTCATACAGATACATTTTTTTATCACATTTTTTTACATTTAACATTTTTCGATTTATAGAATAAGCAGGAGCTGAAACGTTTAACTTTATGATAACAGTTGGTTTAATAGTTCTGCTAATAGAATGCCTACCTTCTGTACTCCAAATGTCAACTGTATATTATCATGGCTCGCGAGTAGATGATATTACTGCCGCGTAACAGGTTGTTCTTACAGAATAATGGAGAGTTTATTAAGACCTGTTGTTTTGATCGACCAATCAAACAACGTTGCTAGGCACACAAACAAACTCTTTTTAAGCCAGCTAATGTCTGCTCATTTCACTTGGTATTGTTTTGACTTAGTTTGTAGTAGTATGATTTTTAGGTCACAAAAACGGACAATGCTTTTTTCAGGGGAAAGTAAACTACGTGTTAACAAAATGTTGAGCAGTGAACATAGCTTAGCTCTATTGTGCACGAGCCTCTAATGAACAAAGTAAAAATCGATTCTTTTTTATGGAGGGCAGCAGACTGTCTTATGAAGCTGAGATGAATGTTTATTTAGCTAAGCAAAGGTAATTCTAGCATGCCTAAACAATAACGTAACACTATTCTACAGTTTACATTCTACTACAGTAATAGTTTAGCTTTTCATTAGTTGATAGCTCGCCAAAAATCAGACTGAGAAGGGATTCCGTTGGTTTACACTGCCCTTATTCCAAAGGGTGGCGTAAGAATGATCCAATCAATATTATTCCCTCACTCTTTTATCAGGCTGACAGCTGATCTAAACTATTGTTTCAAATGAAGCTATAATATTCGGAGAAAACACTGCTTTCATACTTGGCGAAAAACTCCTCATTTATAATTTGCTATTGTAGCAATAAGCTGCCTGGTAGCAAAAATTTAAAGTAATATTTTAACATTTTCCTAAAGACCTACCTACGTTTTAGGTTATTTACGCAGCAATTGATATTGAGTTGTTGCAATAAGAGTGATCAGACAGTCGTATTCCTGGCGAGTAAGGCAGTACCACATGTTATCAAACCTCTAGCTAAGATGGTAGTAAGAAGTTCCTGCCATCTTAAAGACTCTACTTTACCCTCGTGAAACTGTCCTGCTCCGGATAGCTAAAATATCCCTCGCACTAATAAAAAAGTGAAGGAATGAAATATTTCATTGTATAAGTTTTTTTGTGAACAAAAATTCAGATTCTAAACTAGGAATGAATTCTAGCTGCTATCTGCTATTGATATTAAAAATATAGTTTCCATAAAATGTACTCAAAGAAAAAAGCAGTTTTTCTTTTAATTACTAACTGTGTATTTCTCAGTAAGAGATGTTCAATAAGATAATCTAGGCCAATCAAATGACAAAAAATACCCCCTTGATTGCAGGTTGTTGATAAAAGTTTTAACTGGAGAAAAGGACACGCTGTATGCAGAGGGTTACATGACTTGTGACGCTAATGCAAAGAACAAACATTTTCAACAACACTTAAACCAGTCTATACTGGAAAAGGTAACGTAAAGAGTAACGTTGCAGGATTAAAAAATAATTCATAAATTAACCAATTAAATTAGAATAATATAATCCACTTGTTGTTTTTAGTATATTAATAATTTATATTTGCAATTTCAGGAAAAGCTTGAATCCGAAGTACACAAAGCTCAAAATAGTTTAAAAGAAATCTCCGAACAGCTGCGTAAAACAGATTTCGAGATCCGAGATTTTTGGAGACAATGTTTGGAAAACGAGCCGAGATTGTACCTCGTGTCTAAAGATAACGAGAGCCACGTTGGAATACTGGAAACTAAATTAAGTATCGTAGGTAATTTACAGTTTCAATCATCCCGCGTCCCGAAAATTAGAATAGGCGCTATTTATGATAAGGTTTCTTGAAATTAAATAAATACAAAATCTGACCACAGATCTATAACGATCTTAGAGCACATCTCGGGCAGCGTATTGACGAAGAAGAGCAGATAGGACTAAAATATGTTAACTTCTCATACCTTAGAAATAGTATTTTCTCGCCTCGTTTTATATATATATTTGTAGTGCTATCTAATAACTACAATAATTTAAATATTTTAAAACTCTTTGAAGTCTAACCAAATACTACTGATTTATTATTTTATAATGACAATTTTAAATTTTAATGTCAAAATAAAAAGAATTAAATATATTTCTGTTCGTGTCCCTACACCTATCCCCTCCTCCATTTATTTCTACCCCATTTATATAAATATTTTGTTAATTTGTCGTGCTTATGAAATATAAACAAAACAAATTCGTTTTTTTTTTTTTTTTTTTTTTTTTTTTTTTTTTTTTTTTTTTGAAAAATAATATAAGGTATAGGAGTAAAGGAAGTAGGTCATTGAAAAGAAATATTTTTTTGTTTAAAATTTTTGGTTCTGGTTTGTCTTGAGTTTGGTGTTCTATGTCTATGGTATAGTCTTCATTAAGTAAATAGGCTGGTTTCAGGCGGTCGATAGAGATTTTAACTTCTTTGGACTTGATGAGAATTAAAAAGTATTTTTCGTGACGCTCTAAAATTTGGTAAGGACCATCATAAGCAGCTTCCAACCCTTTTTTAATCTTGTCTATTCTTACAAAAACATGTGTGCATGTGTGTAGATCTTTATGAACAAAGATTTTTCTTTTGCAATTATGAGTAACTGGTACTGGCTTAATGTTTTCCATAAATTTTTGAAGAGATTTGACAAAATCACAAGTATTTACATCTGAGACGATAGGACTGAATAGTTCACAGGTAATTGATTGTTTTACCATATAGCATGATGTAGAATAAGGAAATTCTTCTTTCAAGGCCGCACGCATTCCATTAATATTGTTGGTATGGCGTCCGTCCATTTTGTTTTGTTAATAGATTTTATGGCTGTTTTTGAGAGTTCTATGAAGTCTCTCTATTTTTCCGTTGCTCTGAGGATGATATGAGTAGTGTGTTGTAATTTTATTCCACATTTAGTTGATAGCTGTTGAAACAATGTTGATGTAAATTGTTTACCTTGGTCTGTAATTAAAGTTCGTGGAACACCAAATCTTGTTATCCAGTTATTGTAAAATGCTCTTGCAACGCTTTCAGCTGAACTATCTGGTATTGGTATAACTTCTGTCCAGTTTGTAATCGGTCTATGCAAATCAATCAATAAATATTGTTTTCTGACGGAGGCAATGGACCAATTAAATCTATGTGGACTGTATTAAATCTGTCGTCTGGTTGTTCAAAATGCTGTATAGCTGATTTAGTATGTATGGAAATTTTGTTCTTTTGACATTGTTTACATGATGTGTCCATTGTTTTATATCCGAGCGTATGTTTTTCCAAACGAATCTAGATGTTGTTTGTCTCACTGTTGATCGTATGCCAGGATGATTTAGATTGTGAACTAGGTTGAAAATAGTTTTTCGAAATGGTGGTGGTATGTATGGCGAATGTTGGGAGTTGATATATCGCACCACAGACTTTGGCCATTAGCTAAAACATGTTTACTAAATTTTAAGAATTATTATTCTGTATTAAAAAATTAAGTTCCTCGTCATTAGACTGATGTTTTGCAATTTCATCATAATCAACAGACTTTATTTCGTCTACAGATTGTATGCGAGATAAAGTGTCAGCGACAATGTTGTCTTTACCGTTTATATGGTTTATATTGGTGGTAAATTGTGAAATATATTGTAAATGTCGCTGTTGCCTAGGAGATGCTTTGTCACTTTTTTGTTTAAAGGCATATATTAATGGCTTATGATCGGTAAATATAGAAAATCGCGACCTTCTAAAAAATGTTTAAAATTTTTTATTGATAAATATATACTTAAAAAGTTCGCGGTCATAGGTACTATAAATTTTTTGAGCATCGTTTAATTTTTTTGAAAAAAATGCTATAGGTTTCCATGAATTATTTTCATATTGTTGTAAAACTGAACCAATTGCTGAATCTGAAGCATCTGTAAATAAGGCAAGGGCAATTTTGGATCTGGAAAAGTAAGTAAAGCGGCATTTGCCAAATCATTTTTGCATTTAGTAAACATTTTTATGGCTTCTTCGGTCCATTTAACTTGGCGTTTATTTTTTAGAAGCACCTTTTAAATAATCATGTAATATTGCTTGTGTTTGTGCAGCATCTTTTAAGTGTCTTCTAAAAAAGTTAATTAGACCAAGAAATGTACGAAGTTCATGTAAAGTAGTGGGTAATTTTAAGTCTTGAATTACTTTAACTTTAGCAGGAAGGGGTTTAGTTCCTTCGGGTGTTACATAATGACCTAAAAATTTCTATTTCATTTACGCCCATTATAGATTTAGCTACATTGATTCTAAGGCCAAATTCATCTAATTTTTTGAATACCATAAGGAGATGTTTTTTATGAGTTTCTATATCAGGAGATGCTATAAGTAAGTCGTCGAGATACGGAAACATGAAATTATATTCTGGGCCACTGAAGATGGTATTAATGAATCGTTGGAACGTTGCGGGCGCGTTTCGGAGTCCGAAACTCATAACGTTAAATTCGAAAAGTCCAAAAGGGGTTATAATCGCAGTTTTATGTTTATTTTTGAGACATAGGAATTTGATAATATGCTTTAAGTAAATCAATTTTGGAATAAATTTTGGTACCTTTTAATATATGATGAAAATCTTCTATTGGTAATGGGTATCGATCTGGTACAGTAATATTGTTTAAGCGCCTGTAGTCGCCACATGGTCTCCAAGTACCTTCCTTTTTCTTAACCATATGAAGTGGGCTTGCCCATTGTGACTTTGATTGTTGTATAATTCCATTATCTAGCATGAATTGAAATTCCTCTTTAGCTTGAGTTAATTTCACTCCATCTAGTGGTCTTGCTTTGAGTATACAGGTTTACCAATAGTTTCTATTGAGTGAGTTACATCATGTTTTTTATGAGTTGGTAGCAGATTTGGTTTTGTTATTTCTGGATAATGTCTTAATAATTTATGAAATTGAGATGTATAGGTAGTAGTACTGATTATTTCTATATCTTCAATGGTAGTGACGTCACCTATTATTTCCAGGTTTGTAATTCCATCGATTAATTTTTTGTTTATTTAAGTCTATAAGGAGATTAAAATGTTTTAAAAAGTCAGCGCCTAATATTCCTCTTGATATATCTGCTATAACGAATGGCCATTGAAATGATCTGCGAAGGCCTAGATTAATTTTAAGGAGTTTTATGTCCGTAAGTATTTATGGCTGTGTTATTGGCTGCATATAATTTGAATGAATTTATTTGTTTTTTATCGTTTTGGAAGCTGGATTATGCTAACGTCAGCACCGCTGTCAACAAGGAACTGTAATCCAGTGTTTTTGTCATAAACAAATAATCGGGATTTACGGTCTGTTAATGTAGATGCAGCAGCAGGTGCCGTTGGGTCTACTGCTGGTTGGAGTTTTCCTTATTAGACTTCCACTTACAAGGTTTAGTGCATTTTTCCGGTCTACATTTTGATTTAAATCTGTAATGAAAATAACAGAACTTGCCTTTTGGATCGAAATTTGAACGGGATCTTGATCGAGTAGAAGAACTGTAGTAACGTCTGTTTCGTGAACGAGATCTAGATTTGTAGTTGTTCGTATTTAATGCTGCTATTGATTTTCAAGTTGTTGTAATTTAGTTGACAGTTCTTGTATGACATTACTTTCATTTGGTTTCTGGCTTATAGTATAAAGTTCAGATCTTGATTCGTAAATTTTATCGGCCATTGTTGAAATTTTTTCTAAGGATTCTTCACTTATGATTAATATGTTTTTGATACTATCAGGTAACTTGTCAAGCCATAACGTGCGTAAAACAAGGTTAGAAATTTGGGTTCCAGCTAGGGATTGCATTTTTCTTAATAGTTGGCTCGGTTTAAGATCACCAAGTTCGATTCCGTTAAGCAGCTTTTTAACTTTCTTTTCTTCGCTTTCTTTGAATACATTTAAAAGTCTAGTTTTAGTGGTTTGATATTTTTGAATATTTGTAGGATCAGTAATAATGTCGTAAATGTTTTCTATAATTTTAGGATCTAATTGCGAAATTAAATGGTTGAATTTGTTTCATCAACTGTAATTTGTTTAGCGAAAATTGAGCTTCAATTTGATAAAACCAAATGTCAGGTTTTTCATGCCAAAAAGGTGGAATTTTGATGCTAACCTGGTCGACTTGATGAATAGGTTGAGTTGGATTAGTTGTTGGTCTTGAGGTATGAGATTGAGCATTACCTTCATTTTGATCCGTTAAACTTCGTTATAGTAGTCGTCGGGTCACCAGTTTGTAGTGCTATCTAATAACTACAATAATTTAATATTTTAAAACTCTTTGAAGTCTAACCAAATACTACTGATTTATTATTTTATAAATGACAATTTTAAAATTTAATGTCAAAAAAAAAGAATTAAAATATATTTCTGTTCGTGTCCCTACATTATATATATATATATATATATATATATATATATATATATATATATATATATATATATATATATATATATATATATATGATCGGAAAGCGATTTGAGAATATAGAGATATATAAATTATATATTATAAAAAAATTCAATAACTTTAGGCTGGCGGCTGTCAACTACGTTGGTCAACTAATGTCACACCAGATTTGTGTCAACTTTTAACTTATTCCATGATAAAATTTTCAATTTTTAAAAAAATTATGCTTCCGCAAAACTGTTTTTAAAAGTTCTTAATTTATTTAGAAGTTGACATAAATTACATCTTAACCAACCAGGTTCTATCTCATTACCCAAACACCAATTCCTACTTTATCCAAACAACATCTAGCTCATTACCGGACCAGCATCTACCACATTACCCTGGCAAGCAAATACCACATTACCTGACCAGCATCTACCACATTACCCTGGCAAGCAAATACCACATTACCTGACCAGGAAATACCACACACAAATACTCACATCATATTAACTTTTAGTATTCAAGTTATCAGAGAGTATTGATATTTATAAGTACTTAAAATAATATGCAACAGTTGGTTCACATCTGTCACAGGGTTATATATAGTGGTGATTATCTAGATTACCACAATTTTGAGATGTGACATCAATTTTGAATAGCTTATTATCTATTGTATAATTATTAGATTGTTTTATTATTGAATTTTGTCAGATAACAGTAGATTTAAATAAAGTAATAGCTAGGAATCAAATTCTGAGGATGGAAATTCAAAATCTGCTTTCTCACAGGAGTAGGTTTAAGGAAATACTCGATACATTACTAGAACGGCTCAAGGAAGGAAAGACATTAATACTGGAAATAATTGAGCAGGCTACGTCTGCTTATGAAAACAGGTGAGTTTTTTACATTCTACATCCTAGTACATAATATATAGTAGGCAATAATCAATAAATGTATTCAAGAAAGTTAAGTAATCTACTTATGAAATTATCTATTTATTTACACTTATCCTACTTACAGGGAAGAAGCGCAAACAAAATTACAAATGTTGCAAGAGAAGAATACGTCAGTAGAAGAGAACCACGCTCACCAAGTCCGCGAACTCGATCGGCAACTTTACAAAGACATCGAGAGAATCAAATTTCTAACCATCAAAGGGCAACATCGAATAATGGACGAATTAGAAATGAAAAAAGAACAGAAAGAGATGGATCGGAGAAGAGAAATACAAGAAACTCTTATCAAACAGAAAAAATTGTTTGAACAGCTAAAAGAGTTCTATAACGAAGATGTAGACAATATGTGTGCCATGTATTTGAAGGCTGAAGAGGAAAACTATGCACTATTCAACTACGTCAATGAAGTCAATTGTGAGGTATGGCATAGAGATATATGCTAGAGAGGGCATAGCCTATCTTAATACATTGAGAGGCCTGAAACATTTTTAGTGGGGCTCTCAGGGGCTCTGTGTAACCTCATTAAAACCTCCTCCAAAAGGGAGTTATGGTTATAATTAATCAATTGTTTTCGGCTTCCCGCAGATTGTTTGTGTTGTGATTTGTATTTTGAATATTCTACTATATAATTTACTGTATTTTTGTTCTGTTTATTCGATGATAATGATAATCGAATGTGGTCAGGTTACTTTTTTGATGTTTCATAATTCAACCAATAGGGCCCCTCTAGTAATATATCTCTATGAGGTATGGTATGAAGCTTCTTGTTCGATGTTTTTCCTGCAACTCCCTCACTGTGTGTGTCCTAATGTTCTCTCCTTATCCTGCATCCGTTCCATTATCCCCTTCATTCTAAGTGATCAGCATTAAGTTAAACAAGCTTATTTATTTATATTTCAACTGATCTAATCATTTTAATCTCTTTTGTTTTCAATTAAATAGTATTTATTTTACGTTCCTTTTAACTTAGGTATTATAATCTAGTCTTTAACATTTTTTTTCAGCTAATATTTTCATAAATTGTTTTGCTATGTTATAAAGTATGTTATTAGTTTATTTGATAAACAACGAATTAAAATTTGCTACAATTGTATTAATTTACATAATAAATAAGCGTACCAAGTTTCGTATTAATACGACCAGTACATCTATGGTTTTTGTAGGATCATAAAAATAAACCAGCATCGATCGAGGTCAGTGCCTGGATGGGTGACCGCTGGGAGTAAAACTAATGTATTTACTATAAGAGGATAAGCGAAGCAAGTCCAAACACTTGTTGCAGTATACATATCTTAGAATAATACTATATATAGAAGGAGGACAGGGCCATAAACACATTGTAATTCCACTGATAACACGAAAGCCGGTTGACTGGTGCACCTAAGTAATGCTGCCAACCTGACAACAAAACATTATTTTAAATATTTGTCATAAATATCTATTAATGAAGTAAGATCGTAAAGAACAAATATAATAACTTAAAACACCTGCTGAGTATTTAATAAAACTGGTCTTAGATGGAAAAAAAGGGTGGCGGAATACAAGAATCTACATTTAGTTGACGAGGACTACTTATTATATATAATTTTAATAAATACGTTAAACTAAAACTTAAAATGCTTTAAATATTGTAATGCACCGATATTTATATTAGTATTATATGAATAATCAATCATTAATTAATAATAGAACATAATAATTCAGCAACCGGAAGTATTGCCAACTTTTTTTAAAAAAAATTTTATATTGTTAGGGTGGCAGCATTACTTAGTTGCACCAGTGAACCGGTTTTCGTGTTATCAGTAGCGCTCCTTCTATATAAAGTATTATTCTAAGATACATATAAAGACTTGTATATTCTAGGGACGCGACGGTCCAAAGTAGAGAGGATAAGCTTAGCGAATCCGATGTGGTAGAGAAAAATTCCGAGGTTACCTGAACCCGATTTTCTTTGCATTATGAATACTTTATTGTAATGTTTCAGGCTGAAAATCTCCACGAAACGGCCAAAGTATTGAAAGATAAAGTATTAGACGAAAGGACCATGAAAAACGAAAGAGCATCGCAACAGAAAGAAGATATCAAAATGCTTGAAACGAAATTAGAAGAAGTGAAAAATAATGTAAAAATGATGGTGGCAGAGAGGGAACTTCTTAATGAATATCAGTCAGTTGTTATAGAGAAATGCCATCAGTTGTTCAGGCAGGCCCAGTGCCATTCGTCTCCGTTTTTCTCTATACTAGGTAGAACTCGTTCAAACATTTAATTTTCGTGTTTGTTTGACATTCATGGGTTTATACCAATAAATTTGTATCTCTCAGGCCTAGGATGGGTATTAGGCACACATTGTATCCTCCACTTCCAAACGGTTAATATTTTTGAACTTAGAATGATTGGAAAAAACCTTGCTATATATATAGCAAGAAAGAAGATATATATGATAGATATATATGTGTGTGTGTGTTTTCCAGATGTAGCATTCCATTTTTCCTGTTACATTTCCTAGGTATCTCTCGCACAATTATATTGTGTCAACTATTCATGTTTGGGGGTAAGAGAGAACCGCTCGTATCTGGTAAATACTTCACATTATATTCTTAGGAATTTCAATTGAAGGTCAGAGCGAGTTTAGGCCCTGTCGGCGCTCTGATGTGTTAGACGTAACGAAACAGAGTGGGACATGATATTATGTCGAACCATCAATGAAGACGAATGTCGAATGATGGAACAGTTCCCAGATGTAGCACTGCATTTTGCTTGTTACATTTCCTATGTGTCTCTCGCACAATTATATTGTGTCAACTATTCATGTTTTACAAAACTTGGTAGTAATAAATGATATATTATGTGTGAGTGTTTATGGTATTGAATCAGCATAGGGAAACCTAAAATCATTAAATGTGTATTTAAATACTCTTTAAAATTATTTAATATCCAATAAAAGTGTATTTAAATATATATTTTACCATTATACTTTAAGTATGTATTTAAAAAAATAGAAGTGCATGATTACAAGAAAATAGAATATTTTGCCTAATCCTGACAACCTGATAAGCAATATATTATTCTTCTATTAATACATTGTTATGAATTTTTTCTCTTTAGGAGGGAGTATGGCATTAACACCACAAAACTTAGATGTACTTCTCAAGATATTCCAGCATTACATCGTTAACATATACACAATGGCAAATGCAGAGTAAATACATAATAACTAATCATCTTGACATCTATTACATAAAAATATACTTTTTTTCTTATACTATCTAATTGTGTTCTATATTTAATCTTAGAGAAGCTCCCGAGATGTCATAACTTTATTCCATAATTTTCAACAAGCGCAAGCTTTTAGCCAACATTTTGCAAAAAACTCCATTAAAATTAAACACACTGTAGGAGGATAGGCAAGAATAAACCACCATTAGCTGGCATTGTCAAAATTTAACCCAGTTCTCACAAAGAGTACATTCTACCTGAAAAATAGACCTAGATCACTGTTAGAGCATTTAGTTTTAAGATGAAGATAGAGATATTTAAATTTGAGTACTAGGTAAAATTAGGATAGAGGCTTGATAAAAGCTGCACCAACTAAGAGTGACTGATACCTAACAAGACAGTCACTAACATCTAACAGACTAAACCAGAAGTGAAAAAACAGATCATGCGAGGTCTACTTTGGCATCAGAGTACCACTTACCTATTAACACTATACCTCTGGGTAGAGGTTTTAGTTAGTATTAATCAGAGGAGACTTCCTCCTCATAGCCTACTTACATCTAATTAATAATTCTTCTTTCTTAAAAACATTATTAGTTGAATTAGGGATAATTAACCTACACATTTGTCTCAAATTGAAAATTATAAGAAGTAATCAGTCAGGTAATTTTAAATTATAAACATTATGACTCATCTTTTAAATTGTGGAAGGTTAGAAGACGCCAATGAAATAAAAAAAATTCTTCACAAAAATATTTTTAAATATATTATATTTTTCCATGTGAAATCAAATTAAAAAATAATATTTATTCTAAACCAATGTTAAAGATATCATATTTATAATAAGAAGGCTAAAGTTAATGGAAGTTAACTTCTAATCTACACGGAAGAAACTATTTACAAAACAGGAGCAAATAAAATTAAACTAATGAAGTAGCAAGAATACAACAATAATAGGTAGAAGTGTTAATTTATCACAGCATCCAAAAAATAGGAGTTATTTTTTTAAAAAATATGAACATTTAATATACAAAATAATATTTAAAATTTATAAAATATTACATATACGGACTAATGGTTTTACTTGTCATACATTTTAAAAATCAGGCAACAACATTTTTTCATTGAATACAAACCCATTTTGCTTCCTCGCAAATATTTTGTGCTTTTATTTTGAAGTAATAAGTATTAAAAAAAAATAAAGAAACATTAAAATAATTTTAGAAAGAAAACATTTCAGAAAAAAATCATTTTTATCTGATAATATATTTTTTAATGTTGCAATTTTAATTGAAAAAATCAGCTGAAAATGTTGATAGCCTAGAATTGTTAAACATTAATTTCAAAGAAAATTAGCATTTTTTTATACATGCAGAAATGTTGAAATTAGTGCTTCCTTGAACACCCAAAAACAATTTTTACAGCTTCGAGTAAGTACACAGAAATAAACAAATAACATCAATTTTTAATTAATTAAATTTGATTAGTTTAAATTAATAAATCTTTAGTTAATAAGTAACCAAGATTACTGAGGAGAGTTTAAATTGCTCTAGACTAGCACCTAACTAGGCTATCTACAACACTGCTATGCATTCAACATAAAATGCCTGTGCTCAGGACGCCAAATGTTTCTCTCATACGCAACTCTGGGGACATTCATACATGACATCTCAAATGTCCATAATATAAGACCTGTTTTTAAAGTTGTAATATTTAATAATAACTTAATTTTATTATAATGTGTTTTTATCTCTTAGTGTTGTAGTTCTTAGACCTGCATCAAATCACTTTCAATTTAAGTAATGCATCGAAGTCATATATTATGCCTGTTTTTATAAGGTGCCAATAAATAAAGATCAGAGTCCAGCCCTATTTGTTACCAAAAGATCTGCTAATGATGTTCACACAGCTAATTATTCGTTAGCAAAAGCTTGTAAAATATAGTACTGCTTGCAGTACCCCGGTCTTCCCTATGAGCTATAATTATTTTTATTGTAGTTCTAGGCTCCAAGCCTAACAGACCAATTAACCTCAAAATTTTAAACAAACTTTTATATTGGTCCGGCTGTTTTGATACACTACATTTTATCTAGTTGTGCAAAACTAAATATTTTTAAATGCTAATCCAACTTGATTCAGTATAATTGTGTCAACTATAAATCCTCTGCAAAATTAGTTAAAACCAAATGATAAAAGCAACTTGATTCCATTTTTTAGCCTTCAAGCATCAAAAATCCAATTTTTTTGCAAAATGAAATTTTACAGTTGACCAACCATTGATTAGCACAAACATAAGTTTACATGGAAAATCATTTATCAACATTGGACACAGTTTATATCATATATATGTTAAATTAATTTTGTTTATTTTAACTTAAGAGTTTATTTCTAATGGCTCCTTCAAATTAAAATAAAAAAGAATTAACTACCAATGACTCAACAAGTTTTCAGGTTTGATCGAAGCAATCCTTAATACAATGAAATTAAATATAATTATAAATTAAGCTAACAAGTATAACTAATAATGAAGAGCTCAGATGTTTTGATATTTTAAGTTTAGGGCTTAGCAATAATAGCTTGTTCTACAACTATTCTTTTAATTAGTAAAATGAAAAAAACACAGAGGAATAGCAACTGATTAGAAAGATGTTAGACCAACAACTTAAAACACAGCAGTAATGTAATGCCAGCCTCTTTTGAATTCAAAATCACTGTTAAAATAATAATCAGATCTACAAATAACCAAACTTAACATTATTGCCAAATAACATACTCTAAAATAGTATAACTAACACGTTTTTTACTTTTAAAAAATATTTGTTACTCTTTTTATACTCCATAAAATAAAAAAGCGAAAAAGATCACCAATGACAAAAAGAACCATTTAACAATATTTTTTCAAATTTCAAGTAAAATTGGCTATTGTGCCCTATTTTTTAAGTTTATTATTTAAATCTTTATATTTAATTTTGTAAAAAAGTTCTTTGTAGGTAAAGTATACTTAAATATTTATTAATTCATTTTATTAATCATGAAAAATTAATAAGCACTATAAATGGTTACATTTGTGGGCTTATTAAGGTCCCCCTTAGATTGCATTAATAATTATACATTGTTTGGCTTAAAAGGTCTCATCATTGGTTTTTACTGTTATCTGCTTTTACAAATCCCCACCAATAATTTTTTTTACAACCAATAATAACCACTGAATATATGTCAAAAATTGAAACCATGAGTCGTATTTTATCTTACCTGGTTACTTATTACACATAGCTATGGCTAGAAATATTATTAAAGGTTTCTCAAATATCAATTAGTGGCCCTTGATGAACTTTAACATAGATAAACAATACATTTTTAAACATTAGAGAGGACCAAAAGTAATGTTTGTAACTTATTTTTGATTAGACATTTTAATAAGAAAAATAAAGTTTAAATGGTTTATATTAAGAATTAAATAAAAGGTGTATTTTAACAAACAGATAATATTATGAATCTTAGCTAATTTTATTCATCATGGCGCAGATTCTTAAGTCAGGCTCTTTTATTTTTTTTACATTAATAAATCATAATTAATCTGTCAAACTGGATATCACCACACACACAGATCTATTTGTTGATTTTTTTACAGATCTGATTAGAAAAATTATCTTATCTTTTTACATTTATAAATCATAAGACTATCTGTCAAACTGGATATCGTATTAGAGCATTCACACGCACAGATTTATTTGTTGATTTTTTTTTACAGGTCTGATTAGAAAAAAATATCTGAGCACCAATACACACTCTATTTTAACCCAGGTTTGTTAACACAATATAATATACAGACAGTATTATCAATTTATTATCATTTGGACCTGAATAAGTATTTGCATGAACAATTACTTAACATTTTTTTTATAATAATATACATGTAGTTGTTAATAGAGTATTTGCAAAATTATTTTTATTGCATTATCTTAAAGTACGTCATATAAAAGCACACACGGTAAGATATTAGAATGAAAAAAAATATTTTTGATAATACAGGAAAAAAACAAAAAATGGTGGAAAAACGGCCTTGACTGCTTGTGTGGTGTAAGAGGTATGAGTACTAGTCTGTTTACGGGCTGAACCTGAACCCAGGTTTTGTTACCTACAGTCTAGGGGTAGTCTACTCTTCTACCTATACAACCCTACTTTACTATACACACTACACTGCCTCCCTGCCCATATACTGCCTTATTCTATAAATATATTCATTATAAATAATAGTATTATAAAAATATAAATCTATTATAAACTTATGCGTAAGTTGTTGTGAACTATATTTAAAATAGATAAACAGTGTCTTTAACCAACAGACTTATATTTTACCATAATATTAATCCACAAATACACTACTTATGTAAACAAATAAAACAATATGTTCAACCAAAGTATACGCTAATATGGCAAATAGAAATGAATAACCTTTGAATTTTGAGAATTGGGAAATTTTTACGATTTTATAGCCTTTCCCAAAAGATAGACTCGGATTTGTTGGCCCTCTCTAAATCAGCTTTTACTTTATATATTGAGTTAAAATTCATACTGTGCACTACTAGTAGCCAGTAGAAGTGATTAACGTTTGAATTTAAAAAATTGGACGATTTTTACATTTTATAGCCTCACGTATATGATTTTACAATGGTAGGATATATGTGGTATGAGTGATATGGGTGGGGAGGTAGTGTAGTGTGTATGGTAGAGTAAGATTGTATAGGTAGAAGGGTAGAATACCTCTATACTGTAACTTACATTTACCCTGCAACGCATTAAGCTTTAACTGACTGAGACTAAACCTGGGTTAAGGTTCAACCCGTAGACAAACTAGTACTATACCTTAAATGACTCTACCTTTAGAATGTTCTGTTTTCACCCTACTCTCTCGCCCATTCCCCTAATCTTTAAATACTTATTTTGACTATTTAAAATTAAATTATATATTTTTTCAGCTCAATATATTTTTTTTTAAACATATCTAATCATTTTATAAGATTTTTTTTAAATGCAAATACTCTTAATAAAAAAGTGACGCGACACTTCAAACTAGCACAAAAAATAATTGGTAACATTATTTTGGTGATATCTATTAAGCTATATTTGATTTTAAATAGAATCTTATTTTTCTCTCAGGACTTCTTCATCTTATTCCGTCGAGTAATTTGGCCTGTACAATCTATCAAAATGATGCACTTTCAGCCATCCATACAGATACCAACCCTTTTTAATTTAGGATCTTCAGATATTGAAACATGGAAATTTTATTAAAAAAGTAGCCATATTTTGATGTATAAGAAACACAAGCTATGTTGGTGGTACGAGGTACCTCAGCCCCATTCCTCAACACTTAGCTCATTCCAGAAAATTAAAAATAATACTTATTTTGATAAGATTATGAATCATGTAACATCTTCCAACTTAAATCGATAAAGTTCTATTAACACATAATACATAAATATAAACAAAAAAGAAGTCATAAGGTCAGTTGTACATAGGTACAACTGACCTATGTACAACACACGAAAGAACGTCACCTATGTACGTAAAGAATAGTCTTTACGTACTTTAACTGCATTTTATAATTATCTGTAACTAGAATATTATTACTTTGAGTTTAATAATTGTAATGATTACATCAAATTTCAATAATTATTGCAATAATTACATTTAGGTAAGTATTACATGTAATTATTAAATCAAAATAAGCTATAATTGGAAACCACATCTCAAATTCAAAAATCAATTGTGACATTTTCATTTTACCTAACTTAGCACAGCTGTGTTCGTACATTTAATAACCTTATGAACTTTGGTCTTGATTTGGATATTCATTTGTTACTCCTTCTATGTTAGTGTTGTTAAAATTGTTAGTTAGCCCTAGAGGGGCAAACCTCCAAAACAAGCTGGCTTTGAGGGAACATGCAAGATTAATGGATCAGGATACATGTGTTTAGAGTACACCCACCAGGGGGTTGTACTATGGTTATCCTGTGACGTCATCCAATCACCTGTATGTATTTTTTTCTTTCCTCTTTGAAAATTCTCCTTCTATAAAAACAGCTGTTTTTCATGTCAAAAGTCATAGCACGAAGAGTAAAGTATATTTTGAAAGTCTTTAAATATGACACAAAGAAACATTCAACTCAATAAATTCCAGTAATTCCATATTAAAATGTCTGACATAATATGATTAAATAAATAAATTTCTATTTATCTTAATACTTAAGTTAATTGATTTTAAATAAAATTTTGATCAAAAAATGGATAAATCTTAAAGAAATAGTGAAGATATCATGGGTTGAAAATTGGTACATCCGTGCAATAAATTTCTGTAATATTTATAAACATATATGCAAAAGAATCTCCAGAATATAATAAAAGAATAATATTAAAGACCATAGGCGTGTTTGTACAAATAATTATTTCTGTTAGAGCACACCATTTTTAGCCTGAGATTAACTGGATTAAACAATAACACTTATCAGTAGTGCCAACTTTCACTTTAACCCCACAATAATGAGTTAAGCTTTATACAGTTCTTTTATCACATGATAATTTATCAATCCACATCTACTACTGATTTAATGCAAGTGTTTTATAAACCTACTTAATTAATAAATAAAAAGGAAATAAATTTCATTTTTTAACAAAGAACAAACTAATCTGAAAAAGCTGCACTTAGATCTGCTCTGTGCCTCTAAAATATTACAGGACATAATACACAATATACTTATACATATAACTTACCACTAAGCAACAAAAAATTTAGTACAACTAAATTCTTTGTGTTATATAAACTTAAACATATAATTATATAAAAATATATTAATGACTATCAAATCAAATTAATAAAAGTGTATTCACAATTTAATTTTTCTTTTGACAATTAACTGTGGTTTAGTGTATCGATAGATTTAAAAGTTATTGACAAATATATATATCTTATACACGACAACCTTCTTAATAATTATTTTAGTTATTTCAATAAAATAAAAAATAAGTTTAATCCTAGGTAGATCGGAGCGATTCACAATTAAAAATTAAAATGGACTCAAAAAATTTACAATAAAAACTTTAACCAGAGCCCAAATTGAATTAACAGAATAAATGGAGAAGAACTTGGTGAACCTACACCCCCCGATCAACACAAACATACTGAAATATTTATCTAGGATATTAAATATCACAGTGATTTCTTGAAAATAATAGAAGAGTTAATGTTCGTAACTAGTGAGAAGAGCTGCATCGACAGGCTCCATGCATGATGGGCAGGTGAAACTCCTCATGAGCCAGTCGTCTATACAGTTAACATGGTAAATATGCATACATGGCAAATATCTAACATTATCTCCCACAACAAATTCTACCATGCATATCACACACCTGCAACAATAACATATTACAAGCAAGTTAGTGCACGTAAATCTAGATAATGGCAAACATATAGTCAGATGAATTATTGTGGTTTAAAACTAAATAGCTAATCCAACTCTACACCAAATAGCCATTGTCAATTTTAAATTGAAAGGCTAATCCTTACACCATTTTCCCAAAGCGTTGGTAATTTTTAACCTCGACCATTTGGTGAAAAGACAAGCCCATACAATCTTGATTGATTTAGAGTTTATAGGTAATTGTCTGACCAGTACAACATTAACTTGTGAATAAAATAACCAGGATTTCTCAAAGGAAATACCCATGTTTATTCTATACCATTTTTATTATTACCACTTATAACATCATACTAAGTTATTTGCCTAGCTCAACTGATGATGGTCCAATTGAGCTTTAATCAGTCCCTACATTTTTTTCAAACCTATATTTTTGGTACCAGGAAGCCAAAATGAATTGACCCCCCCCCCCCCCCAACTTCCCTCCTCTACATCAGTCATCCAAACAACCTTATGAGCTTCAATTTTATGATGAAATTTTGCTAAAAGCATGAACTTCATAGAATTGGGAAATATGAGCTTAATAATTTGGTGTAGAATAGATGCAAGGTGGCAAAAATGTAAACAAGATTACTAAAGCGATAAGGAAATAAGTAATTGAAGAAAGAGTAACTAAATCATTGATAGATTGAATTATTTAAAGTAAAAGAAATACACAAAGGTTCCGAATCATACTAACTCTCTATTCTTTTTGCAGCCATCGTAACTACCCGTCGGCAGATGTTGAATCAAGCCCATTCGTTTGGCAATTTTGATTTGCTCTTCTTCAGTTAACTGAGTGACAGGTCTGCTAATATTTGGAGATGGGTAGTAAACTGGAATACTCTCCTAGAAACACAAATGGTCTATTTAAACTCTCAAACCAGAAACCACAGTTTTTATGAGAATAATTTCAAAGGAGTAAAGATAATTAAAGCCTGTTAATTAATTGCAATTCAAGGTTTAGAAAACTGATAAAAAAGAGTAACCATTGATTATAATTGGCTGCAATTGGAAGATTCAAAACAGTTTTATTTGCTAAATATTACAAGAAAGTATAAAAAATACAAGTTATAACAATAAACAGGTAAAAAATTATAAAAATATCAATAATAAACATGCATGCATATTTTTTACTTTTCCTCATTTAGACCATAAGTATATAGGGAAATTATTGTGTTTTCAAGACCTTAATTATCTATTTAGGTGTTGTAAAACCTCCTGAGTGGTTTTACACTAAATTCCCTGTATACATTGTATACGTGTGTCTGCTATCATTGCAGACCCAGTGTGCTGCTATGAATGCTAGAAAATTGAAACTTGGTACGAAAATCAATCTTTCCAGACCCAGAAAATATTTTTTATGTCAATAACCAGCAATAATAACTCAGGAAAAATTATAAAATTAATAAGAAACGGAAAATGGTTTTGATCAATTTTAAATTTAGTCCACATGAAGTCGAGTATAAGAAAAACAAGTGTGTTAAGTTTCATCCCATTAACAGCATTAGTTTGATTTTAATTGGATGACTTGTATATGTTTTTAAAAATCTAAGAAAACTAATAAAAATTTAATTGAGTTGTTTAACAA
The DNA here is from genome assembly GCA_018340805.1 of Microvelia longipes. Taxonomy (NCBI): domain Eukaryota; kingdom Metazoa; phylum Arthropoda; class Insecta; order Hemiptera; family Veliidae; genus Microvelia; species Microvelia longipes. The sequence goes on along the minus strand of JACMZG010001893.1, from coordinate 32,292,988 downwards.
GTGTATCCCTTTATGTAATAAGGAAGTATACAAAGTTTTATTTCAATACTTAAAGGAGAGATTTACATAATAGTTAAAAAATAAAACTGTATCACTGAATAATACTGTATTTAAATATTTAATATTAGCATATTTAATAATAAATAAAGATGTAGAATCATAGACTTTCATAGTTGAAACCCTATAAAAAATTTAAAATCTCCACAACAAATAAATAGGGAAGACGTTTGGTCCAAAATTTCAGCTCCTCAAGAAACATTTCAATTCAGCAAGCTTATTCTATTCACCAAAATTATATAAATAAATTTAAATTTATATTCAGTCCATAAGTTTAAATCCAAGTTAACCAGTATAGGAACTCTAGATTAGCATTTCTCCACCGTTCTGCACCACGACCCAATACAGTATGGTAACTACACTGCGACCCAATTTTTAATCTTTATATATGAGCACGGAGGGCATGTAGCCTTGTATTCGCGATTCAAAGTCCGCATCAGCGCCACCATTCCTGATAACAAAATTGATAACTAAAAGGTGATCTTTTTTCACGATCACCCTTTTGTTACGAAAAGCTTATTTTCATCATAATGGTGTTTTAATTTATTAATTGGTAATCAATTTTATTTATTCACTAAAATAATTAATAACTCACTAAATTCACTCTTTTTTGCAAAATGGCTGTTAAATGATCAGTTTAGGTTTTATTATTTCAGGGTTGAATCGGACAAATCCAAGTCTGTAGTGATAAGAGCCTGATTCAATATTTAAAATTCTGGAATAATTGAAGTATTTATCTATGTAATATTGGCAATTCTTTTAGCACCAATAGTTCTATTAATTTTTAACCTATGCATCACAAATTAAATAACAATAAAAAAAGAAGAATTTTATCGGCTCCCATGCCAATCCTATGATAAAAAAATTATTACCCTTTTGTTTTTCTGCCATTGGTATTACCAACCTTACAACTATCTCTTTGAATCGCGAATAAGACTAACATATGTGCCAAGTTTCACCTCATTATTAACAATTACTTCAGTTCAATTATTAACGAATTACTTGAGTGTGCTTTTTAACCATTGAGTCGAATTTTGGTACAGGTATACACCTTTGTGTAATACATAAGTACACTAAGTTTCGTTTTAATACAAGTATTTCGATAATTTTTGTTGGATCATAAAACTTAAGTAGCATTGAGCGTGGTCATTGCTGTATAAGTGACTGCTGAGAATGTAACGGATGCATTTACTTTCTGAGGAGGAGCGAAGCAAGTCCAAGGGCACGCTGCAATATAAATTTGGCAAATTGTATATTCGGAAGATGAGCGAAGCGAGTTAAAAGCAAGAAGGATCAGTGTAGTGAATCCCATATGATGAGGAAAAGTTCCGAGGTACTCTGTACAAGATTTTTTACCCCTTGAGTTCCATTGAATACAACGCCCCATACAAGGCAATGGTCTTTGACAATAACCTCCTACAGAACCTAATTTCTTTCATTTATTTTTCTATCCCCTAAAATAATATAGGGGACAACATGTTTTTCTATAGTGTCCTCCACTCATTTAAAAATCCTTGGTGGCCTCATAGAGTAGGTTATCATAAGCTTAGGAAAGAGCAGGACAAGATTGGGTTGCTTGATATTAGTAGTTGCTATATCTCAATTTGAGGAGAAGCTGAAAATTGGATTGAATTTGCTTTATATATACTTTCATACGGGGTTCGAACCAGTGTTCAATCTCATAGAGGGATCCCCGTGTGAACGGGATTGAACAGGAGGTTCAAACCTTAAACTCATTTTCCACAGTGAATAATACTGAGTACAGTTGGGGTTGAACCCTTTGCCAAACGTACATGTGAACAAAGTAATAGATACTGTCCAGTACATTGTAATTATTCTATTTAAACGTTATAGGTAAGTTACTTCCCTTTCACTATAGAGAAAACAGAAAATTACGATCATGGATTCCCTTAAACAGTGCCAACTTGGGGTTTTTAAGGCGCAGGACTTACCACGTTTGAAAGTATAATCTCTGAATAATAACACAAAATGAAATGAATGACGGGATATGAAAGAAATAACGGAACGAGACTAAATATTACCCTGTATGGAGGAGGAAGTCCTAGATGATCAGAGGAAGAGTCTCCTGTGCTTTCGCTGCCTCTAAGCAGAGATATGTCGTCTGCACTACTCCCTTTCAAACAGTTACCCATTTTGTAAGAGATATATATTTCTCTTCACAACCTCTCATTCACTATATATCTCCAAACATTTCAACGAATGAACAAAAAAAATCACAAAAAATAAAAGAAAGAAAGTGCTAAGTAAAACGCAGTATCATTAGTCAACGAAAATAATTTAAAAAACTATTTCACTGCTCATAATAAACACATATCAAGTAAAACAAAACTTCCGAGAAACATTGCAGCAATAAAAGAGCATAACTTTATCGAAATATGATTAAAATAATTAAAAAAAGATAAAATGTGAATAAAATTGAACTAGGAAATAGGAAAAGTATACAACAGCTGATGCACAGTTTAAAACAAGTATGTGCTTATACGCTAAAGTGTTCGGCAGCTAATGTCGACTAGGTGTAACATCGAAAGAATTTGTAACGAATGTAGCTACTACGATGACTACGTTTTTACGCGGGCTTGTCAACTGATTTTAAATTTGAATTTCCAAATTATTTTTATTATCTTTATTTTAAAGGTAATGTCGGCTATCTTCTCTACAAAACCTATAGCGGAGACTTTGTTAATAACAATATACGTATCAGCCGCTGAGTTAAAAACTGGAATCCATTTTGCCAAATAATACTGATCAAATTAAAGGAAATTGTTATGACACCGAATCATAACAATTTAAAATAATAGTACAAGGGGCTGATTTAGCAATACCTGAGATAATCCACGGTGTATAGAGATATCATTACTTGTGAGCCCCAATCGATTGAATTTTGAAGCATCAAAAAAGTAACCTGAACAGCTATGATTATTACTATGGACAAATAAACAGTACCGAACTACAGTACCTTAAATAATTAAAGTTTATCATGCAAAAAACCCAATCAATATTAATTTATTATTGATATAATAACCTTAACGTTATTTCGAGGAGGGGAAGGTTACAATAAGGATACACAGAGCTCCGAAGACCTAAAAAAATATTCAATCCTCTTAATGACTTAAAATAAGGGTATGTTCCCTTTAATAACGTGTCTATGCCACAGTGTATACAGAAGTTACATGAATACTGAATAGCAAACCCCAGGATCTAAAAAATAATTAAAATTTGGGAAGTATACGAATGCCTTAAGATAGATATCCGATGCAAAGAAAATCTTAAAATAATATAAAGAAAAGCTTGGAATTAGCTTTGCCGTAACTTCACCGATAACTCTTAGTCCACCTCTGTTGGAGGGTAGTATTTAGTTTGAGGACCTTGAGACTATCTCAACGTCCACAAAGCAAATGCTACGTCAGCCCGATTAAACGAATATGAATATCAAAACTCTCTTGAGTTTCACTTATCTAAGTTCTTATCCATGTTCATGTTCATTTGTCATATCTAATGACAGATATCACAATAGAACACGAAGAACTTGTTAATTGACAGAAGTTCTTATCCATATTAATGTTCAATTGTCATATCTATCATTAGATAAGACAATTGAACACGAACATAGATAAGAACTTCAGTCCATTAACAATAATGTAACTTGAGAAAGAACTAGAATCTGAGGATGACACTTCGCATGGCGAAGATGGTCAAACTTATTATTTCTATTAATTAGTTCATAAGTTTATTAAACGTAAGAACACAGCTGTCCTAAGTACTCAAAAAAATCAATTTATATTGACGTGACGACGAAATCGGCGCAAAACGAACTATTTAGTTATCTGATCTTATAATCAGTATAAAACTAGGGAAATATTTATACAAAGAGGCGCTTGTTACATTATAGCGATATGTTTTTTTGCTAGCGTGATAAAGATATTTCTGCGTTAATATAACAAATATAGAAATTATCGCAAAATTTCCCACGGACCATACACCAGTTTATTAAGGTTGTAGTTCGAGAAGTGGCTACTAGAGAGCGCCACTGTACAGACACATTCTAATGGGCTAGTTATCAAGCTCTCTACTAGAATGCGCTAACAACTTAAATTTTATTAAATGTATTACTTCTGTTAAGTTAATAAAATTTTATGATTAAACTAACATTAAATACATTTAATTGCACACAATCTTCATTGATATAAATTAAATTTGACTAGTAATGAAAAATTCGGGCGCGGTGGTCCGCATGTCGGGCGAATTTCCATTGGATGCGTGTTTCCGTGCTTTTTACATTACATAAGTTTACAACTACTAAATAAATAAATCCAGCGCGGTGGTTGTAAACCTTTTTATACTTTAGTTTGTTAATAGAGGATTTTTCATTAAAAAAAACTCATAATGCAATGTTTTGTAATGTTCTTTGTAATGCGTAAGTTCAATGTTCAATGTAATGTTATTGGAATTAATTAATTAACAAATTAAAATAAAATAAAATGTTGGCTCATATGATTAAAAATTAAGTGATAAAACAAATCAATTAATTTTGAACTGCATATAAAGCTTAATTCAAGAATTGAATATGGAAATATAAATAATATATATATATATATATATATATATTATATATATATATATATATATATATATATTCGATATTTTATTTCGGACATACATATTTATTTGGTATCGGGAAGTCAATCAAAATTGATTCACCCTTCTCCATGATAAAAATTGATCATGAAAAATTAAAAGTAAAATGAATGGCAAATGGGTACCATGTGAACGAAGATGATTGGTGGTGATGGTCGTAAGGATAGAGGAAGGTTTGAACAGGAGAGACGGTAACCCACAGCAGATCTTATTCTGAGATTGCCGATAGCTTAACTGATTAGGGCTAACATGACAGCTGTATAACTGTTTACAGTAATATCAATAGTCACTAACCGATGGCCAGTAACAACTATGCCCTATAAACTTGGCACACTGAGCCAACCAGAACAACAGCAACCATGAAACCAGCAACTCCTACCACTGTGTAGCTGATCAATGGTCTGATAACTTAAATCCAACAAGTTGAGATCATAATTACCTTAAACTTATCATGTTATAATAACACATGACCTAAACTCAAGGCTAAGAGAATCTCGTAGCAGGTAACACCTCCCTTTCCTACTAAGGAGAACAGTGCAACCAACTTTCTTTCTAAGATTTCTTTGTCGCAAACTTACTTTAAGAAAATTTAAAAAGTTTCATGGATTTTTTTTACAAACAGCCTTGTAGCATTGTACAAACAGCCTTATAGCATATTGTTCAAGCTTTCTACCGAAATTTAGATCAATATTTTTAATATACTGATAATCCTCTAGCCAAAAGTGGCTATTTTATGATGCTAAGTCGACTGGTCCAAAAAAATATTTGATTTGGTCTTTTAGGGAAAACATTTAAAAATTGGTCAACATTTAATATTAAGTTTTTGTAGGAAATGACAATAAATAAAATCATTCTTTTCTTCATTGCCGATTATATTGTGTATACCCCTAATATGAGACGCCTAGTTATAAAAGACATTCTATAACGCCATTGATTAGGACAGCCGATTCCTCAAGATTAGGAATCATTGCGTACCCTCCCTCTAACTAATCACAAAATACGTCTAGTCGTAGAGAACTAAAAATTGCATAATATCGAATCATACGTTAGTCATAAGAAGCGCGTAGGAGGTTACAAAGGAAAGAACCTTAGTAAGAATGTTTAAATAAGTTCATTTGAATATCTTCGAGTCAAGGAATAGATTAGAGTAGGTGTTACCCCGATTGACCTAACTCGGACATAGCTTCCTGACTATACTTATTTGGTCTTACAGTCTCTCACCTTAAAAAAGACGGTCCGTAACAAAAAGAAATTTCCTACTTAATGTAGGTTGATTCCTACCTTCTGTTCCTGCTCAAGTAGTTATTGAAAATTAAAAAACAGTTTTTGAAGATAACCAATTTAAGTTACAAGTATTTAGGATACTAAGACAATAGAATTGTGTGAGAGACATTGTGTTACTATTCATGTTTTGCTAAACTCGGTAGTACCAAATGATATATTTAGGATACTTCTTGGATCTGAACTTTTGACTGACATTTAAAATCTTTTTTTTTTCGTATTTCCTTTTATCATTGGACCATCAACATGATTATCTAGTTTTCCTTAATTATATTTACTGTTGAGATTATGACGTCAAAAATCTCTATTTTTACTGCCCCAAAATTGTATTATATTCCCAAAACTACGGCCCCAGTATTCATCAAAATACAGCCAAATTTGAAGAAAACATTTTTAAGGCTAGCAGATGCTTAAAGTTGTTAAAGTAGAAATTTCAAGTCATGACATCAAAAGTCAGTTTCAAAGCATGAAATAAAAAATGTGAACACTGGACTCATGTGTATATTGAACATCTTTACCGAGTATTATTTTTACTTTTCCTCATTTGCACCCTATAGGTATATAGGAAAAGTATTGTGTTTGCAAAAATATCCGAAACCGGGATGTCACTGGAATTATCCGTTTCAGGTGTTTTTGTGACCTTCTATGTGTTTTTCATTAAGTTGTCTATCTTTTTTTTAATCCTCTAATTATCACTACTAGAGGCCATTTATTTTCTACACGTTCCACAACTGTACACATATGCCTTTTAAAAACAAATGTGTATAGATCTGGTTTTCTTTTCTTAATATTTATTTCTTGGTTTGGTGAAAAAAATAGTTCGTCTATATAAGAGTGTGTGTTATGTGTGTCTGTGTGTGTGTCTGTTATCATCGTAGCTCCCAGCTTAATTATGCTAGAGAGCTAAAACTTGATACAAAAATAATCATTGGGTCTGGTCTTGCTATCCGGGAAAAATTGGATGAAGTCATCAACTTGCAATAATGACTTATCGAGAATTCATAAAACATGAATCAAAATGTTTTGATTGATTTTATTGATTTGGCATGCATGTAGCCATATATAAGCACAACATTTGTACCAAGTGTCCTCTCATTAACAGCATTAGCTCAATTTTTATTAATGAATGTATACGTTTTAAAAAAATTGTAAAACATCAGAAGACGATTGTAAAACTTGTAAATTGTAAAACACCGCTGGGAATAAAACGATTGTATTTACTGTCTGAGGACGAGCGAGTTTGATTGAAGACGAGCTGCAGTACATTTGGTGAATTGTATATTTTGAGGACGAGCAAAGCGAGTCCGAAATAGAAATGATGAGCGTAGAAATGGATTGTAGGATCAAAAATGATCCCACATATTAGATTATGTTTATTAAGGCTACGGTACCAGCATCGTTTTTAAATCCCACAAATTGCTCCTTTAATTTGTCCCTATGCAGATAGCACATAAAAAGAATTAAGAATGTCTCAAAACACTGTGTATTTGAGCTTTTGTGTACTTATATAAATATCTTACAAATCGGGGAACTTCGGAACTTTTCCTCATCACATCATATTGCCTACGCTCATTCTCCCTACTTCGGACTCGCTTCGCTCGTCTTTTGATATTCATCCGTTTAATTCCAAGCACTGAGCGTGGTCATAGTGCTATATGAGTGACATATAGCACTATGACCGCGCTCAAACTTTTATTATGCTACATACTTTTTGATCGCACAGACTTTACAGACAGATCTACAAGATCTGTAGACAAGATCTGACAGACTTTACAAGATGACTAGACATACTAGTCATCTTGAACCTTAAGAAACTTAAAGTACAAATTTCTAAAAATCGTACAAGTCCTTTGACAAAAAATGATCTAATGCTGATAATAAGGTGAAACTTGGCACATATATTAGTCCTATACATAGTCACAGGTTTGCCACATCATAATCCGATCGCATGATTTTTCCGCGTTTTAAGATTTTTAAGAATCATTATTACTGGTTAATGTCGTCATAAATAAATTATTTTTCGAATAGCACAACTACAGTGGTAGACTGATTTTTGTACCAAGTTTTAACTCTCAAGCATACATACACAAGGAACTACGATGAAAACAGACATACCCACACACACGCATATACAGAAAGACAACTATGTGAAAACCACTCAGAAGGCCTGTAAAACACCCAAAATGGATAATGCCGGTGTCATCCCGATTTTGTATTTTTTTGCAAACACAATCAACTTTTACTTTTCCACTTTTATACCTACGGTATAAAAGTGGAAAAGCAAAAATACTATAATATCAATTTATTTAGAAACTAATTTAATTTGCAAAAAATTTCATGCCAGTTATGGTTTAACATATATATATTTATAACCAAAATCGCGTCAAACGAGTACTTTTTTACAAAAATCTATGATACATGTCAAACAAAAGCTTTGTTAAACATTACCCGAATACGGTGGTATTAATTTGCATAGGCTCTAATGAAGTTCCTAAAACAGTCAATGTTGTGGTATATTCATACTTAATTCTTAAAAGTAATTAAAAGTGGTAACAAAATTATCGGATTTGTGTAATAATTACCAAATAAAATTGTGACAAATTTGAATTTCGCACGGGCCAACTTAAAGAGGAAGGAGACCATCTTCGAAATTCTAGGTCCATGTTTCCCTATATTTTTATATATGGGGAATATTTATATATTTACCAGTATATATGTATATACTGGTAAAGAAAACATAATAACATCGCTTTATAGAACTGAATTCTTTGTTTTACTTTCCCTCATTTATACCGGAGGTATATAGGAAAAGTATTGTGTTTGCAAAAAAAAATCTGAAACCGGGATGAAACTGGAATGATCCGTTTCAGGGGTTTTTAAGGCCTCCTGAGGGGGTTTCTCAAAGTTGTCTGTCTGAATGTGTGAGTGTGTGTGACTGTTATCATCAAAGCTCCTAGTGTATTGATTCTAGAGAGTTGAAAATTTGTACAAAAATCAGTCTCGTACAGAAAATATTTTTATGACGTCATTAACCCTCAGTAATGACAGCGAAAATTTTGGAAAATCTTAAAACGCGGAAATATAATGCGATCAGATTGAGATTTAGCAGGCATGTGGCCATGTATAAGTCTAACCTATGTGCTAAATTTCATCTTATTATTAGCATTAGTTCAATTTGTATCAAGTGACTTGTGTACGTTTTCAAAAAAATCGTAAATATCAGAAAATGATTCAATTGAGTTTGAATTCAGTACAAGTGTTACCTTTACTTAATAAATAAGTACACTAAGTTTCGTTTCAATACGACAAGTATATCAATGATTTTTCTTGGGTCATAAAATAAGCAGCACTGAGCGCGATCAATGCTGCATGGGTGACCGCTGAGAATTAAACGGATCGATTTACTATCTGAGGACGAGGGAAGCGAGTGCGAAGAAGGTAGGATGAGCGTATCGAATCCGATACGCTTTTCCTTACGATGTGGTAAGGAAAAGTACCGAGGTACCCTGTACCCGATTTTTTTAATCAATATAATAACAACACAATTAAGGTGCTGACGTAACACGTTGCACTTATATTCTTTTGCGTAACTGAGGTGCGAAATATTTGTCTATTAAACGCCGGTGTACCAGGTAAACATGCTAGAATAATCTAGAAGACGGCGAAATCGAATAATTTTAGATGAATCATGGTATATTGGTTGTAGAGAACTTAGTATATATGTAGTAGTATATGTTCTCGATGATTCACTTCTATACTTAAAACAATGGATTTTGCGTCTTCCATCTGTATGTCAATTCAACAGATGCTTTAAATATTGCAATGTTGGTTTTAACGATAAAATGAAATAATTAATCAAGTGGTACTTGCACTTTTTTTAGTTTATTTCAAGAAAAAAGATATTTATTTAAGTTTATAGATTGATTTATATATATATTTAAAGTAATAAGCTTAATCGCTAAGAGAGTGAGGTGTGTGGAGGAATAGCGCTTGCGCATATACACCCACTCGAAGTCTCCTACCTAGCTTTCTATTTAAAACCTTTATCAGTTAGGCACAGTCGTTGTTGCGAACTCGACGCAAATACTCGTATCGCCGTGTCTTTTCCGATTTCGCCGGTAGTCAACACCTTATAACCAACACTAAAAATCCGCGACTTTCTATAAAGTTTTAAATTAATTTAAATAAATAATTTTTAATGGCTGACAGTGGTATAAGAAGAGATATTCCAATTAAACTCGGTGACTTCAGTGTCATCGATACGGAATTCAGCAACATTCGTGAACGTTTCGATGCTGAAATGAGAAAAATGGAGGACGAAATGACCAAATTTAGATCCGAATTAATGAACAGAGAATCTAATTTCTTTAAAACAACCACCAGGTATGTATCTAGAATGTTTATATAAGATAAAAGTGTTAACTGCAACTGACCTCCATATTACCTCTCGACTAACTGATTTTCAATTAGATATTACTCAGCAGCTACTATGCCAACTAAACATTACCAAAACTGGAAAAACCCTCTTCGTAATGCCGAATGTCTCACGCGTGATTCAATTAGATTACACGACACTACTCGAGGGGTGCAATCCTGGGGTCGAGTGCCTAGTATTGAGTCGGTTCGTACATCTCTAGCAGAGCGACCACGTTCGTCAAAAATATCTATTTCCTCAGGCTGTGTGTTTCGTCAGCAATAGTAATGGTGAACTTGGTTAACTATTATTAAATGAGGGAAGAACCCAGATAAGTAAGATATCAGGTCATCTGAAGAGGCTAATGGGTGACCGATTTAAAGTATTGCAAGTATTTTTTTATTACCATTACTTGAAACTGGCTGACAAAATTATATATATATATATATATAATATATATATATATATATATATATATTATATTATATATATATATATATATATATATATATATATATATATATATATATATTGTGTGTGTGTGTGTGTGTGTATACATATATCTAATAGATTAGCTGCTGATATGAACAACCATGATGCCCAAGTAAGAAACCTCTAGATGGGAGATACAGGGGAGATATGTGGTCACTGGACAGTCTACATGGCGAAAATTCGCTCAATACGTTACAACTAAGTCATAGAACAACAACAATGGGCCAAACGGTTGACCGTTCTTGACCGCTCCCTCCGCTGCCACATGGCTGTTGTCTTGTATTAGTTTGTGGCCGCTTACAAAACGTGAAATTCGCCATATTAGCCGATTTCCAAATGTATTGGTCAAAAAACTTAATTTTTTACATAAAACCATGTATATTAAACTAAGAAATCGTAATTCATGCTGATAATAACATTAACTTGGTTTTTATGTCGAGTACATAGTAGTGTTTGCTTTTTCATTTTAATCGGATCAAATAATGTTTTTGAGGTTAGTGACTTTTTTAAATTTTTGCTAAGTTATTTCTGTAGGTTAATGACGTCATAGACATTTCATATACATTAGGGTCCGGGATATTAACAAGGTCGATTTTCCTACCAACTTTCATTGAAATCCGAAAAAGCGTTTGAGAGTTATCGTGTTGCACAGAAACTTCTAGGAACAAAATCTCGTACATACATACATACACAACACACAAATATATATATATATATATATAATATATATATATATATATATATATATATATATATCCACCCCTCCTTCCAAAGAACCACCTCCCTCTGTCCACTCTTCAGACCCCAACCATCATGAGCTTCCCTTTTGAAATTTGCTTAAAAATATGCAACTAGATAGTAACCTTAACCCAAAGGACTTGTTCTGAGGAGGCCTTAGGCCGTATGGCCGGTGGCCAGGAGCCGAAGTTCCCTGTTTTTCCTACTTTATAGTTTATTGGTTGTTCTAGTAGGTTTTATTTACTTCTCGTTATTTTTTGCCGGATTGTCAGCTGTTGGAAACCTTTATTTCTACTTTATATTGACAGTAGCTTCCTATGTTTTCCAAAGTAACAAATTAAACCCAGTTAAACTTATTTCATTAATTTGGAAATCGACTTGTAGTATGAGAAAGCTATTGACTTTTGTGGATACAATTGGTAAATATAACCCTAAGCAAAGAATATCAAATTAAAATAATTAATCTTACGTTTGGATTTCATCAAAAAGCAAATTATTCCGGAAGCAGGTGAATTCCTTCTAGACTTAGTAGTATAAAAATAACTATTACTATTCTGCACAGATAGATTGTGAAATTGTTGAACCCTTGCCATAAACCTAGTAATAATAGCCAACACATTTTAATGAGGAGCTATAGTTCGAACGTTCGCTTCTCCTAATATTTACTTTAAATGCTATAATATTTAACTCTGTTATCGTTATCGTTGTGTTGCTTTTAAAAAAATCTTCTCCCTACGAGTTATCACAAATTATTTTACACTTGTTTCGTGTATTTTGTTTAACTGGTTGATTTGTACGTCTTATTGCAATGCTTTCTTGGAAGCTAACTTTTATCTATTTTTTGATATTACCGAGATTTGTCAAACTTGTATAGTTGACCCAATAAAATATTTGGAGAGACGCTTAGAAACATAACAACTGAGAATGGGGCAACCTAGGAACGTAACAGTAAAAGAAACTAACAGCGTAACAAAATCCTTTGTTAATCTGCGACCAATCTGATGCTTCTATCATTATTCTTCTTGTTGTATTTGTTTTTTTTTATAATTATTATATGTAAAAGGATCGTATGATCCGTTAATTTCAAATAAATTAGACATTCGTCATTATTGATGGTTCGACATAATGTCATGTCCCATTCTGTTTCGTTACTTCTAACTCATCAGGGCGCCGAAAGAGCCTGAGCTCACTTTGCTTTTATTCAAAATTCCTATAATACTCGTAATGTGAAGTATTTAACGGAGACGAGTGGTGCTCTTTAACCGTCATCATTTTTTTCCGGTGGAGAAGATCTCCAAGGCACTTAGACCTTTTATAGTGCCATTGTCTATTTGGTCGTTATACTTCCATCATGCGTGGCAAGCAAAACATATATCATTTGATGCTATCGAGTTTTGTAAAACATAAATAGTCAACACAATATACTTAATTTTGTTTTACAAGGGCACAGCGAGTTGAAGCTCTGTCGGCGCCAGACAAAGCGACATTGACGCGATGATTTAGACTTAACCAAGGATCTTGAATAAAGGGGATGACGCATTAAGGAACTTTTTTGACCCCATGGACGTTGTATGAGATAAAGAAATAGGAGCAAACTTACCTTCTTATGGTTATAGCAAAAAAAGGTGCGAAACAAAGGTTATGTAACAATGATAAGTCGAGTTTGCTTCTCAACTCTCTTCTGTGCTTCTTAGTTGTGATTTTAGTCACCTTTGGAGCTTGTTAAGATAATTAAAATGGAGCAGTAAAGAAAAGAAAAGATATTACTTTTTACATTTTTTTATATCTTTCTCAATAAGCAAAAGAACAGGAAACCATCGGGATATAAGATCGCCTCTAAGTTTAGGATCTGTGCAGTTAATGTAATGATTGTTAGCATGCGCAGTTCGTATTAAGCATGTACAGTTTGACTTGTGTTTTGTGATGGATTCTTCTCTATTCCTATGTTCTTGAGGGGGTCACTATGTTACACGGCAAATCGACTTAGTTCTTCATCCCCTTTATCCAAGATCCTTGGACGTATCGGAACGAAGTGGGACATGGCATTATGTCGAGCCGTCAATGATGACAAATGTCGAATGATGGAACTATTTTTCTCAAAGTCACAACCTTTCTCACCTTGTCTTTAACGGGATTTAGGTAAACAACGTAGAGGCTATATCAGCTATTCTAAGAGTCGTCATTATGTTAGAAGAAATAAAGATAACCCGGCACATTTAAACTTTATTTAGCTTACATTAATTACAAAGTAAATAAACAAAAGTAATGAATATAATTATGTCCGACAGTGCTATATTTATACTTTCGATTTTAAACTTTTATTTTATAATCAACAAAGCAAAAAGATAAAATGTCAGAGATAATGTTTATATTACTGCATTATTATTTATAATATTATATTATTGCTTGGTAGGCATTCTTTAGAAACAAATCAGTGTTGTTATCTAGATACCGCTGAATTTTTTCAATTTATCTGTGAATAGTCTTTGTTTTTATTATAATTGTTATTTAAAAAAAAATCATTTGCTGTTTAGTAAACATGAATTCTGTTGTGTATGTTTCCATATGTGTTTAGTGTTGAGGGTCACTAGTTAAATATATTTATCAGTAAGATTTCAAACTAAACAAACCTTGGTAATTTAAACTCTTCTTTCTCCCGTTTAAAAAATGGCTCATACCCCGGGAGAAAGCAGTCATTACACTCCGCTTTAATTAATACTTCGGCTACACCTCGGGGTTAAACTTGCTGGTCCCCGCGGCCTCAGGAACCAACCTTAAAACCACTGCACGATCAATATTTATTAAGTTTGTTTCTTTAAATAAAGTTAAAAAGGACTATTAAGTGATGACAATGGCAGGAGTTTAGTTACGTATGGAGAAGGTGAACTCATTGTTGAGAGGCTTACTAATACCACAACACTACTCTTGTATACTTAGACTGCTTTAAATAACAATCACTGTGGGATCTATTGTTATTTTGTTTGAAAAAAATCGGGCTATCAAGGTGTAAACTAACTTCCACGTATGAGTTATATAGATATTTTAAATTTGATTCCACTGATGTCCGCGAATGGTGCGATCTGCGTTACGGTACAATGCGGCGGCTTTGCTTCTATTTGAGACTATCTTGAACTAGATTATTATTTTTGGACTCAGAACATTGTGCATTACTCGATTAGCGAGCAAACTGTTTACGACTTTACTCGACATCAGTTTGTAGCGCTTTCTCGTGATATTGAGCACGATGGGCCAGTGGAAGTGAATCGTTGATTACTATCACTAGGTTTGAGAAACCTAGAGCTCTAGAGCCTGATAATTTTTCGACTTAGCACTTGAAGTTGAAAATGTATATATTGAAGTTGAAGAAGTACGAGTATACAAAAAACAAAATAAGTTTAAAAATCGGGACTCGAGGCACCTCGCACCATTTTTTACCACATCAGATTCGCTACGTGCATCCTACTCGGAGTTTAAAAACGTATACAAGTCATTCAATAAAAATTGAACTAATACTGATAATGAGATAAAACTTAGTACATTTGTCTTATGTATGACTGCACGCATAAGACAAATCTCAACCCGATCAAAACATTTTTTTCGCGTTTTATGAATTTTCTAAATTTTTGTCGAATCATGAATGACGTCATAAAAAATTCTGATAGAACAACCAGACCTAAAGATTGATTTTTGTCCTAAGTTACAAATTTCTAGCATAAATACGCTAAGGGCTACAGTGATAACAGACATACACACAAACACACGTACAGATAGAAAGTCTTAAGAACGCCTAAAACGGATAATTCCGGTGACATCCCAGTTTCGGATTTTTGTGCAATACTTTTCCTATAAACCTACGGCATAAATGAGGAAAAGATAAAAGTACATAAGCAGACAAATAAGTTGATGAAGTACAAGTGTACAAAAACTAAAATAAGTTAAAGATATAGATGCTGAAGTACCAAGCATCTATACTTGCTTGTTTCAAACAACAATGACTTTCAAAATTCAAATTTGATTTCTGTGTTATTTGAGTACCTAAGTGTCGTTTTGCACAATGTCTTTTAAATGATGGCCTTCAGCCTTTAGACTGTTAGTTATTTATTAACGTATAATGTTTTCCGAGGTCCGGATATTAAATCAGACTGTACATGGAAGACCATTATCAAACACATTTCGAGTAACATATTTCAACAGATTTAGGCATAGATCAATACAATAGTAGAAGAAGCATTCCTGATAACTGAAATCTTTAAATCAGCTCTTTAGTTGTCTCTAGGTCGTAAGATTTGAGACCAGTAGAGTAGCCACTTAAAACCGTTTCATATGCTTAAATAAATGTGTCTTAATTTACATATCACACATTTATGTTAATTATTATTCACATATTATGTTATGTAAGTGCTAAAATAATGTGTCACAGTTGTTTTACTATTGCTCTGTAGGCTATATTAGTTTAGGAGTACATGATTGTCAGAATGGTGTGAATGCAACATGTTTGTTGTCATTAGATTACTGTCGTCATGCTCCTACTATGTTATTGTTATTCGGAGGACGAAGAGACCAAACTGTCACAGTGCTGCCAACTAATCAAACCGACATTCGAGTTTTCAAAAGACGTTTAAGTTATAATATAAGTATATAAAAAAATGCCTCGTGATAAACATGATGAATTAATAAGCCATGTTACCAGATATGCTTTCATTAGCTTGACAATATTTCTACCGCGAGGCCTTATTAGGGTCTGTCTTTTGAACGACCACTATCCGTATAATAAAGTCATCATGTCATCCAACTTAAGAATTAAATTAACGCAGACGCCACTGCTTTCAGATGGCACTGTTCCACTATTTTCTAAAGTCGCGGAAGCCTGTGTGTATAATTACAGTATTTATGTGCTCAGTATTAAGTGCTTCATTTTAAACTTGTTTTCATATTATAATTTTTTTCCTTCCTTATTATCTGCTTAAATAAACCGCTAAAACATTTCTAAGTAAAAAGGTATGGTAACTTGTTTCCTCTATTGTGAGTCATAATATAAAATACATGTGTGAAAAAATTAGAGGTCTGATAGGTGGCAACAACTTACAGACTATTGAATCTATCAAAATCAATCATAGGCAATTGATATCGGATATAGACTGTATCGAATCAACTAGAACATAGGCAGTTCAATCAATCTAAATGGATAACAGGCAATCGATGTACGGACTTATCGAATCAACCAGAATGTTGGCTTTAGTACTAATAATAATTTTAAAATGAGTATATATATATATATATATATATATATATATATATATATATATATATAATTATTATATATATATATATTATATATATATATATATATATATATATATATATATTATATATATATATATATATATATATTATATATATATATATTATATTATATATATATATATATATATATATATATATATATATATTATATATATATATATATATATATATATAATATAAATATAAAGTGTCCACCAGAAAAGGAGGTGATAGTACTCCTCAAAAGGAACAAAAAATGTCCTATAATATATACCCCGATTTCCAACCGTTTTCCCACAAGGTCAAATTTAATATTTAAAAAAAATATTTGACCTCACATCATAAAATTGCTAATAGGGATTTAACTATTCAAGCTAGAAAGACGATATTGGTATCATTAGAAATCTGAGTAAATTTCCTAAAGGACTAACTACTAACTATGTCAAATATTTTGGAACTACTGCCCAAAATTTTGCATGAAACATGATTTTTTTAAAAAATGAATTTTATGGAATTTTTGTAGTAGGGCATTAGAGGTAAGAGATGAGCAAAAGTTCAGCCAAGAACGGAAAAACTTCTCCTATGACTGCCCTTTAAGAAAAATTAAATAATTTTATACATTCAATAATCAAAATTTTAAGTCATTCTTTCTAGATGTTGGAAAAAATGATATTTTTTTGGCATTTTTGCATATGTCTACAATGTTAATTACATGGTACATAACATAATTAAAAATCTCTAAAGCAAGAGAAAAGGGTGGTTTTAGAGAAAAATGTGTAAGTATAAAATAGGTTTATTTTACCTTCTAGAGTCTAAAAATCGTATTAATAAATTATTTTCGAAAATAAAATATTTTGTTGAAATAACACATTATTTTCACTTTGATACTTCAAAAATGATCAGTTTTTGCAACTTCTAGCAACAATAGTTTACAATTTTGACTATTGAATGTATAAAATTATTTAATTTTTCTTAAAGGGCAATCATAAGAGAAGTTTTTTCCGTTCTTGGCTGAACTTTTGCTCATCTCTTACTTCCTCTAATGCCCTACTACAAAAATTCTATAAAATTAATTTTTAAAAGAAATCATGTTTCATGCAAAATTTTGGGCAGTAGTTCCAAAATATTTGACATAGTTAGTAGTTAGTCCTTTAGGAAATTTACTCAGATTTCTAATGATACCAATATCGTCTTTCTAGCTTGAATAGTTAAATCCCTATTAGCAATTTTTATGATGTGAGGTCAAATATTTTTTTTAAATATTAAATTTGACCTTGTGGGGAAAACGGTTGGAAATCGGGGTTTATATTATAGGACATTTTTTGTTCCTTTTGAGGAGTACTATCACCTCCTTTTCTGGTGGACACTTTATATGAAACACCTGTATATATATATATATATATATATATATATATATATATATATATATATATATTATATATATATATATATATATATATATATATATATATATATATATATATATATATATATATATATATATATATATATATATAAATATATATATATATATATATATATATATATATATATATATATATATATATATATATATATATATATATATATAATATATATTATATTATATATATATATAGTTCATTTTAATCCACCATTTACGTAAACAGGATAATCTGTTTGTTGTTTAATAATTAACCTACCTGCTTACCTTATGCTTCTGTGCCAAAATAAGTGGGGTATCTTCATGGAATTATAAACTGTGTGAACATATGTATTTATTTCAAGATAATGATTTAAGAAAAAAAAATAAAGGTATCCAATAATGCTTGCATTATATACCTAATATGTAACGAAATGAAGCCAGAATCATTGTTATCTGCGTAT
This sequence comes from Microvelia longipes, assembly GCA_018340805.1. Taxonomy (NCBI): domain Eukaryota; kingdom Metazoa; phylum Arthropoda; class Insecta; order Hemiptera; family Veliidae; genus Microvelia; species Microvelia longipes. The sequence goes on along the minus strand of JACMZG010001893.1, from coordinate 32,274,201 downwards.
TAATGTTTGTAATGCTATTATAATTTTTATCTTATTTTTTTATTGTTGAAGTTGTTGATATAGAAAAATTATTTATTTAGTGTATCAGGAACCACAACTAATGGTTCGCTTGCTTATTTAAACAATTGATTCTGTTAAATGATTTTTTGCTACTTAGATAAAAAAATGCGATGTGCCTATGTGCCAAAATTAACTTATGTTTTATTAATATGAAAGCTGATATGATTGTTTTTATATGGAATATAATATCAATCTACAAAAGCAAAAAGAAAATTTTAATAGTTGTTTCCTGTGACGTAGTCGAGGTTGGGTATCTGAGGCGAAGCCGTGGAAATTAATTTTTGCTTTAAGGATTATGTCATTATATTTTTGTGTTCTGTACAAAGATTTTAAGTTGTACGCATTCCTTAAGTAAATAGAAAATCGCAGAAAAAGTTTATTTGAAATAATAGAAAACAAAAATTAAGAAATGATTTTTTTAAATTTGATCTTAATCCACAATATTATTCAAAACTAAAATTAAAAACTTCAATTTGGACATTTAAAAAGAAGTTCATTGAAACCAAATATTTTTTATGTTAATAATAATTACATAAATAATATTGAAATTTAAAAATGCATAATTCACAATACTTTTACTTAAAACTATTAAACTTCAAAAGAAGGAAATATGTTAAAACAGCTGATTGCAGTTTAGCATAAAAACAATGCTGCCAACTTAGATCTTTGTAAAATCAGTAAATCAAGATTCTATTCACTTAGCAATTAGAGACAAGTATTGAAGTGGTTACAAATTCTATTCATAATTCTTGATTGATTATCGGACTTTGAAAATGGTGTTTAAAAAAGGTGTCATATTCATGTTGTCGGTAATCTGCATCGATTAAAACAACATATCGCTGACACGACAGCCCCTCTAACTCCAATGATTTTGGATAATTTAGATTTGTTTTCATCATCTCTTTTGCGTGTTTATTTTATTTTGAATATGCTGTTTTTATATATTTATAATATTGTAGCTAATAGGTTGATAAAAATGAAAGCAGTGCTGCAATCTCTGGCTATTCATCTGAAGTAATGTGAATTTAATTAAACTGGTTGTGGAGGTGGTAATATGTATCTACTGAATGAATGTTTCAAGGTCAGCTTTATGCATCTAGTCTATGTGTGAGTGAGCCTTGTTCATCTTTTAACTACAATGATTTGCTTTTATAAAAAACGGGTACTGGGTACATCGAAATTTTTCCTTATATCGAAATCCCTACGCGCATTTTCACTGCTTTGGACTCGCTTCGCTCGTCCTCAGAATATAAAAGCGAAAAAGATATATTGCAGTACGTCTTCGGACTCGCTTCTTTCGTATTCAGACAAAAAAACATACGTTTTACTCTCAGCAGACTCCCATCCAAGTACTGACTTCGTTCGATGCTGCTTAACTTTTATGATCCAACAAAAACCATTGATTAACTTGCCGTATTAAAAGTGAAACGAAACTTTGTATACGTATTTGTTGTGAAAAAGGTACACTTGTACCAAATTCCAATTCAATGGGGTTATTGTTCGATATTCGACAAAATATTCGATATTCGGCAGGATATTCGATATTCGGCAAAATATTCGACAAAAATTAATCTTATGGTGATAATGAGATAAAACTCAGCACATTACTAGGTATTTTTATAGAAAAGGGACCCCCTCATGCCTCCTATAAATTATCAAATCACACCATTGTTTTCCTTAATTTCATTAAGGCTCAGTAGGTTTCTTGGTTGTTTTTTAAAGGTTTAAGCGCGTTTGAATCCTTTGAAAAATACAGAAAAAATAGGCGCCAGAATTATTTTGTTGTTATAAATCATGTATAAAAATCGATACAAGATTATTATCCTTACCAGGATTTGAACCTAAGTACCCTGGCTTTCAGTGCTCGTATCAACTACGGATCACTCCGTAGTCCACCACACTCTCATTCAACTCACGAGCCCAATAAACATCGAAAACAACTCCCCAGTTAAAATAAGCGGTCTTATTTTAGGTTTTCAGGTAATTTACCACCGTTTTTTCGACTTTTTCGTAACATAGAGGGGTTGTATCGAATTCGAACTATTTTCATTCCATTCATTGCGCCCAAAAACATTAATAGGACCTTTTTAACGACGAAAAATATTAACTCTGAATTTTAACGATTTATTCAAAATGTTGCTGACTCAGAAAACCGGGTTAATGACGTCACAAAAAACCTGGTTTTCTATAGGGTTCGTTTTCTCTCCAAAGCCGATACTGTACATCTCTATATTTGCAAAATAGATTAATTCATTGCGAAGGCATAAAATGTCCGATGACGCTGGTTTTTTAATAAAGTGTTAAAAGTCAGTTTCCAAGTATAGTGTGAAAAATCTGAAGATAGTCGAATTATCAGCTTTTTCTAAAAGCTGATGAAGTTAATAATCATCAGGTTAATTCAGCTTTTTTAACTCTATCTGTTTTCATTTGCTGGCAAAACTGCCTTTAACATGTTTGACCATGTGCAAAACATAATAAGTTTACATAATTCTAGGTTTTACATTTAGTCAGCTCCATTCTGCTTTCGACTTTTTAGTCGTAGATGAAATACCTTTTGCTTTGGCAGCCAAAGTGTAGCTTTCTCGGTATGTTTCCTCAGCTGTTCAGTTTCCTTTGTCTTTTGATCTCGACTGGTTTTAAGTTCGAACTGTTCCATCGCTTGTTGAATGATTTATTTGAACAATGACTAATGACTGATGTTTCTCGATACTGCCATGACTGCCATCTTCCGGCTTATGTTTATATTTAATTAGAATTGGGAATAAGATGATAGTTCAAATGGAATAAAACAGTACGTCAGTGTGTGTGTTTGTGTGTGTGAATAGCTTTAAGACAGGACAATATATAAGTTGCAACTTTGCCACCATATATTATAGTATTAGTCCTTTTAATGTTATATTGTATTTAAGCTTAAAGCTAATGACTAGGATACGTAGCTGTATTTTTTCTAATGGGACTTATTTAAGTCAACTTTACCTTTATAAAGCATGTGATAAGATTTAGCATTAAGTTATATGATAATTTGATTTTTTCTGTTGCTACCAACGGATGGTCATCGACGAGGGAGAGTTCAAGGTAAGGACTGCACACGTCTCGTAGCTCGTATGCAACTTGTTGCATTTACACCTGTTGATTCTTGTAATTATTATCTTATTAAGACAGGGTACTTTCGAAAATGTACTGCAATTTCTTTAAATAGAAGATTACGATTTTAAGCCCTATGTCTGTGTAGACTATCATACAATCCTTCAGTGTGTATATTTGATGCATTGAAATGTAATATTGTGTAAAGTATGTAAATAATGACACGAATAAATTAGCTATTTTCTATATTTCTTAGATTGTTAATATGAATAACAGTATTATATTTGACTTAATGACTAAGTAACTAATAGCTGCAGCTGCAAGTTGTTATAAATAACATATTCATGTTTGGCATCTATAGAAACGCTCGCAGCTTCAAAATAAAAATACTTTACTTTTTACCAGTTGCCACAGAAATATTTACTCGATGAATTTTGAATTTTAAGAAATTTTGAAAAGCATGAAATACATGCCGAGAGTAATGATTTCCATGTAAGCTAGACTTTTAATCTTTGCAAATATCACCTACTATACCCTGACTATAGTAAATACCCTATTGACTATAGTAAATACCCTAATATAGTAAATACCCTATTGACTATTGTAAATACCTATTGACTATAGTAAATACCCTATTGACTATAGTAAATACCCTATTGACTATTGTAAATACCCTATTGACTATAGTAAATACCTATTGACTATAGTAAATACCCTATTGACTATAGTAAATACCCTATTGACTATAGTAAATACCCTACTGACTATAGTAGTCAATATTTTAATCATACATTTTCCCTAGTTTTAGAATGCATGCTCTACTTTAGTACCATTTGCACTTTGAACCTTAAGAATAGAAAAGAAACTTTATTTTATGAAACTGATGTTTGAAAATAAATTAAATATATACTATATAATTAATTAGTTAAGTAATAATTAGTATACTTACTCACTACAGAAAATAATGGCAATACATTTGTATTCTGTAATTAGGTACACATTTGACATCTATTTTGCACTCTCCTTATTTGAAATTCGGTTGGGTCTATAATTAGAATTGTCCAAAATCAAAATCGGGGAGGACTCTAATAGTCCCCCCCCCTCCTTATGAATACGTTCAGCCACTTGAGCGCAGGCCTTATTGTAGAAGGAGTACTACTCTAATGTGTTTTGGGTATGGTTAGACTTATTACTTATATCTTAGTCGTACGATTCCTGCAAAGCGAGGTGGTTGCCAAGCGACCTATATGGTTCAAATTCGAATTCTTGGCAAAATGCCATGTAACAACAAATAATAATAATAAAATGAAACTAAAACGCGGCCACGGTAGGAGGCCGACGCCTATCTTTTGTCTACGCCTGACTACGAACCGCGACTTGGCATCGATCAGAGTAATGGGATTATGCTTTACCAACATATTTGTTTGTTTTAATTCTTAAATTAAAATTTTATTTTTTTGAGAATTAGATTTTGTTATCTTCAAAAATAAGCTATGTACTTGTACAAAAGTTAGGTTTGCCAAGTATATGTCGATAAGTAGAAGTCAAATTTAGTACATGTCAAGTGTTCGGCAGAGACGGTCATTTGAATAGGGTTCTTTAAACTTTCGTGTCTTTTGATTTAATAAATACCTTAAACGTCTTTAATTTGTTGGCTGTGTAAACACAATCTATTATACTATATAAATCCTTTTAATACAGAAATAAGTCTTGTTTCTCTCGCTTTGTCCATTTTAAATTGGACTTTAAAGAAAGAAAAGAAAATTTGTTGTAAACCAAACAAACCGGAAGTCAGAAGACTATCTAATGTAATCTTAAGTATCTATCTAATGTCTATGAACTCTAGGCTTTTAAACTCTCCGTTCATATCTATCGCCATGGAGATATTATTACTAGAGTAGCCCTTTTGGTTCAAGATGATTGACAGTTATGAGGTGGTTTAATTTGATAATTTTGTTTGTTTATATCAAATTGTATCACCTTATAACTGTCCATCGTAGTTGGAAGTTATAACCTGTCTTTTTATGAATGGTGTGTGACGTCATTGCAGGAATCGGTGTTGGAAGAAAAATGGTGGTGAATTCCTATAATGACGTCACCGCCGGACTACATCCTAACAAAAGAAAACATTCACAAAAACCCTCCAATTTAATTAATTACCTTATGAACTTCATCAGTTTTTTCTTGAATTTTTAAACATAAAAAGAACCCTGAACACTTTCGATGTCCATTATAATCAAATAAACAGAACTCAATTACAGCTATTTAGTGCACATTAAAACGTTTGTAATACAAAATAAAACATAAACAATGAGCAAAGAGTAGTCCAAAATTAATTTATTCGAACCAGAACTCACTTTTGCGATAGGAGTTATCACAGACTCTCTAAATGACCCCTAAAAGATGTTTAGATGTTTAGGTCCCTTAATATATTGAGATAAGGTATGCCCTCTGTATATATATATATATATATATATATATATATATATATATATATATATAAATATATATATATATATATATATATATATATATATATATATATATATATATATATATATATATATATATATATATATATATATATATATATATATATATATATATATATATATTGCCATTGTCTTGACTTACATTCAGCGTAGATTTAACTTGTGTATGTGGTTGTAGCTTTAGAGTGTGTTTATGCATTATGTATTTCGTTGAATTAGTTTTGCATTGCCTGATCTCATAATTTAGTTTTAATTTATATAAACTATTGTTTTTTAGCAATTTTTGTGCATTTCATAGTTTTATTACATTTTTCTTATTTTCTTATATCTCCTGCATTCAGTCTTAAGTTTTCTGTAGAATACAGTAAATTACCGTTTAAATTAAATGTTAAAGCTGTATTCACAATTTATGGATAGAGGTACATCATAACGAGATTGCATGAGGCGAAATTCTAAAAGCCAGCATCTACTAGGCGCTTATACTCAGGCGAGTTAGGTTTCTACTTGTTATCCTAAGCTGTATCTCAAAGCGGTAAGAGAGAGGGTTGCGACCACTATGAGTATTTGTATACTTCAATTTGTGTAAAACGTAGTGACGACTTTCTCAAGAACCTCAGATTACCATGGAGATAACAGGGCATAAAGATGGCGTTACGTATCCCATTCCTAATTTCAGCACTACGGATTAATTTAACTCTAGACCTCGTTTCACTGATACCTGTATGCAGATGACGAGGTATCCCTATAGCTAACAGAGAAAATACTACTCAGTTTAGTTCGCAAAATATCTTTGGTATCAGTGAATTGATTTTGTTTCAAAATTTATAACAGAATTCAAAAAGACAAATAATGTTAGCAAAAATTTGTTGCAATATTCCTTTGATATGTCCCTGGTCCTTTGATTTCGGTAGCGCATTCAACAGCCACGCTCGTAGGGTTTATTAGGTAAATGAAAGTAGCTAATGTATTTTCTAAATCGTTACATATATATATATATATATATATATATATATATATATATATATTATATATATATATATATTATATATATACGTTCTAAAATACTTTACTGGTAATTAATGATATTAGTTGATAAGTGAACGACGTTACCAAGTCGTCGTTCACTCTCCTAGCGAGATGCGAAGCATTTACTACATGAGTACTATTTATGCAATTACTGTGCTCCATGGAGATGTGGTCCAAACTATTACACCGAATCTCTTGAGTAACACTGGTTCAAGTTTATTTTGCAAGCTTGTGACTTGCATTACTTATTATTTTATTTTTACTGGTTTTAACATATTAGATTACCTCTCAGGGGTCCAGGATAAGGCAATATCTGACTTCACTCAGAAACTTATTAGTATTTCAAGATTATACCTCTTCGAATAAGCTATTTTTTGCCACTCTCTCTTTATATTTGACTTGTGTTTGTATCTAAAACGAAATGCGTTTGCTTTTTTGTTTTAGTTCATCATCTAACACAGTATCCACTGGTGGGGACCGAGGATCCTGGTTAGAAGGAATTAGTTCGCCCCTCATCCAAGAGGAAGGAGATAATAAAATGCTTAAACTAAGGTTCGATGTTAGTCAATACGCTCCTGAGGAAATTCTTGTCAAAACAGTCGACAACACATTACTGGTAAGTTCGCTATTTACTCTATTGAAGATCTTATAAAAATCTGGTCCAGGCTGTCTGCTGCCAGACAGGTATCTTACCGCCAAAATATTTTAAGTTAAAAACTAGGTTTTTATTTCTTTATACTTTCGATATTGATTTATTGTTCTTCTTTGAACTTTTTAAGTTTTATTCAAAATTGTAACTTTTAAATTTCACCAAACCAATTATTTTATGAAGACCAAATGTTTGTAATGCTGTAAAAGTGGCACATACTAGGCTTGGAAGCCTAATATTCATATTTTTACACAATCACATTCCGTACTCAACTAGCCCGTACTATGTCTCTCCCAGTTTTAGTTAGTGTTGAATTTATTGGTAACGGCTAACACTAGCCCGCATCTGCATTACTAGTGACCAACACAATATGCCTCTGGTAAACTATTTCTTTTATATGCAAATTATGAACTTGTTAAAAAATAGCAAAAAAACGGAAATAAAAGTTTATATCCTTTACTTGTAGTGGATATACTTACTTATACCTAGTGCACTCAAAGATTTGATTTTTTTCGGCGTAAAAATTGTCAGCTCCAAAATATAATACAATGAAATACAAGCAATTCAAATGATACAAAAATTCAAAATTTTCAAAGTTTGAAAATTCAAAATACAAGCATTGAAATGATTGAAAAAATGTTATTTATTTTAACTGACATTTAGGCAATGCGGCGTATCTTAAATTTAATAAATAAAGAGTATAATTAGATGCTAAAATGTCATGACAGTTCGTCTATAGGTAGCTCATGTCTAAACATGTTTCTTTTATGTTAACTTTTAAGCATATATTTTAGTTCCATATCTAAGAGAGAATGATTCTAATATAAGGCTATAGCGAATCTGTTATTGCGATAACTAGATGTTAAAACTTTCTTCTATTCATTTCTTTTTTTGAATCACGACGATTTTGAAAGAAAGTACTTTCAAACTTTATAAATACAATAGAGTATAAAATTAAATTAAAAATATCTTGGAAGCGAAAGAATGTTTAAAGTCTACACTAAAACTATAAGAAAGTCACGACTTGACTGTGGGGCCTCGTTGAGCCATTCTTCAAACATTGTCTCTTGAACAGTCATTGAACTCTTGTTTAACATAAACTGTCAACTTAGTGGCTTAATTATCGAGGTACTAGTGGCTAAAAGTTAAGTTCCTTTAGTTATGATTGAGTGTTAAAGTAGATAAACCCGACATTTCTGTTTCATTTTAAAAGGCTTCTTCATTTTGAGATGTAAGACAAGGCCTAACATGTGGGTGGGCATGCTTCACAATTGATTTGGGAACTACAGTGTGAGGCCATGAAGTGTTTCTGTACTGGGTTGACTGCTAACATATTTGCCCTATGTGGTATCTTCTATTTAATCATCTCGTCACCATCAACTTTGTATACCTAAAACGTATCGTCTACCTTGACTCAAGACGTAAACCTTGCCAATAACTCAGTGTGCTTAGTAGTTGCGATCTTTTAGAGGTGTCCGCGAGCAGGATTTGACGTCAGCTTATGACATGGTAAATCTCTACGTAACAACAAATAAAAACATTTATTAAATAAAAAAAAGAATGTGTGTGCGCAGCGGGCCAGAGGGCCTGTTTATACCTATCAAATCGTGGCCGTGGAATTACGCAAGTTATTGACTATACGCTCGGGCCAGATACTGGGCTGACTTAGCTGCCATATAAGGCAATGCTAGCAGCTTGACTAACTCCTTCCAATCCTTCACCTTGTTTGAGTAATATAACCTAGAGATTCTAACTTGTCTTTACTATATATGGTTCCTGATAACTTTAACCTTACTTTAAATATAGCATTACTCTAAAATTCTCGTATATAAAACAAGTCGATATTAAGGACACTCGGAGACACGAAATATCTTAAATAAATATTGTGAAATAGATATTTGACTTAGGCTCTACTTTCAAGTTGTATCAGGGGATTGAATTACTTAAATAAAATCAATATCTAGAATTCTCAATAAAGGATTCTTATGTTTCTACAGTTGTGTCTTCTATTGTATGGAAGTGATAAACTTTAGAAAAAACAAATGTTTAGGAAGAATCTAGCGAATACAAGCAAATATGACCCTAAAGGTTTAAGCGTGAAAAAACTAGTAGTTGAATTGATAATCCTAATCCCTAGAATCAGATTTGGATCAGACTTTGATCTCTACCCCTAGTGGAATTGAGTCCAAAATCTCTGATATAAGTACGATATGAGAACGATGTGGTGATTAAGAACCCCTGTCACGACCTAGTCATAACCAAACTAAATGAGTAGAAATCCTGCCCGAAAGACCCTGCCTAATCCCTGAAAGATCCTGCCCGAAGTTCTTGTCTAATTAGCAGCTACCTTAACCTTTACCTTGTACTTTTTTATTACGTTAAAAAACGACTAGGAAATATTCTGGGTGTACATATCTTGAATAATTGTATACTTTTATAAATAATAAAATTACATCAGGTATACCATTTTCAATATTGAAGGTTATATAAACAATAGATTGAGTAATAACTATTAAAACTGCCTGGATCGAATATTTTTTACCTGTAATACATTTTATAATTGTATTTTAATAGATATTAATAGATTTTATATTGTGATAGTGATTTAGTTGGATCACGAAATTGTATTCATCGTACCTACGTGTTTATTTAAATATGTAAATTTGACTGAATGTTTATTTTATTCTGACAGCGAACGTCTCAGGGAATGGGTTAGCCTCATCTATTGTCAGACACTTAAATTTACTTTGTATTCATTCGTACTTTACTTATCTAGTAAAGCAGACATATGTAAAAAAGCCCAAAATCTGAATGTGTTGAAATTTGACACAAAATACCGCATTAGATTAACTATTTCCACTGATTTTGTGCTTTTCGGTTTGACGTTTTCTACGTCAGATCAGCTCCTGACCGATGTTATTAGATTCTGTGTTTGGCAAAAAGGGTCTAAATCTCAGACTTTACCTCTTACTTTATTACTGCATAAAGAGTGATATACATTATATTAGCAGGATTTATTACGTTAAAGGTATGGCAGGTATGAACCACCTTTTACGACAAAAATATAACTGATTAAATAAGTAAAATTAGCAAAGTTTTGTTCTTCCGACTTCCGAGGATGTATCTCGATCCAAAGGAGCGTGTAAAAGTTTTTCGCACGATACAGAGTTGTTTCTATAAACTCTTATGTTTATTATGTCCTTATTATATGTATTATGTCCTTGCCATGCACCTAATACATGCCTCATGGATATCTATGTCGCTGAGGAAACCTCTGCCTTATAAGTGTCGTTTCCTTTAAAAATTCCCTAAAGTGAAACTGAATTCTGACATTTATTAATAACTGCTAGAGTTGATGGATTTGCTGACGATGTGCGATGTAAGATTATTAAGTTGAATAGTATTGACCGGTTTAAATATAATTTGCGTTAGTAATTTTATGTTTGAATAATTTTGTCTTTCATTAATTAGAGGTGAATTAATATTGTCAGATTTAACTCCAATTTGGCTAAATGTCAAATTATTCTGAGCACATCATATTTTGACTCATTCAAGTGCTATAGTGCATTCTTTTAGAATAAACTTGTGTATTAGTGTGCGTCTAGGCATATATGACCTTAAGACGTACTTAACATTTTAATGTTTCTTACATTCGGAACAAATCGTCTTATCTTGTTGAATGATCTTAATTAAAAGTATTTGGTGGACAAGAATGTTATGTTACGTATGAATGCATATTTGTGTGTGGCGCCCGGGATAGAAACCTCCCCGTCTATAATCTCTCCGTCTTATCCAAACCGATTAGGATCAGATATTTAATTAGGTGTAACGCTTTAATATTTTCGACGGACGTTCGGTTCTCAGTTCCCGACGCCCAGGCAGCAAGCCAAATGATTAAACCCAACTTTTTACAACATGCCAAACGATTATTGGTTTAGACTGTTTTTTTTTAATGTTACTTACTCAGTTTAAGTAGTAATTTTTAGGATATAGGATAAATAGTAAATGTAGGGCAAATATTATGTTCATCACAAAGAGGCAATGTCCTAATATAAAAATAAAAATATAAAATGCCCGTTTTAGGGCCTTTCGGCCCATCAGAGTATTCACCCTGCGGGAACCACCTCAGGTGGGTTGCATCAACTACACTCTAAGAATTAATTAAAGTTGGCGAAATCTTTTTAATACAAACACTATTCATAAAATCTTAGAACATAGCCCGGCTGCGAACCCCGGACCTCCGGTGCCGAAATCGAACGCCTAAACGATCACGGCCACGGAGGCAGATATGTCCTAATATATGTCCTATAATATAGAATCGACCTCCTTGCGGACCTATTCTGTTATTATCATAAGACTACATTATGTATTAATACATTCCGATTTTGAAAAGGTGATATACGATAGATTTATCTTTTAGTCCAAGAGCCAGGCCTAAAAAATTTGACTCATTTTGATCTACTTCAAACCAAATTTTTCAGAAAATATACCTTAAATTATAAAGGAACAGCATAGTCTGCCTATTCAGAGTGGAGGCAGGCATATGCCCTTCTTCATATGAATGCGCTCGCTGACAATATTAGAAAATTGCACAAATGCCAGTTTTCTTGCAATAAGGGGTTCCTTGTAGATGATTTTTTAAAGCTATTAAAATTTCCCATGAAATGAGTGTTTTTCATCAAAAGTGGGTAACTGCAACTGAAGTTATGACATTTGTTAAATGACTAAAAAAATCCACAAAAAGCCAATCTTTCTTCAAAGAAATTTGCTGACTGCATAAATTAACATTTTTGCGGTGTTTTTGAAAGAGCTATCAGTTTGGCTGTAGTTATCCGATTTTGATGATTAAAGACTCGTTTTCTAGAAAATTGTATTACCTTTCAAATTATTTTCTCTTCTTGTTTTACACACGATCCACAGGAAACCGCTGTGGGTCGACCCACGACTCACACAAACCACATTTTAAGAAAACTGAAATTTGTGTGATTTTATAAATTTTGAGCATTTACAGGCTGACTATGCTTTTTTCCTAATTATCAGAAAAATTTAGTTTGAAGTAGTAATGTGTCACATTTTTTCAGGTACGGTTCCTTACGTCTGATTTTTATAAATAAATACTTGCAGCAAACTCACAAATATTGAGAAATTCATATATCACTAATACACTGCTAATGCACTTGACACTTTTCCTGACCGGGCCCACGTTAATATTAATATATTTATTTTGTTCAACATACTAATAGTCAGTGGTGAAAATATGCGGAATAGCTTTGTATTGAATATTTTTGTCTAAAGACTAACTGCCTGGGTACGCCAGGATGTATTGACTTTTTGTAATTTCTAAAGCTCCTTGAGATTAATTCCTTATGTTTTATCATGATCTCTAGATTAGAAAGTATTAGTATTTTGGAGTAGATGTTATGAAGTAATATGCTTTACAGAATGGGCCAAAAGTCCCCCCCCCCTGTTTTTAAATCTATTAGTTTTAATCTATTAGACATCAATTAATGTTACTTCAAAGGAAACTTCTTTTAGGAGGTGTATATAACTTCGTGTGTTAACTACCGGATTTTTCGAAATATTGGAAAGAAGTAAATTTTTGTCCAAAAATTAACATTTAATTGTTTGTCCAGGTTGGATTCTTTTTGCCCAACCTGTCATATTTAGTGTCTTATGTGATTTTATTCTTAATCTATTGAAAAGAGGGGTGGCAGAGACCAGTCTAGTTCCTTTATTTTCAAAATATATATACTTTGAAACTATCCAAGGTATCAGCCGCCTCCGTGGTTGAGGCCGGTAAAGCTTTAGTATTTATACTGACCTTTAACACCACGGAGGTTTGGGATTCGCATCCAAGGCTACGATCTCAAGTTTTATACAAGAATATTTTTTTAATAAATTATCCCTACTTTAGATTACACTTTGAGTGTAATGGGTTCTACTAAAATGTGAGGTGGTTCCCGTAGGGGTTATTCCTGTTGAGTTACAAGGCTCTAAACGACATTATTATTATTACGGACATTATTATTATTATTATTATAATTGAAGGTGTCAATGTAGACTGACATCACGCTGCTTGGCCATATAATAATTTTGGCTTTTACTTTTTAGATGTTTTTCTCGGATGGAAGATAATTTTTTTCGCAATTCTATTCGAGCATTTTGGGTAATTCGAAGCCTTGAGTATGAACGTATTAATTTGCATCTTGAACCGCGCACAAAGGTACATGCCCAAGCAGATTATGCGTGACCATGTTTGAGTATTCATGTTAGGCGTATATGTTTATACGCTGAGTGCGAGATAGTAATCTTCAAACAATATCAATTGAGTTTTTAATTTTGTAATATGAACTGTATTTATTTTAGAAAATGTATACTTGAAAATAACAATAAATTGAATTATATCTAAGATAAGATAACCACTTGGCTTTATTATAATAAGATATCTCACGTAATGTGATATATACATATCTCGTATATGTATATATATATATATATATATATATATATATATATATATATATATATATATATATATATATATATATAATATATATATATATATATATATATACGAGATATGTATACGAAATAAATTAAAACGACAAAAAAGTAGAGGGGGTTTCCATCATATCAAATTTTAATTTAACGACAAATCCAAACCAAAGTAGTCCAGCTTACTTTGGTATTCTAGCTTAATAATATGTAACAAAGTAATACTACTAATTACTTTTAATATTAGCGAATCCATAAGAAAGCTAAGGCACTTTCCTGTTAGTCGACCTAGTTTGTTATGTTAAATAATAGAAAAATTGTTATATATGTTTGGTAACATCCAAACATTTGGAATTTTTTTATTTATTTTTAAAAATAGATGTCACTGATTGAACCATTTCGGGAACCTCGTATTGCCAAATAAGTAGCTCAGTGTTTTAGTCGTTACTCCCATTTATACCCACTTACACACTTGCCATATGATCATAATATAATCATAATAAAATTATATCGTATTATTTGAAGTCTTTGTTACCCTATCCTTCCTACAAACCGTTGTTACATTGTTTTCTCTGAAGAATAAATGTATAAAATAAGATTACATGTTACTTAATTATTTTCATATAGGTCAAATGCCGGCACAATAAACTTCTCTCGAATATTGGTCAAAGAGTGTATCTTGTTGTAGAGAGCTGGCTATTTTAGTCTTTGTTAATGAGAAAGTGCTAAGTGTTTGGATCTGATAGCACTATCTGATTGTTCTGATGTGTTTGTATTGGAATGTTACAGGTTCATGCCAAACACGAAGAGAAATCCGACAGTAAATCTGTCTACAGGGAATACAGCCGAGAATTCCTCTTACCCAAAGGCACCAACCCTGAGTCTATCAAGTCGTCTCTCAGCAAAGACGGGGTTTTGACTGTGGAGGCCCCCTTACCAGCCCTGGCAGCGCCCGAAAAACTTATATCCATCACTCACCAATAAATAATAAATTAATACATTTTTTATTCACTAACAACACATTATTTATATTTGGATGACAGTAAACGTAATCGAAGAAACTATTATTATATGAATTTCTTATACCTATGGTAAATTTGTTAAATCCAGTCATTTATATCTGTATTTATTTGAGAGTAGTTATACTTTATTTAAATTGAATATGACCTGGATAACGCCTTTAAAACACCCAACATAAGTCTGCTATTCAAAGTTTTATTCATTTACCAAATCATTTACTGAGTAGTATGGTAAAAAGAATTTCATGTCAATTAAACTCTTTAAGTCGATATTTTATTGCTTTTTTCAATTATTGGCGTAGTGAGGCAGAGCACATTAATTTTTTGTCATCAGCGTAATTTAGTAATTTTTGCCGTCATCCAAACATTTATCGATAAATCACACGAATAAATTCTTCAAACCCAAGAATAAAAGAGATATTTTGTAATTATTGACTAACAAATTATATTTAATAATATATTTTCATACAGTGCCTATAATCTTTAAAATATTGGAGCCGACTGAGCGAAATTTCGCGTTATTATTTTTTTTTTAATATTATCAATAAGTCAAAAATACATAGCGACCCCAGGAAATCCAGGATTATTGTTTTAATTTTTGGTCCAGGTTTGAAAATGTTGATAAATTATTTGTAAATAAACAAAACCTTTTTGAGCCTCGACTCGGCAAGTCTCTTCAGAATTCTACTTAATCATTTAAAGTAAGACATTTCCTCCCCAGCTAAATCCTCTCGTGCTATCCTTTGCATTGCTAACAATGAATGCTGCAAGGCTTGACGTTTTGTCATGTTTTGCATCGACTGTCTGTTTGCCAACTAGAGTACTGGAGGATGGAATTGACTCTGTGTGGGAAAGCGAGGAATCAAACGTAATGGAACCTAAACCAAAAATAACTTAATTTAAAATGATTTCAGAGTCTTAATTAATCATCCCTAAAACTCCATTGGTTTAATTACTTTCATATTTCTTACTTTGTTTACCCGTACTGCCCATCTCATTTTTTAATTGGTTCTACTGTAACAAAATTGAAATAATAAAAAATAATAACGCTCTCGATTTTGTTTTTACTATTTAGTTAGTTATAAGTTAAATATTTATTTTTTATTTATTTACTTTAACATTCTTCATGATAAGGTAGTTTAACACCATAATAAACTCAAATTATTTAATTAGATTTATTAAATAAAATTTAGTTGTAAAAGAAGAAATGTACAACATGAAGCGCTTAAATTGCGTAAACGCTTTAACATTACTTAATGTGGCCATTGACAAAGATCTATCAAATAAATTTGTTATACATGACGCAAAAATCTAAATATCGTTTAGAACCTGTAGCATTGATTTGTCTTACAATAAAAGTCTACCAGTGACTTGTGGGAAACAAATTTGGAGTTGTTCGTACTAATTTTTCTTTCTTTTTTGGTCTTACTCTTTTTTTTCTCCGTATTTCTTAGCCTAAAACTTTTTGAGGGAGATTTGTCCACGCGTAATTCTATGTTTACACCTAATCCTGTGGATCTTAGTAAAACATATTACATAGTTGGTTATTTTTTTTTAAATCTTGTATACAATGATTTTAGGCATATTTTAAAAGATCAATTTCAAGATTTCTGTGAATGGCTTTAGAAAATAACCAGATCCTTTTGGCTAATGATATAACTTCGGTATTATATATATTATATAATATATAATATATATATATATATATATATATATATATATATATATATATATATATATATATATATATATATATATATATATATATATATATATTATATATATATATATATATATATATATATATATATATATATATGTATAAATTAGTTTTCATTTGGATGAAATTATTTGAAGAAGTCTTGTTCTAATCGATTTGCGTGTTTGTACCATTTACACCTTCTGTTAAAAACTTATTTCAAACTTACTGTTCGTTGTTGTTTTGAACGCTTAAAATTGTTGATTCGTAGGTGCTTCACTTCTTATATTTTATCATTTTTTTTTTCATAACTTTATAAAATTGTTATTTTGCTAAATTATTGTTGTTAGTTAGCATTTTGTTATTTTTTCATTTTATTAATATTTTTTAAAAAGCTTTATGATTAATTTCATGGATAAAATTTACAAAACAGTTGTAAGCTTTTTGTGTCCGGATAAACTGTTAATTCATTTTCAGTCTCTCTTTATGAAATTATTTATAAATTTAAAAACTTGTATGTAATAATAATAAAAAATATACAATATAGCATTTATATTACATTGTGTTTTGTTTTTATCCATATTTCAAAAGCTACGTAAAGAAATGGATTTCGGGTATTTTCTAATCCCCCCCCCCACCTACTTTTTATTTAAGTCTATTTTAACTTGTCTTCTTGTGGGAAGAACCAGCACTAAATCCTACTAGTAACCAATACTCACCGCTAATTGCCTTTAATCTCCACCATAAACCAATTTCAACTTTACCTTCTTTAGTAAAAGTTTTACTATGTACTTTGACGCAAAATATAACAAAAGATTTTTCAATAATTGAAATTTCAACCATTTACCAAATGAAAATGATATTTGTGTAAATTTGATCTTTATTTTTAGTTTCTAGGTAATTAATATTTTGTGGTAGTTACAAATGATTAAAAATAAATGATTTTAAAATATATTTTAAAAGTAAAATTTATGTGTGAAGATCAGACAAAAAGATTTCGGAGAGAAACGAGTTCTAGCTTTTAGCTTGCTCTTTGTCAAACGAGTGGGAAGTTGAAGATGACAGACGTGCCCAGTTCTCGCTACCTTCTGATCGGTGGATTCGCTCCCGCTAATTATCATTTCTTTATCGAAAGATGTTTCGAGAGTACCCCAGCCTTATGACTAAAATGACAGGCCATCTCACTGGCCTAAATATGATAACGGCTCTATTTTAGTAAAAAATCAAAGAAAAAATGAGCTTATGAGTCGATATATATATATATATATATATATATATATATATATATATATATATATATATATATATATATATATATATATATATATATATATTATGTATATGTATGTTATACATACATGTACATGTATGTTATATATATGTATGTTTGTATGTACGAGATTTTTGATAATAGACGTTTCTATGGGACACGATAACTTTCAAACGCTTCTCGGATCAAAATGTAACTTGCTACAAAATTTAACCGTGTTAATGTCCCGAACTCTATGGCTTATGAAATATTTGAGACGTTATTAACCCAAAATAATGACCCCAAAAACATTTTTAAAAAAATTAATTCTGGTATGTATGGTTAACAAAAATACAAAATTACATTTTATGATCAGTATTAGTTCCGGTTTTATTGTAAGACATACATAACATAATATAAACAAATCAATTTTTTTATTAATACATTTGAAAATGCGCTTATATCGTGGCACATATGTCACGATATGCTTAGTGAACACTTGCCTTAGTGAACAGGTGAACTTGCCATTGCTTAGTGAACTGGTAAACTTGCCAAATATACAGGTGAATAGGTACCATGTACTGGTGTTATTAAGTACATGTTTTGTTTACACTACATATGTTATAGGAAGCAAAAAGACAGCTTTATATTACTCTTAAAGCACGTATATACTCAGAGCAAGAATAACTGGATTCTTAAAGGTGATTGCTTAAATTTGCAACAATTTTTCAAGTTGTAGAAGATTTTAACTCTTTTTTTTGCAGTTTGCCTTAGAGATATTATTATACTAAAGAGGCCCTATTGTTAAATTTTGAAACATCACAATAGTTACCTCATCACCTTCCACAGATATCATAATCAAGCAAACTATACAAAATTAGAATAACTTATATAGTTCTGCATATAATACAGAACAAAAACACAAACGATGTGTAAAAAGCAAAAATTGAGTTATTATAACCTTAACTTGCTCTTAAAGCAGGTTCTTATAAGGTTTCACAGGGACCCAAAGATCCTCAAGATGTTTCAATGAATTAAGATAGGCTATGCCCCCTCTCGTAATATATCTCTTTAAACTATGGATGACGCTAACCAGGTTTGTTTTTATGACGGTTTTTTTTTCATCTTTGGATTTTTATGTCTGATTGGTTTTCAATATTTGCTAATGCAAATAATTTATAAATATGAATATGATAAAAAAAAATGCCCGTTTTAGGGCCTTTCGGCCCATCAGGGTATTTACCCTGCGGGAACCACCTCAGGTGGGTTGCATCTGCTACACTCAAAGAATTAATTAAAGTTGGCGGAATCTTTTTAGTACAATCACTATTCATAAAATCTTAGAGCATAGCCCGGGCTGCGAACCCCGGACCTCCGGTGCCGAAATCGAACGCCTAAACGATCACGGCCACGGGGGTAGACTATATGATACACAATCTAGAATATTATTAACATGATTACAGAGATACCAACTTAGTCTAGAGTGCTTAAAACTTTCTTTTTTTCTAATCAATCTTTACGGCGAAAAAGTCGGATAGTTTAAAAATTGCTTCTTTTTCCATACTATGATAATCTGATGAAGCACTCTCTACACCGGTTAACTTACAGACTTGTGGAATAAATATTTTAATAAGAATTTTAAAATTCTTCGTAAAGAAAGTGTTTTAGCTTCTATCTAACACACCGACCATGAGATCTTAAGTAAAGTATAACAAAATTTCCTAGTTATAAAGAAAAGTGGTTACTATTTCAGCCATTAAAAATATTGGCTGAAAGAAATATGTTCATTAGTTAAACAAGAAAAAATCTAGCTGTAGAAAATAACACAACTTTCAACTTCTATTTGAAGAACGTAAATATTTGAAGAATCATCAGTTTAATCGAATTTTAGTCGAAATAAAGGTAAATCTAAAACAGCCTTATCTGCAGAAGTTAAAGAGACTTCCAATACCATCCGTTATACAAATCCTTAAGCTCAACTAAATTCACCCATAACTCTAACATCATCTAGAAAGACTTAGATAGCTTGTCAATAAGCCTAACATCGGCTTGAACTGAATCAGAACTTGAATCTCAAACCATAGATCACAGGCAAAGACTACAGATGTTCACTGTGCAACACAAACGACCTAGCAGCGGAACATCAAGTAGCGGAACTATTTATTTATCAAATAATAGAAATACTTTATTAAAATATATATTTTTTTAAATTCTAATCTTGTATAAACAATATGCATGATTATTTACGCGATAACATAAAACGCATATAAGAAATAGTGTGAAAAAGTAGGTAAATTAAGTAGGTAAGTTTTTACAACTAAAACTACGAGAGATAATAAATGATAAGGTATAAAAATGAAACATTAGCAGTATTAGTCTAACAATAGCTAACTGTGTCAATGATATAATAAAAATAGGAAGGAAGATAAATAGCGTTGAGGGGAAGTAGTGCAGTTACCTTGCACTAACCGCTAAAGGGCTCTAATTCAATACTTTTGCACTTCTCTTATCTCACGTGAATTTTGCTTTTTGGTTTGCATAAGTAGTATAATCAATATTTGTCGTCAAATTTTCAATTATTAATTGGTGTTTCTAACTTTTGTGACCGGTGAAGTTAGTGGTACCGATATTATTTAAGTATACAAAATAGTTCTCTCTACGTTGGAAAAGTTTAATGTGAGGCTATACATTTTTAACTGTATTTAAAATAAAAAGGTACATCAAGTCAGTGTTTAAAATTGATTTCACCAATTTATGTTTTAAATTAATTTATATTTTTTTCTTTCCTATATTTTAAAAGTACAATTTTTTGTGTGCAATCTATAAATACACTATTTTATAGTCAACTGATTTTAATTGATTATATTAAACCTGCAGAAAGAGTGCGCTTTGTTGGTTTACTGTACAAAGAACCATAGGGGCCCTGCAAAATTTTTTGCCTGAACACTATTCCCAGCAAAAGTTTCGCCTCTTAAAACACTATAGACTTTGTGGCCAAATGATCTTTTCCGAACTGCTTTAAATTTAAATACTTCAGTCAAGCAACTCTCGATGAGTCAGTTTTTAATAAGATGAAACTTAGCACATAAGTTATTCTTATACATAGCTACATTCTTATATCTTATACATGCGTGCTAAATTTCGATCAGATCACACCATTTTTCCGCGTTTTATGATTTTTCGAGAAGACATTATTGCGAGTTAATGAGGTCATAAAAATATTTTTCGACTAGCACAACAGCAGACTTATTTTTGTACCAAGTTTCAACTCTCTAGCATAAATATACTAGGAGCTACGATGATAACAGACACACACACACATACATACATACATAAATACAGACAACTTTGAGAAAACCACTCAGGAGGCCTTAAAACCCCCTGAAACGGATAATTCCGGTTTCATCCCGTTTTCGGATTTTTTTGCTGACACAATACTTTTCCTATATACCTACGGTATAAATGAGGGCGGTAATTACCATGCCTAAAATGTATTTCTGTAAATTAATGTTTATCTTAATCTAAAATATATTTGTTTCTTCTATTTCTTATGGAAAAATATGATTTGAAAAAAAATCTATATAGGCGTGTTGAAATAAATTGCAACTGTATTTTTACACGTCGCTAAAATAATTAAGGCGTAGTTTTTATGTTAAAGCTGGACATTAAATAATTTTTGTTTTGTTAACTAGAGTTGCGCATACTGTAGTCATTTATGGTGCCAATTTTAGCAAATTTAAGAAAACAAACTAACTAAGTTAACGGACTAAAATATAATCCTCGCACCTAAAATGTTACGTCGTATAAATGGTAATAATAAAAATAATAGTTTTATTTCTGTACATAAGAAATGGCCAAATTCTTACAAAGAACATATATGTAGACTCTTTTATTTTTTCGTTCATCGATTGGTAATCAGTAAAACAAAGATTTTGTAAGCTAATAAAGATTGCATCCACTTTAAATGGTATTACGTAAACTATACTACTTTGTCGACTTGAAGGCGGTCGAGCGAATGTATGGGATAAATGTTACTTATCTTGTATCTGTTAAGATGTGTGTAGACGCGTCAAGTAAGAAAAAACCTCTTAACCTATATACTAAAAATAGAAGAACTGAATATCTAATAGCTAGTCGAACAAAAACTAACGCTCTTCCAAATCCTATCTAGACCCCTGTACAAAGACGCGATCTAAGTTTTACTGGCGGTAAATAACAGAATCTGTTGTCCGAAGCCCAGAAGTTTTATCTATGTCAGTGGCGTATATAGGAGGTAATCACCTCTCTCCTCCCAAATTGTTACATAACTTGGACCCTTAAATATATTTAAGACGTTCATGTGATATTTATACTAATTGCTATTTATAAAAAAGTATTTACTGGCGAAATAAAGAATTATTTAGATTTATAAATATTATTTATTTAATCCTCCGGTCGAGAGAGTGAAATTTTTTTCTTAAAACTTGTGTTTCATTTCTAAAATCTTATTATTTTATTCAAGTTTCGATGTAAATTCTTTAAATTATAATTACTTAATATTATGGTTTTTAAGTTCTTATGTTAATTTATCATTAACTAGCAAGTTTATATTAAATTAATTTGCGTTAAAATTAAGTTAACACCTCCAATCTCTAATAGTCGTCCTGAGCTTATCAACTCGTGGAATTTAATACAAAATAAGTCTTACCCTATAATGCAAATTTTAAAATATTAAACACCTTTTTTTACCTACTATTTCGATCTCCGTTAATTGAAGTCATTCGACCATCCTCGCCCAAAAAGCCGAATTGTACAGCTAAAATCATGCTCATTTTATATGACATTGCAGAAGTGACTATATTTGAAAATTATTGTACAAGAATGCTCAAACTAAGAGCTTTTTCCCTTAGCAAATAACAGTTGCAAACAATTATGCTGTCTTGGCACTCCTATGAGCTAATCTAATGCTGTGTTGTGGGTTTTGAGGCAATCTAATTCTGTGTTATGGGCTGTATTCTAATGCTGTGTTGAGGGCTAATCTAATGCTGTGTTGTAGGCTAATCTAATGATGTATTGTGGGCTAATCTAATGATGTATTGTGGGCTAATCTAATGCTGTGTTGTAGGCTAATCTAATGATGTATTGTGGGCTAATCTAATAATGTATTGTAGCTAATCTAATGATGATTGTGGGCTAATCTAATGATGTATTGTGGGCTAATCTAATGCTGTGTTGTAGGCTAATCTAATGATGTATTGTGGGCTAATCTATGATGTGTTGTGGGCTAATCTAATGATGTTTTGTGGGCTAATCTAATGATGTATTGTGGGCTAATCTAATGATGTGTTGTGGGCTAATCTAATGATGTTTTGTGGGCTAATCTAATACCGTGTTGTGGGCTAATCTAATGATGTATTGTGGTCCAATCTAATGCTATGTTGAGGGCTAATCTAATGCAGTGTTGTGGGCTAGTAAGTATATTCGCTATATTTCCAGCGTTCTTTATTCCAGTGTGGGCTAATCATAAAAGTTAAGCGGCATCGTGCGAGGTCAAATCTTCTCGATGGTACTTAACTTTTTGATTAAAAACCGCAGATGTACTTGCTGTATTAAAACGAAATTTACTATACTTATTTATTACGTGTAACTTTCAACTTTACTGAATACCAAATTTCGACTCAACTGTATTATTTTTAAGTTTTTGACATTTTTTTAAAAAGCGTAGATCTTTTATTCGATAAAAATGGAACTAATGCTGATAATATAATGACTCTTAGCTAATATATATGGCACTCATGTTGTTTTTATATAGGACTTTAAGCATGCCATATCTCAGATTGATAAAAAAATGTTCTCGTTCTATGAATTTTCGAGTAATATTTGCGGTTGATAGTGACGTAAAATAATTTTTTCCCCGGATAGAACAACTAAACCTAAAGATTGATTTTTGTACAAAGTTTCAAATCTCTAACATAAATTCATTGGGTCCTACGATGATTAGAGAGACATACACATATGCACACAGGCAGAAAACTTTGTGAAAACCACTCAGTTTTCACAACAACAAAAAACTCCTGAAACGGATAATTCCGGTTTCATCCCGGTTTCGGATTTTTTTCCAAACACAATACTTTTACGTATACCTACGGTATACATGAGGAAAATTAAAAAAATCGATAGTGAAATATTTAATTGACGTTTAGAAATATTATGTAATTTGCTTTGGTATGTATCTAAGTAAATGAAATCATATTGGTTTAAGATAAGCAGCCAGTTTGGCGGAGAAGTTGATTTGTCATAAACGTATACATTTTGACTTTTTCTCATTTATACCATTTCCCAGGAAAACTATTGAGTTTGCGGAAAATTCGAAACCAGGTTTTTTTCGGAATTATCATGGAATGGATTAATGAAAAAGAAAGCAGTATATTTTTGGTTTTTATTTAATTATCAAAGTTAAGTAGCATCGAGCGAGGTCAATGCCTGGTGACCGCTGAGAATAAAAAGAAATTTATTTTCTTAGGACGGTGCGAAGCGAGTCTGAAGAAATGGGGGTGAGCGTAGCGAATCTTGTGATGAGGAAAAGTACCGAGATACCCCGTTCCTTTTTTTAATTTTGTGATTGTCTTCCTTTTCTTCTATATGCTTCAGATTTGTTTTCCCTCGTAAGAAATTAAAAGGACAGAATATTTACTGGTAGAGACGAATATATATAGGGTTTAGTGTGGAGGGTTGGCGCCTTGATCGGGGGGAGGTCGCCCTAAATAGGAGCTTTCAAAATTATACTGTTGCATACTCAGACGTATGGATCGAAATTCACTTATTTTTGCCAGACATTAACCCCTTTACTGGAAATAATAAAATACTTGTTTTTAATCTAGGGCATAACATTTGTTTCAATTAGTCTTCAGTGGCTAGTTTAATTTATAATTGGGAACAATATTTTGACGAGAATTCTTGTTGGTTTTACTTTGATGGATCTGTTTTACTTTGATTGATTCGCGGTGAAAAACTAAACGTAGATCTCTGTTCTGAAACGTACTTCCAACGACTGTTGACATGCCGAATAGAAGAAACGACTTGGCCATGATGCGCTGTAATCTCAACACAAATTAAAATTCAACAATCTATTATTAGAACCAAGTTTTCTATTAGTTTGTTTAATTTTTTTTAAGCGGTCTGTATATCCTTGCCTAATTTTATTAGCTAGCGGTACTCTTAAGTAGTGTTTACCAAGTTGTCTGTATGTGGCTGGTATGATGGTAGCCCACTGTAAGCATTATTACATTAATGAGGATTAAAATCATAGAGATATATACTAGAGGGGGCATAGCCTATCTTAATACATTGAGAGGCCTGAAACATTTTTAGTGGGGCTCTTAGGGGCTCTGTGTAACCTTATTGAAACCTCCTCCAAGAGGGAGTTAAGGTTATAATTAATCAATTTTTTTCGGCTTCTCGCAGATTGTTTGTGTTGTGATTTGTATTTTAAACATTCTACTATATAATTTACTGTTTTTTTGTTCTGTTTATTTGATGAAAATGATAATCGAATGTGGTCAGGTTACTTTTTCGATGTTTCAAAATACAACCAATAGAGCCCCTAGTAATATATTTCTTTGATTAAAATTTGGTATACAAATCACCCTTCATGTCTAGTTGCACTGATATATAAAATTTGTGTATGAGGTTATTAACCTTAAAAAAAGTTTTAAAACTCATGAAATTACTGGGTTAAGTTAAAAGTTGGCACGCAAATACTTCATAAATTTTTGCATAGACCATTTAACCTCTATGATAGCAAGTTATGAGGACGAGAAAGGCGAGTCCAAAGTGGTGAGAAAAAGCTCAATCTATCCGATGAAATGAGGAAAACTTTCGAGGTGTACTCGATTTTTGTTACCTCGTTTTGTTATTCGAAAATATGTACTTTCGTATCACTTTATAATTAATTATACTTCCATTTAAAGAAATAAAGACAACATTTAATTTGTTTCCAGAATTATGACTCATTGCAAAACAAAGTTTGTTATAGCATAAGAAAATATTTAGCTTTGCGTGTTGATGGGTGAGTAGTTAGATGAATTGATTATTCAAATTCTGTCTAGACTCAAACCATT
Organism: Microvelia longipes; assembly: GCA_018340805.1. Classification (NCBI taxonomy): domain Eukaryota; kingdom Metazoa; phylum Arthropoda; class Insecta; order Hemiptera; family Veliidae; genus Microvelia; species Microvelia longipes. Next base: position 32,248,329 of record JACMZG010001893.1, on the reverse strand, counting down.
AGGGGTATCGTGAAAACAATATCAACTTGAGTTATCGTACTTAATTAAGTTGGAGCTTCTATCGACTTGTATGGTGCATTTCACTGAACGTCTGTGTGAAAAACAATAATTTTTCCATGCAACAAGATAAGCGTAATTTTCAAGTGAAAAATTGTTAAAATATAATTTAAACAAATTAATTCTTCCAGTGAGTTCAGATTAATTTAAGTGTTACTTATTTACAACGTTATTTGGTCTTAGGATTTACAGGACACAATATTGTGCGAGAGACACCTAGGAAATGTAACAAGCAAAATGCAATGTTACATCTGGGAACTGTTCCATCATTCGACAATCGTCATCATTGATGGCTCGACATAATGTCATATCCCACTCTGTTTCGTTTTGTCTAACTCATCAGGGCGCCGACAGAGCCTGAACTCACACTGACCTTTAATGATGCATGATGGCGGTAAGAGTGCACCGCTCGTCTCTGGTACACACTTCACATTATATTTTTCGGAATTAATTGAAGGTCAGAGTTAGTTCTGGCATTAACCGTCTCTGTGACTACTAGGTACCAAGCGACTCTAACTACTCGAGACTTATTACCACCTCTGTGACTACTAGGTACCAAGCGACTCTAACTACTCGAGACTTATTACCACCTCTGTGACTACTAGGTACCAAGCGACTCTAACTACTCGAGACTTATTACCACCTCTGTGATACTAGGTACCAAGCGACTCTAACTACTACTTTACCACCTCTGTGACTACTAGTACCAAGCGACTCTAACTACTCGAGACTTATTACCACCTCTGTGACTACTAGGTACCAAGTGACTCTAACTACTCGAGACTCAGTATTACCACCTCAGTGACTACTAGGTACGAAGTGACTCTAATTACTCGAGATCATATTTTCCCTGTGTATAATCCTACTATCGTGATAGTTAACCCATTTGAGGTGTTGTTACCCATGAAAAAAATCGGACATATCCTATCGTGCTAAAGGTTTTATGAAGGTATATAATGATATATAATAAGCATAATAAAACTAAATGATCTGGAGACTATACAGACCGAAATAGATAAAGAAAATAAACAGTTTATGTTATTTAATAAGTAAATGTTATAAAAGTTTGTTTTATAACATTTTAAATGGATCTGTAAAATGAGATGTTCGCATCGATGTTATTGCGTTAGTAACAATGTTTATGTGGGTGGGCGAAATTGAGGCCAACACGTCAAAAACAAGAAAACAATAATGAAATTTGGACGGAGGTTTGAATACGACTGGCAATACAATGAATATACGAGTTTCTGTAACAATTATTAATGTCTTTTTGGCTTGAGACCAATATCTCTCTTACTTTTCAAATTTTTAACAAAACCGATCTTATAGGTGACGTGAGGGCAATAGGAAGCATATGCCACCATCAACCGCGCCACCCCACTAGGCGTTCCTTCTGAATATTTGGATCGCTCATTAAGTCATTTTATGTGGTTTCGAATCAAGCCGATCTAGAGACATTTCTTCAATTATTTAAAACTTAACAAAACCATAAAAGGATAAACTAATGCTAATAATGCTAATGTTAATCAAACTATGTGAAGGTAAGTTTATATCGCCTTAGAAGCGGTCAACGAATAAATCCCATAAGTTTTCACCCGGCTTATTTTCTACCTTTTCCCTGAATTTAACTCCGATAAATCATCCAAAGCCCCCACTTCATCGCTACCTTTTACTAGATTACGACATACTAGACCATTGAACCTCAAAAACATAGCAGACACAAATATCAATATGGCAACTGTCGCCTCCGATCCATGATGTCCAACACCCCTGCTGATGCCTCCCACAGTGGAAGCGAAACGTCTAATTTCATCACATTGACACATGCACAGGTCACTGCAGAAAGACTTAAATCTCCATCACAATAACCGCAGTAGCCAGTATAGTTGTTTTTATACTAATTCAAAAAGCGTAGATGAAGCATTACTTTCCATTATTGAACTAAACTAAATAAACACAAACATTTAACTTCTCATCCCAAATGCTCTGTGATTTTCGCCAGCAATAGTAATGGTGAACTTGGTTAACTATTATTAAATGAGGGAAGCACCCAGATAAGTAAGATATCAGGTCATCTGAAGAGGCTAATGGGTGACCGATTTAAAGTATTGCAGTATTTTTTATTACCATTACTTGACTGCCCGACAAAATTAAATAAATATATATATATTATATATATATATATATATATATATATATATATATATATATTATATATATATATATATATATATATATAGATATATAAATAAGGAAATTATCCATTTGCGTTGAATCGGGTACAGATTAACCCTTTCTTGTAACAATCTTTGGCTTAACGCGCTGCTGATTTGATGAATCAGCCAATGAATCAAACCTTGATGAATACCAAGGTTAGAACTCAACGAAATATAAGAAATATATCTGTATGGTAATAAATTATTTCTTTTCTTGGACTGAAATGAGAAATGACTTACTATGACAGAATCTATTCTTCTTAGGCTTTGAAAGGAATGTTTTCTTTACACAAAATGGTGAAGTCTTGGTTATATTTACGAGACGGGCTACCATTAATTATCTACCTTCCATAACTTAACATATTGATCCAATAAACCTTCATCTTAAGCTGTTATTTGGTATTCCTTTATTTAAATTTCATCGTATTGTATAGACCGAGTGGCGTATTAAACCAGTAACTAGCAAGCATAGATATGGATTATCAGAAAGGTTTCGGGTCCAAATTTGCATCTAGCGCATTCCGAATCTACGGTTTTGCTAAAATTTTGGGACTGGATTCCTTTCCTCCTTCCCCCGCATTCACAGTGCTTTCTGTTGGAAGCAACGGCAACAATATGCATGCCGTTTTAAATTAGTGTGTCACCATAACTTCATTATGTTATAAGGTTTTATATTTTAGCAGCTATAAAAAGACACTTTACTGTCTAGGTGTTTAAAATTTAATTTCTACTTTGCACTTACAATATTTTAGGGTAGGAATACGCAAAGTGTGGTCCGGGGACCCCTGGAGGTATGGGGAAAGATTTTAGGGAGTCCGCGAGCTAATTATCAAACTATCATAGCAAAATCTGTGACTAGTTTACTAACTTAACATGTACTTTAACAGTCCATATATAAGTTATGGATAATTCCATAACTGCCGACAAATTTTTTATTGGTAATCAAAAGTACTAATCACTTTTCTGTTGTAAGTAATAAGGTGGAAAAAGCATTACCGAGAATCTGCTTGTTGTAATTACTAATATAGAGTTAATTAGTAATTATCTTCAGTTGAAAAAAGAACTATCAGAGGCTACAAAAGATTTTTTTACAAGTGATTTCGATTTTTCAATTCTTCAGGAAATTGGGCATTAGGCATAAATTATTAATTTTTTTACAATCAATAATTATAATTTCTCATTTATTAATTTAGTCAATCCAAGAACGCTGAAGACAATTGGGGTAAATAAAGCGTACGCTTGATGGTTTAAATCGTCAAGATAAACTCATAAAGAAGCGTTATTTTTTTATAATTCGCTACATATATGTAATAATATCTCAAGATTCCTTCTGGTATATGTTCTCGACCTGCTTCTTATGTTTTCATTCAAAGCGTTAATCGCAGAAAAGTTAACAATGAATGTTTTAAATTGATTACAAAAACGATGGGAGTCCGCCAAAAATTTCCGAGGTCCAAGGGGGTCTCAAGTTTGCGTAACCCTGTTTCAAGGGATAAAGAGCAAGAACCGCGAAGGCCTCACGTTTCTACGAGTATATATTAATTAATCCTGTGTTTTATCATAACTTTAAAACAGAAAGGTCTTTGGTTGCTTTTAGACTTGCTGAAATGTTCCTTTTTAAAGGCATATGCTGTATAAGCTAGCAGGAGTTGAGAAACAAGTTAGTCCCACGATAGCACTAACAAACTTCCAAATATAGACTTTATATCCTGTCTATAGTAAGAAACAGTGAAATATCTAGACGTGAATCACAAAAGTACTGTTAGCTGTTGGAGGGTTGGCGTACTACCTACAGAGTGAGGTATTTGCAGCGTCACACCGGTGGGTTGCTGGATTCACCTACGCTTCGTAGCCCACGTAAATCCCTCACCAAATCACAACCACTCCATACTTGTATTTTTAAAGTCGTTTCTGATACACTAATATTTTGATTAGTGTTGCAATGAAACATTCTGATATCTCTGTTAAAAATGGCTAGACAGATATTTTATAAATACATATATAATTTTTTTAAATAAATATTTTTGGTATCAAGAGGTTAGCGGAATCTACCCCCCCCCCCCCCGATTTCTGACATCCAAATAACCTAATAATTTCTGACGACAATTGACATATAGAGATTTGATTCACAAAGTGGCACATATATTGGGCCACATGTTTAATGAAAACGTTCATTACACACTATCGATGTTTGATTAAAAAATAGAAGGTATATTTTAATGCGTTTTATTGGTAATGTTGCGTAAACTTTTAATGAAAAACGTCATGTAAAATATGGGTTTTATACGCAATATATAAAGTCAATATACTCTTATTAGACCGCTTTTTTGTTGATGTCTTATTCTTGACGCAAATCTTATATAATTGTTAAAGTAAATTCATATAAACTAAAATAATGTTCAAAAATAAAACAGAAGACATAGTTCTTTAGACCTGGGCATTCCCAAATCCAAGCCCATTATACCCCCCCCCCCCCCCGTCAAAGCCCAAAAATGTTAGACCCACTTATTTAGCTATTTAGCAAGGGGGCCGTAGCCCCCTGCTTAAATTTTGGCTTGGGATCGCCAGTAAGTATAAACATAGTTATCTTGATCCGGGTATTCCTACAAGGAGACCTAATTTATGGTTGCATGAATCAAGTGGTATAGATATAGGTTTTTAGACCCTTGAATTCCTATTATGGAGAATATGGAGAATTAAAAAATGGTTACATAAATAAAGCAGTAAACATAGCTGTCTAGACCAGGCATTCTTACAGGGGAAACTAAAAATATATTTTCCTTCTCTGAGGAGAAAAAAATGTATAAATAACATCTATATTTTATGTCTCACAAACCATTTGCAACTATACCCATGTATGTAAACCAAGCACATTAATATAATGAATAATTAGTTGTTCTAAATATTCAAATATGCCCAGCATTTTTGCGTGTACAGAAGGAGGCTTTGGAGCCTAGCCGCAAGCGTTAATATTCTTATTGTTTTACATTAGACAATGCTGTGTCATGACATTTTACCGTTTTTAGGCGTCTTTTTAAGAAGTGGGATGATTGTGGCCAGCTTCCTGTGTCTTGAGAGCAATTGTAGCCTTGAAACAACCCGCATGATAATTCCAATAATAATCAATAATATACAACAAAACCAAAATACAAGAAGTTCTTCTGAGGCGGCCAAAGGCACACAAAGCAGTCAAGGCAATGCCGATGGCCTAAAGACTCTGTTTAAGAAACGTAAAGAAAGGTTTTCGTACACAGAACGACAAAATAAAATTTGTCGTCGCCTTGTGGGATAGGGTAGGGTTGTTATAATTAAAGAACCAGAATATTTTCATAGTATAAACAATGTTTTAATAAGAATTTATTTTGTAACATAATTGAATATTAAAAACCTATTTAAAATGTCATTTTATGTGTCATTAAATCAAACAATAATCTGGTATAGGATCACCTCGGAAGTTATTCTCACAAGTTCGAAAAAATGATAAACACAATTAGAATAAATTCAAGGTTAAAAGGCAGGCTCTATTAAAGGCTCAACTAGAAATAGAGTTGAGTTTAATCAAAATAAAATATATCAATTTGATCTAGGAATAAACTTACCAATTTTTTATTAAAGTATTTATTTGCACTAACTTTTTGCATTTTTACTTTTCTTCATTTATGCCCTAGGTATATAGGAAAAGTATTGTGTTAGCAAATAATCCGAAACCGGGATGTCACCGGAATAATATTTTAAGACCTCCTAAGTAGTTTTCACAAAGTGGTCTGTCTGTAAGTGTGTGTGTCTGTGTTATCTTCGTAGCTCCCAGTGTATTTATGCCGAAGAGTTGAAACTTTGTACAAAACGCTGTAGTTGTGCTATTCGGAAAATAATATTTTCATAATTTCAATTACCTGCAATAAAATGCGGAAAAATGATACGATCGGATTGAGATTTAGCGCGAGTGTAGCCATGTATAAGAATAACATATGTGCCAAGTTGCATCTCATTATCAACATTATTTAAATTTTTATCAAATGACTTGTGTACGTTTTTTTTTAAATATCGATAAATAATTAAATTGAGTTAAAATTCGGTATACTAAGATTCGTTTAAATACGGCAAGTAAAAATGGTTTTTGGTTTAAATTCATTAAGTATATCCATTTGGTTTGATCATAAAAGTTAAGCAGCATCGTGCGTGTTCAGTGCTGTATGGGTGACCACTGAGAATGAAACGGATGTATTTACTATCTAAGGACGAGCAAAGCGAGTCTGAAGTAAGGAGGATAAGCCTGGAAAATCCGCTGTAATGAGGAAACGTTCCAAGGCATCCTGTACCCGATTTTTGTATTCTTTTTATTTTGAGGATTGTGTATTTATATACAATAATGTAATGTATATATACATATACATTACTGTATATATAATTGTATACTTTACGTATAACATTGTAAGATTCGTTTTAATTGATTATTTTTCAAACTTAAGTTACGTACAAGAAAATTAAAATTAACAACAATAAAAATAGCTGCTTCAAAAATATGCAATAAGAGGATATGGCAATATTGTTCATGTGGTGGATTTGGAAATAAATCTAGGCATAAATGAGTTTTTATTTCCAGACGTTGTATAATGTGAAATTTATTGACTGGTTTTAGGGAGTAAAAAAGCACTTTTCACTCCCTTGTGAGTAAAAAGTAATTTTTTCTCCCTTGGGAATAAAACGTTTTTCCTATTATTAGATTTGGAGCCAATTATATTCATTTTTAGGGGAGTATCCTCTAAATTTATACAGGGGACTGATCAATTTTTGTAACACTTTCCCGGGGGAGGCACCCCCAAAATTTATAAGGTCCGACCTAAAAATGTATAGGATAAAATAGAATATGTCTAGAGATAAAATCTTGTATGTGCCTTGGGAGTAAAATGCTATTTTTTTCCTTCCAATAACCTTTCTTGGTGAAATACTCCTCAGGAGTTAAATGCTTTGATTCTAACTAACTGCTTAGAGAAATAATAGCATTTCTTACTCCCTTGGTGCACAAATAACAATTAAATATCTGACCAATAATTCCTCATAATATAATTAGGTCTGATGATGTTCAAATAAATATCAAAATTGATGAAGGAACACGAAGTGAATAATGTTTTCAGACAGAACCCACAGTTAGCTACAGTACAATTCCAGCTGTCAGCATAGCCAAACTACGCTCAATGTTCAAGACGATCGAGATCAAGGCTTACATCCTTAGCCTAGATTAGCCCCGAAGGGCTATAGATATGTTGGGATTCAAGCGCTCTTGAAAGCTACATCACATTTTAGTCTGCTTAATGTTTGATTTAGAGCGCTGAACACAAAGTAGAATTGATACAAGAAGAAGAATAAGTTGATACAACAACAAGCAGACCACGGCTGATAAAATCATTTCGACATGTTCGCTCATCCACAATTCTATGCTTTTCAAGCAACCCTGAAACAATTCAAAAATAATTATCAACAACGCATGGATCAGAATAATTGGTGTAAATGAATAACTTATTTATATCTGGAGGCATAGAAATAGATACTAGAGGAGGCATAGCCTATCTCAATACAGTGAAAGACCTGAAACATCTTTTTGGGGCCCTCAGAGGCTCTGTGTAACCTTATTAAAACCCATTTCAAGAGCGAGTTAAGGTTATAATATATCAATTGATTTCAGCTGCCCACACATTGTTTGTGTTTTGATCATTTTACTTATATTTATTTTTAGATTCTCTATTTACCCTGAGTAAGATATATTTACCTCCGTGTGGCGTGAAGTTCTGTATTTGTCAACATTAATATCCTGGCACATAGTTGCATTTAGCGGTACCGGGTCCAAGTATGATTTCATTTGTCCCTGAAGGCAGCAAGATAATGGTACTGTTAAATTTGGGGCCGCTAGTTCCCTTATAGTCCACCAAGATGTCTTGAAATCGCTGCCTCCGTCAACACCGCAACAATCAAACTAAACCAAGTTTAAATATATAAATTACTGTGATAATAACAGTGCTCATGTTACAAGTAAAACGAAGACATACATACATTATTATATACATACATTATATACATTAGACATACATTAAACATCTATTGTAATAATAAGTGTTGTTTTACCCTTATTTCAAACCCCATAGGATTTTACCTCGTAACATGAGCATTTTAGTAGTAGCAAAAAATCGTTAATAAAGAAGTAACTGTATAATATTCTAAAATTAAATATTTCCTATGGAGTAATATAGGTTAATAGAGTATTTTACAAAAATATAAGGCCTAAATTAATTATTGAATAAAAGCTTTTTAAATTATAGGCTATTGTAATCTTATCATAGGATGTTGTCATTTCTCAGTGAAATGTATTTGAGCACGATTTCCAAATGTTATATATTCTTTCAAAACTTTAGTCGTAAGTAAAAAATCGGGTACGGGGTACCTCGGTACTTTTTCGGTCGACAAATGTTTCCGCCTTTGATGACTTTTCGAATTTTTGTTGTCATTATTGCGGGATAGTGACGTCATAGAATTGGTCTTTGTACCAAGTGCCAACTCTCTAGCATAAATACACTGGGAGATAAGATGATAACAGTCAGATGCACACACGTAAACACACACGCACACACATATACAGACAACTTTGTGAAAACCACATAGGAGTTCATATAACACCTGAAACGGATAATTCACGTGAAATCCTAGTTTTGCAAACACAATACTTATCCTATATAATTACGGTATAAATGAAGAAAAATAAAAAACATATTACTTGTTTGTACTGAATATAATTAGAAAAAACTGCATGAGAGTTATGTCTTTTCTAGATAGCCGCCGCTTTTATTACCTGAAGAACTCAGAGCATTAGTAAGTCTGGCTACAATGAGAAACCAGCTCAGTGCCGGTTACTTCAGTCAGCATGCCATTATATAACAGAGATACACATTTGATCTACGTTAAATATGTGCATGCACGTGCCGTAAAAATAATTTTAGAGGAGAATGAAATAATGTGTCATGCATAATCTGTAAATTACAATCTTGACAAGATTCCATCTCTAGGGGAGTTTACAATTACAATTTATGTGTACCTTTGTCTGAACCAAATCTATGGCTGCTGTATATTGCTCTCTTCCAGGCAAACCGTAGTTCCTTTGCCACTTATCCAACAACTGAAATCAAATAAAAACCAGAGATGAAGCTGATAATGTGCAATAAGTTAATAAAATACATAAATTGCTATATTGAATTCGTTGTAAATTAAAAATCTTGACCAGTCAAAGGCCAGGTTGGTTCCGCACTAGACTGCTGGATCAGACCGTGAGCTCCGTGGGACGCTTTGTTGCCTACTACACGATTAAATGTTTGATTAATAAGTCTAATATAGTCAAGTCATTAAAATTTCTAGGTATTCATCTAGACAATAAAAATTTTCTGGGAGCCCCATGTCCAACATATTGCTAAAAAAACTAGCCACAGGGATTTACATGCCAATTAAAGCTAGCTCGTGTATGACCGTTAATTCCTTAATGTCTATTTATTACGCATATTTGTTTAGCCTTTTATCTTGTGACAGACAATGTATTGACTGTCATTAGAACGAACTTACTATTTATTATCTTGTTGTATATCCAATATATGTATTACAGTACAGTTTTATTTTATACGTATGTTATTTTTTTATTACATTTAAAATTTCTTGACTATTGATGATATACATGTATTGCGTATTTATATCAATAAAAATATTTTGTATTTGTATTTACCTCTTCGCCATCCAATGCAATTCCTAAGTACTCTGGACAGAGTAGAGTTATAAGAATAAGTACACTTTCACCCAGCAGGAGTACCACAATGCTGAATATGTACTGAAACAATTATATCATATAAACAATACAGTCCAAGAGCCGTTATAGTATACTATTTTAAACCAAAGTTTTCTGAAAATATACCTTAAATTATGAAGAAAAAACATAGTCTGCCTATCCAGAGTGGAGCCCTCTATATGATTGTGCATGTTCAAACTTATATAAAATCGCACAAATTCCAGTTTTCTTTCAATAAGTGGCTCCCTGTAGGTCGTGTGCAAAACATGAATAAAACATTTAGTACATACGCTTGACAGCAGTGACAGCGTAAAAAATAAATTAAAAAAAAAGAGAAGAAAACCGCCCTAAATCTACTAAAATAAGAAAAAACAGTATTTAAGAACTTCTAGAAGACAGCACCAAGAAAGAAGAAGTCAAGAAGAACAAAGAAAATAATAAAAAAAAATGCAAAAAAACAGCGGAGGACCTAAACGAGGTAATGGAACCAATCAAACTTACTATGACGGACATACAAATACACCAGAACAAATATGACACACATGACATGGTCCATACCATGTTATAATACAACACAAAAATACCAATTCTAATAATAAAGGAATATCAAGACTCCACCCATGACGATAGGTAAACTATTACATGAAACTTAGGATTTAAAAACAACGAAATTACTCAAATAACCAGTATTTTCTGTAAACAAAATAAAAATAACACTTAATAATAGAATTAATGCAAACAAACTCATAACTTCCCAAACACTAAATGAAAATTATAACACATTCATACCAAAATCAATAATCTACAAAAAAGGGGTTGTTCGGGGAATTGAGCAATCCTTAACAGAATCAGAAATTTTACAAAAATATGAATTTTCAAAATACAAATATAAAACTAATTAACGTTAACGAATAACAAGAAAAAGTGTTGACAACAATACACCAAAATTATGCCCCACACAATCAATATTTATTAACATTAGAGGCCAATCATTCCACCTTACGCTTATCTACACTTTGTGAATGCCCAATTGAACCGTACATTCCCCCGAGTAATACAGTGTCAAAATTGTCTCCGATTTGGACATAGAGAAATTGATTGCAAAAGTTTCTACCGCTGTGAAACATGCGGTTAACCTTCAACTCATGGAATAAATGATAAAAAAACGAGATACAACAATGTCCTAAAATAACTTCCCCATATGTATCACTGTAACAAGACATAAGACAACAAACTTAAAAGGACTGTCCCGAATTTAAAAATCAAAAAAGCATAAAACTATGGTACAAAAATAATATATCTTTCGGCGAAGCAAAAATTAAAAATTAGTAACAAAACATATGCACAGTCCTTCAATCTGAACCAACTGAAACTATTCCCAACCTAACCATAAATACTGAATCACGCAAATATCAAATACAAACCTTACAATCCCCAAAAATAATCCTAAGCGCCCAAAAAACTTCATCATATAGCCCCCGACAATAAACTATATATACAACCCCTATAAACCCCAAACAAAAACCGGGAGGACTGATACAGTCCAAATCCTATAAACCATGACTCATACTGAAAACTATAATATGACATTAATCACACAACACATAATAAAAACATTTAAACTGAAGTAACAAAAAACAAATTACAATTACACACAAACATTACACAAACTCACATAGACGACAATACTATAAAAAACTTAATACATTCTAAACTCAACTCACCATAACATGTCTTGCCTATTAACAAGACAAACACCACTGCAGTGTCTGAATGCTCGCAAGTTTAACTTGCGAGCATTCAGGATACTGCAGTGGAAACATTAGTCAGCAAATAACAAAAAACATTCTCTTGAACACTCTTATTCACATCCAATATAGACATAGCATGTCTTTCTGAGACATGGTTTGACAACAAACTAATATCACCTTTTAAAGGATATAATTTACTATCTTTTAACAGACAGACGACAGAAAGGGTGGTGGAGTCGCAATATTAATTAAATCTAATATACAGTACAAAACACTCCATAACCTACCACACATACACAAACATTATAGGAATACAAATAACAATATAAACACTCAACATTAAATAAATTCATTATAAACCCACCAACAAAAAAATAACGACAAACAATGGTTAATTTTTCAAATCTTTAACCACCCCATACCTAATATTAGGAGACTTTAACAGCCATCACACGCATGGGGATGTACTTATAGACTTAAAAGAGACAAACTTACTGACAGCAATTGAAGATACCAATACTTGTTCTTAACAATCACAAACCAACCCTAATACCCAAAATAAATCAAAAACTAACTCTGTAATTGACCTTTCTCTAGCTTCTAACACTATTGCAACGGACTTTACATGGACAATTTTAGACGACCCTCATGGTTCCAACCACCTCCCTATAAAATTGAAACAAACTCTATTAATATATACCTAAACTATACCGGTATCCAGAAGACGCTGGAATATTGATAAGCTAACTGGACAGAATACCATGACACTTTACTAACTTGACACAAAAAAGATTAGATAATCACATCCAACCAACTACGATGAATTATACAAGACATTAACGACGCATGCAAAAAATCTATCCCTGAAAAAAGAAACGTAAATTACTTCTTTCCGTACCCTAATTTAATTCATTGGTGGACTCTAGTTGTGAACAAACTAAAAACGATCGTTATAATGCTTACCAAAATTACAGTACAACCCAACTTACAAACTTTTATTGTTTCAAAAGAGCAAATGCTAAATTTAGACGAACATTAAAACGTAAACAAAAAGTGGTTGGAAAAAATATTGTGACAGCTTAAACTTTACAAAAAATTCCCCATCCTCTGTTTGGAAATCTTTTAGAAAAATAAACAAAACTGAAATTAATGAGTCCCATACTAATACAGGACATGCTCGAAGACTTTATGGACAAACTTGCCCCTCCCTCAGTACCAACATAACTCCACCCTATATCCCAACCAATAATCACATACTGACCGAAACTTTTACAATCAATAATTAAATGCTGCAATAAAGCACAGTAATACTGCTCCCGGCTTTGATAATATTCACTATGACATGATACATCACTTACCAACAATATCAAAACAAATTCTTTAAATATATTTAATAATATTTGGACTTCTCAACAAATCCCTGACTCATGGCGCACATACATAATACTCCAATAAAAAAACCAGGAAAAACTGTTGACATAGCTTCAAACTATAGACCAATATCTTTATCATCTTGCATGCTGAAGACATTTGAAAGATTACTAAAAAATAGATTAGAATGTGGTTGGAATCTAATAACAAACTGCCCTTTTCACAAAAGGGCTTCAGAAACATAAATCAACCCTAGAAAGTCAAACACAACTAACAAAGACATACATAGTGCATTTACTAAAAAAAATCAGTATATCTCTCTTATTAGACATCACCGGAGCTTATGACAACGTAGATTTAACTATACTTTACCACAAACTTTTACGACTAGACATACCAAAAACAAACTGCAAACTTTATCATTAAATTAATAACTGACCGAATCCTTCTTTTTCGAATTAACGGTCAAATAGTCGGACGTAGACTCACAAGACGAGGTGTCCTCAAGGGCCATCTTAAGCCCACTTTTATACTTAATACATACTTTGACTTAGAACAAATTATAACCCCTCCTGTAAAAATACTTCAATTGCTGACGACATACTTATATATAATATAAACAACAAAATAAATGACATGATAACTGACCTAACTACACCCTAAAACAAATACAAGAATGGACAAAACTTACTGGGTTAGAACTATCCCAAGACAAATCTGAATGTTGCATCTTTACAAGACGTAACAATATCCTTCTTGATGACGAGATTCTTTTGACAACATAAGAATAAAAAGAAAAAGAACTGTTAGATTTCTAGGACTCTACTTGACCAAAAACTGACATGGAAAGACCATATAAATACAGTAGTCTCAAAATGTGAAAAATACCTTAACATCATGAAAAATGGTCAGCAATAAAGCATGGGATGTGACCCAAAAACTCTATCACATTTTATAGGGCAACAATACGGGCATGCATAGACTTTGCCTCCCCATTTACGGTAATGCCAAACAATACTTACTTACAAAACTAGACCGTTTACAATACAGAGCTTTAAGATTATGTATGGGATATCTTAAATCCACACCAATAACAATAATACATACTGAATGCTCAGAACCACCACTTAAACATACGAAAACAATATCTGACTGACAAACACTTCATCAAATTATACTCTCAACAATCTCCTTTACTAACAACTATTGTCAATAACAACAAAATAAATAATAATCATCGATACTGGCGACATAAACACCCTCCATTACATATAAAATAGCTACAAACTATTACAGCCTCATCTCAACCAAAGTATATACCAACATAAATTACTCCCAATCTATCAAATTTCTTTGAAGATATCTACCAAACAATAACAATAAAACATACCAAAACTCACTTATCCGTACAAACAACATAACTTTCCATGAACAACTATACAACATATATCCACAACCCACCTACTTAATATTTACCGACGATCAAAACAACAAGACAAAACTGGTTACTCATATTATGACTTACAACTAAAATTGGGCAAAGTTTTTCATGCCCACAGTACACTAACATATTTACTTAGAAAGCTTAGGAATCTTACAATCTCTTACATATATAAAAAACATTACAAAATACTCAAAACAAATACACTATTGCTTGCGACAACCAAGGAATACTTACAAAACTATCCAACATTTCACTCACTTCCAAAATGGATCACATATATATGCATATCCTACAAAGAAATAAACGAACTGACCAAACAGTACAAACAAAGACTTTATATGGGTAAAATCACACTCTGGAGTCCAGGGAAATGAACAAGCTGATCTCCTTGCAAAAAATCCAACAAGATCATCGAACTATAAAATACCTGCAAGTGATCTTATATCACTATCAAAAAAGAAAATGATAGAAGACTGGAACACCAAACTCAACGAGAACCAGAAAAGGGAAAATTTTTAAAGAAATCATCAAGATAGTTCCCGCTAAACCTTGATTCTGGAAATCGAAACTGTCAAGAAGAGATATTCTGCATAAACAGATTAAGAAGTCAACATGCCAGATGCATTCAATATCACTACAAATTGGGTTAAGCGACTCCCCAGCATGCCACTCCTGCCCGACAATAGACGAAACAGTAGAACACATCCTACTAGACTGCACAAAATACAAGAACAGAACGGACAAAATTATATCAAGATGTCAAACTTCAAGATATCCAAGAAAATACTAAAAAATCAAGACTCTGCTCTTCTCAAAAATTAAAAAAATAAATAAATACACTCAAATTCGTAAAATAAAAAAACTATTCCCTTAGCCAAAAAAAAAAAAAAAAAAAAATCTAGAGACCAAACCTTAACAGTTAAATCCCCAAACGTAAAAAAATAATAACATAACCTTTACACCCAGGACCCGCGTGTCCGATCAACCTGATTGAGGTTTTTCTGTGGTTTCCCTCAATTTTACAGGCGAATGCCAGGTTGAATCATTAAAGTCAGTCCACAGACTGCATAGGCAACCTTTTTGAAACTCCTGCAAACTACCTATACATATAATCCTATTCAAAACACCACCAAAAAATACCTTTTGACAATCCCCCCCAAAAAAAAATAAACAAATAAATAAAAAATAAAAAAAAAATAAAATACCCAAACCAAAAAATATAAAATTATCCTTGACCCAAACAAACCCCCTCACACCCCAAAAAATTACCAAATTTATACCACAAAAATAACAAATAAATAAATAAAATAAAGGCACAAATTACCCTAATCAATAAATATATATGGCTCGGTATACACAAAATAAATATTGTATTACTTTGCCAATAAAGAACTTGTTTAAAAAAAAAAAAAAAAAAACATTTAGTAAAGCTTGTAAAATGTTCTGTAAAACGAGTGGTAAATCATCAAAATCAGATCACTGCAAACAAAGTTATGGCTCTTTCAAAAACACTAAAAAATGGTTAATTTATGCAAAGTCAGATAATATATTTATGCAAAGTATTACTTAGGAAAAATATTGGCTTTTTGAGCATTTTTTGGCTATTTAATAAATGTCAAAGCTTTAGTTCTATTTATCCGATTTTGACGAAAAACACTTGTTTTATAGAAAAATTCATCAGCTTATCAGAATACTTTATTCATGTTTTGCACACGACCCACAGGGAACCACTTATTTAAAGAAAACTGGAATTAGTGTGATTTTATAAAATTTTGAACATGCGCAATCATATGAAAGCCTCCACTTTGGATAGATAGACTACGTTTTTTTCATAATTTAAAATATATTTTCAGAAATATCTGGTTTGAAATAGTACAAAATGAGTCACATTTTTTAAGGCCTGGCCCTTGGACTAATAGTAATATAGAACAATAGAAAAATATAAAATATTAATACAATTAAATTCTTGTTTTTGAAGACACCAACAACAAGAATTTGGTCCAGGTCTCTGCGGGAGACCAGATCGATTTAATCATTTTATGTTTTAATCTAATAGGTGACAATGATAGCGCTAGTGATTGACAGGGTAAGAAATAGCAAGTTTTCAGTGTTTCACGGTCTGCACCACAGAAACTTCATAGAGACAATTGTTGCTGTTAAATACCTCTGAAACTCGTTTCGTCATATCAGGACCATTCTGCCTTCGTATTTAAATATGTTACTAGTACACTTACCAAATAGCTAAATTACCAAATAGCTCATTTAAAGCCTAGGGCCTTAAATGATTTGTCGATGGTAGAATAATACAATTAAAAAAACCTCTTTGAGAGGAAGAGAATGAGACTTAATTGTTGGTAAGGCCTAGGCCGTCTAAGATATTGGAAGAGCTAAACGTGCCAGTAAACAAAGAGATATATTACTAGAGAGGGTATTGCCTACCTCAATACATTGTGAGGCCTGAAACATCTTTTTGTGGCTATCAGGGGCCCTGTGTAACTTTATTTAAACCTCTTCAAAAAGAGATAAGGTTATAATAAATCAATTGTCTGCTTTTCACATTTTCTTTGTTTTGCTTTGTATTACAAACGTTCTACTATAAAATGTAATACTGTATAAATGTCGTACTGTTTATTTTAGGTTAGCTAGTCTGTTTGTAGTTTATTTTAATTAAGTTGTTTATTATAGTTGAAGATGTTCAGATTTCATTTTCGATGTTTCAACAGTCAACCAATAGGACCCTTTTACTAATGATATCTCTAGGCCTTTAAATACCTACAATATAGTGCAGTAGATAGAGCATATGCGTATTCTACTAAATACTATTTACGTACCAAAGCCAGTAAGCAGCTATTCATGACTCTGACAACAAAAAATCCCAACAGAGATACCAGTGAATATATGAGACCTGCTATAACAGTGCCTATTGCACAGTAATACAATATGGGATTAGGTAACGGCGAAGGTATTAGCTGTGCTATAAGCACCCGCTCTGTATCTGAAGATAGAACTATACTCATGCTCATCAAATACAGACTTCCTCCCTGAAACCAAAAAAATAATAAATCTATTCATTTCATTGTTTGAAGAAAATTCCTAATGTTTAGTAATGTGAAAACAAAAACATGAGAGAGTCCCAACTAGAATTTTAGTTTGACCCAAGCGTCTCGTTCAATATAGGTGTTAAGGACAAATTTTCTGGCCAATAAGAATAGAGAGGCTGAACCACAAGATAGAGGACAGTAGCTGACTTAAAAGCAAATTGCTCACAGGGTTACTCAGGACAATGTAGTGAATTAGTACTCTGGGTTTTACAAAGGTCAGTAGAGAGAAGAAATTGATCACCGGAATGATTTTAATACTTATTGAGGAAGATGGTTCCTTGTTGAAGTATTTGCTTTTAGCGAATTTTCATTGAAGAGTATTTTTATAATTTTAATAATAATAGTAATAATAATAATTCGATTGTTTGTAGAATACAAAAAAACATGGAAATTAATATAAATTAGTATTAAAGTTATTTACAATAATTTTATCATTAGAGCAACTATCTAACTTATTATTGGAGAGAAAATAAACATTTTTTTAAGCTGTAAAAGCTTGAGCTTGTTCGCGGCAAGCCACGCACAAGCTTTTACCTCATTTTTTGTTATTACTTATCATTTGTATGCATTGCATTCTATAAAAGTAAACACATCTGCCATCTAGTGGTGTATTTTGGAATTAAAACTAATTGTAATGCGGGATTAGTATGCCACATTACTTTACCTACAAGGCAGGGCAGTCCATGTCTAACCGTTCTGTCTTATTTAAACTTTTGTACGTATACCGCTGCCGTAACACCAGAGTGAAATATTTTAAATTATTTTCAACAGCCTGTATGGTTTTGCCAGATCGTTGCCCTGTATAGTTGCCCACCCTCGCTAGACGAAATTTTAAAGTAAGGGTAATTTAATTTTTCTATCTTTTTATCTTCAATTTATATCCTCTACCTTACATTTTTATGTTATTTTATATCTATATCTATCGCCGCCTTTCTGAGGTTTGTTTTAATACAATCCTCGAAAAATCAGGTACGGGGATACCTGGGAACTTTTCCTCATCACATCGGATTCGCTATGCTCATCCTCCCTATTCCTCAGATAGAAAATACATCCGTTTCATTCTCAACGGTAATTCAAACAGCACTGACCATGCTCGATGCTCCTTAACTTTTATGATCTAACAAAAATCGTAGATATACTTGTATTGAAGCGAAACTTAGTGCAAAACTTAGAGTACTTTTATTACGAAAAGGTTTACACTTGTACTAAATTTTAACACAATTGGATTTTTTAATTTCCGATTTTTTTACAATTTTTTTAAAAATCGTACACAAGTCTTTTTATAAAAATTAAACAAATGCTAATAATGAGATGAAACTTGGCAAATAGATCAACCTTTTACATGGCTACATGCGTGCCAAATGTCAATTTGATCACACTATTATTCCGTGTTTTAAAAAATCATTTTTCCGAATAGCACAACTAAAGCTGTAGACTGATTTATGTACCAAGTTTCAACTCTCTAGCATAAAGGCACTAGGAGCTACGATGATAAAAGACACACACCCTCACACACACATACAGACAGATGAATTTGCGAAAATCACTCAGGAGTTCTTAAAAACACCTGAAACGGATAATCCCGGTGACATCCCTGTTTCGGATTTTATGCAAACACAATACTTGGAATAATAAATTCTAATATAGTTTAAAATAATTATGAGGTTGTTCGGATGACGGAAATTGAGGGGGGTCGATTCAGGCTTTCTGATATTAAAATTTTATGCTATAGCGATACCAACATAACTGCTAAAAATATAAGCAGTAGCGTCACAACTTATTTAATGTTTTAGAATTTGTTAATGAAAATGCTCTAAAGTTAGCGTAAACTGGACTTGAATTGAGTGTAAGAGTAAATAATGCTGTGCCGTGCATGTATAATCTATGGCAGTAATATGCGTTTCTTTGAGAAATTAGAACAAATAAAAAAAAAGTTGTGACGGAACTGCTCAGGTTATAAAGCATATACAGAAAACTTAAGCAAGAACGCTCGCATTTAAAAAAAAAATTCGCCCAGCGTGCGGACCTTGGTGCCAGAATTATTTTGGTGCTATAAACTTATGTACTGTAAATAATACGATAAAAGATACCCCCGGTACCAAGATTCGATCATGGGAACCCTAAATTTGAGTACTTTGAATGATCTTATTAACTTAAACCCCCTAAAAACATTGAAAACGATACCCTTTTTACCAAACGCATTTCCGGTAAGTTTTCCGGTAATTTCGAACGGGTTTTAACTTTTTAGCCACTTAAAATAGTTGAATTGACTCCGGACCCGTTTCAGTGCATGTAAATATTTAAATAAGCTTCATTTTGTGGCGAAAAAATGTTAGCCCTAATTTTACCGACTCAGCAAAACAGGTAAATGATATCGCAACGACCTGGTTTTCATTAGGGTTCGTGTCCTCCCCATGGTCAATTTTTGTACCAAGTTTGATTTAAATAATTATCCGTTCGAGAGATTGTGAGTTAAAAGTCTGCTAGAAATACACTCACGCAAAATATTTTTTCGTGCTGTGGGTTGTGTGAAAGGACTTAAGTGTAATTTTCAAAGAAAAATCGCCGATTAAAACCATGCAATTGTTTTAGTCCCCTTTACTTAATTTTTGAAAATTCTTCCACTATGCCTACAATTGTCTTATAAATTATTTATGAAATGATAGTGCACAGAAACTAATCTATAGGTAAACCCACTATATTAGAACTGAATGGCTAGGCTGCCGTGGCAACGATTTGATGATTTAACTGACGTTAAAGAATAAAATTGTTGTTTTACCAGAAAGACGACGTTGAGGAGAAGTATAGATATTCTGGAAAGAATCATGGTTAGCGAGCATATTAGAACAAACTGTTAATACGGATTGAAGAGAATAACAAGTATAGTACCTGTGGAGTTAGCCGAGGAAATATGCATGGCTGAACATGGACAGGAAGTAACATAGATCTCTCCATGCAAAGCACCTCCCTACTATCTACTCCGCCGCATCTTATATTAATATATTTTCAACTCTACATTAACGCCAAAAGATTGGTTTCAATCGAACACGGAATGTACGAAATTAAATTAGATTACGAATTCAAGACCGATTCTACATTGCGGTTACCCAATGATTAGGGTCCCAGATTTGCCATTATGTCAGTCTTATTGAATAGCTGACAATATTTTAGGGATTCAGATGAGTAAATACTTCAAACCTAGTAGCGGTAAAACTCATGAAATAAATCTAAAAAAATAGTTAAGCGATTTAGAGCTGGTTTGGTCACCACAATATATTTTTGTTGAGAATGCTAATGTTGAACACTAAGCAGGTTTTCCACTTTTCCTCGCCTACAGTCGTGCATATATAATAATATATATATAATATATATATAATATAATATATATATATATTTATTATTTATTATTTCGCGAAACCTCGGATACGGATGTGTGTTATAGTCCGAGGTTCGACTCCCGCTATCAAGTCCATCCCAATAGCGAACATGTAATTCTTCTCAAAATATTTTCTTGGTAAACTTTCATCGCTCGTGGTTTCTAACTATAAATTAAACTACCACTGAAGACTAATTGAACAAATGTTATGCCCTAGATAAAAACAATTTTATTAGTTCCAGTAAAGGGTTAATGTCTGGCAAAAATAAGTGAATTTCGATCCATACGTCTGAGTATGCAACAGTATAATTTTGAAAGCTCCTATTTAGGGCGACCTCCCCCCGACCAAGGCGCCAACCCTCCACACCAAACCTTATATATATTCGTCTCTACCAGTTAACATTTTGTCCTTTTAATTTATTATCGATTTTTCTTTGGACAAAATTCACTAATGAGATGGCTTGTGTGGTGTGGGGGCGGCTCGAGAGTGTGTCCAAGATCCGCCGTGACCGCTCCTGCCTGTGGCCGCTTTTTTGCTTTGTATGCCTCTGTTTGTTTTTGTCCTATATCAGTTCGTCATGTATACATAGTTGTATTTATCAAAAATCGGGTACGTGGTACCTCGGAACTTTTCCTCATTACATCGGATTCGCTACACTGATCCTCCCTGCTTCGGACTCGCTTCGCTCATCCTCTGAAATACAGTTCGTCAAATTTATACAGCAAAATTCCTTCGGACTCGCTTCGCTCGTCTTTAGATGGTAGATATATCCGAATCATTCTCAGCGGACACCCATACAGCACTGATCACGTTCAATGCCCCTTAATTTTTATGATCCAACACAAATCATGGATATACTTGTCGTATCGAAATAAAACCTCGTGTACTTATTTATTAGGTAATAATATACACTTGTACATAATTTTAACTCAATTGAACGATTTTCCATTTTTTTAAACGTACACAAGTCATTCAATAAAAATTGAACAAATGCTGACGATGAGATGAAACTTGGCGCATATGTAAGTTTTATGCATGGCTACATGCGTGCCAAATTTCAATCAGATCGCATCATTTCCGCTTTTTATGATTTTCGAAAGTTTTGCTGAGTCATTATTGTAGGATTATGACGACATAGAAAAAATATTTTCCGAATAGCACAACTACAGCGGTAGACTAATTTTTGTACAAAATTTCAACTCTCTAGCATAAATAAACTGGTCGCTACGATGATAACAGACCCACACACACCCAGACAACTTTGCAAAAACCACTCAGGAGGCCTTAAAAACCCCTAAAACGAATTATCCCGGTTTCATCTCGGTTTCGGATTTTTTTGAAAATACAATACTTTTCCTATATACCTACGGTAATAATGAGGAAAAGTAAAAATTGTGATTAGTTTACATCATGTTATATATGTCAATCAATAAGACCGGAACTTGTGCAGATAATATATTGTATTTTTGCACTTTTGTTGATCAACCATGTTAGTACAGGTGTACGAAATTCTAGCTTGATTTGCACCCTTTTTTGACTTGATTTGACGATTTCTGATTTATTGGAATGTTTTTGGGGTCATGATTGTAGGTAAATGACGTCACACATAGTTCATAAACAATATTGTTCTGGACATTAACAAGGTTGATTTTTGTACCAAGTTTTATTACCATCCGAGAGAGTGTTCGAAAGTTAGCGTGTCCTTTAGCCTTGAGCTTATGCGACACAAATGGTTAATATATATTATTTTATTTATATATCATTTGTAATTTAATCATTGTAAAAAGGTATTTAAATACAAAGAAACTACTTATTTATTATTTATTTATCTTATAGAAATGTCTATGGAACAAAAACTTGGGAAGCAGAGAAATATTTTGTTTACCGACTGCAATGTAAATGTTTTTGTTTTAACCTTCGTTTTTATGTCTTTTTGCAATTTAAAGTAGCCGTATCGATATCAGACTACTTTTATTTGACTCATAGCCTCAAAACTCATCGAAAATGATACCCCACTTGAATTTTGATGTTTATCGAGCATATAATTGGTGGCTTGAAATGGCCGCATCGACTTCGGACCTGTTTTATTCGATTTAATCCCCGAAAAAACACAAGATTTTTTTCCCCGGCAAAAAATTTTAATTCTTAACTATACCGATTTTAAAAATTTGACCAGGTTAATGACCTCACACCAACCAGGTTTTCAAACGAATTCGTGTCCTCCCCAAGGTTATTATTTGTATCAAGTTTGATTCAAAAATATTAATCTGTTCGATATTCACACGCACACATATACATATACATACATATAACACACACACACAGTTATATATATTTATATATATTAGCGAACGGATGTGTCTACTCATTCGGGTCTGTCTCCCACCATGATGACCATAATGTTTGCAAATTTTTCAAAGGAAATTCGCTAAATTATGGGTTTACTGCTGGGTCGAGAATATAGCATACTGCGGCGTTTGAATGTCATTGCTTTTAAATTTATTCTTCGCAACGATATTTAGCTTTTACGAAAGCCTAAGTTTAGAAAAAAAGATTAAAGCAAAGATATTATTACCAGAGGGGCTCTATTGGTTGAATTTTGAAACATCAAAAAAGTAACCTGAACACTTTCGACTATTCATGTTATTAAGTAAATTGTTAAAAATTTCTATATCTTGTATAGTAGAACGTTTAAAATACGAAACTAATCACATATAATGAGTGAAAAAGAGATTACAATTAATATATTATAACTTTAATTCACTTAGGTTTCAATTAGGTTATACAGAGCCCTAAAAATATGTTCAAGCCTCTCGACGTATTGAGATAAGTTGAGTCCCCTCTAGTAATATATCTCTATGGATTAAAGCATAGAGATATATTACTAGAGGGGCCCTATTGGTTGAATTTTGAAACATTGAAAAATAACCTTACCGCCTTCGACTATCAATATTGTCAAATAAAAAGAACAAAATTACAGTGACTTATATAGTAGACGTTAAAAATACAAATCAAAACACAAACAATGTGCAGAAAGTCAAAAACAATTAATTTATTATAACCTTAAGTCACTCTTAGAAAAGGTTTCAATGAGGTTACACAGAGCCCCTGACAGCCCGAAAAAGATGTTTCAGGTCTCATAATGTATTGAGATACGATATGCCCCCTCTAGTATATATCTCTATGGATTAAAGGGATTACGGCATAGATATGTATATATTAGTCTATATTAATACAATGGATGGCGTCTTTTTGAGCTCTCAGGTGCTTTGAGTAACCTCGTTGTAACATTATTTAGGAGAGTATTTAGGTTACAATGCATCAATTGTTGTCGGCTTTTTGCACCAAGTTAAAAAGCCAAAGGTATAGGTTTGGTTTAATTTCATAAACGTTCTATTAAATAAGGTACTGTAATTTCTTACAGGTTATTTGTTTATATTGAAACAACGGCTTTCAGGTTACTTTCTCGCTGTTTTATAATGCAACCGCTAGGTCCTATCTAGTGTTAATATCTCCATGGATTATGCTGATAAGCGTGCTGAGCGTGTTTACATTTTAACATTCATTATTAATTTATTTAAAACCTAAATAAACAGTTTCTCTTGCTGTGTTGAATTTATTAAAGTTTGAATGTTAGTGTTAAGTCGATGTTTATGTCAATTCTTCTTTGAACCTAGTTTTCTGTTAAACAATAACTTCGTGCCAATATAATATTATTATTTGTGAGTTTTTCGTTGATTCTTATTTAGGTTTAGATTAGGACATTGAAATCTTCTCATGCTGATGTTCTGCGAGTAATAATTTGTAAGTTAAATTTTTATCTATTGCGCATTAAGGCACCGACACGTCTGCCTATTGTTCTTATGTGCAGCTCTATAATTTCATTAGTTGTTGATAACAGATTAATGAAGGCATGTGAATAAAACTGCTATAACTACTCATAAACTTTTATCAGCTTTTTAACTGTTTTAACTACATTTAAAAACGTCTTCACTTGATCAATGTTTCTCATCTCTGCTGGAATATACCAGTAAAATCGTGTTTTACTGTGGGCTGTCAAAACTTCTATCTATTAGTACGTTCACTCAGTATTCTAAATCTAAGTGCGCTAGTTAAATATGTTGTAAGAACCATGCGGGAATTCAGTTGGATACGCTACAACTAGGAAAATGAAATCTAGATTGATCCCCCAATAGGCTGTATGTACCTTCAGCGACAATTGTATTTCGCTGAAGAACTATTATTTTACTTTTTTCACTTATATATTGCTGTTTTTCATCAATAACTTTCTAGTATAATTTTTTTAGTATAACTTTATTATTGTGCGAAGAAATCACAATTTAACTATATATATATATTTGTTTGAAACTTCTTTATAACCTAAGTGAACCTTCACAATAAAAGATGTTATATTTTGGCGGTATCAGTTATGGCGTCATCTGAGTCAATCGACTAAACAAATATGGTGCAAGAACTGTATTGTATTACAAGCGTATGGAATACAATCAACTGTTAAAAACGTTGTGTGTACATTGTAAATTACTATGTTTACACAGTATATTAAATCCGTAAATTGCATTAAGTACGCTAGTTAAAACGGTTAAATACTCTGTAAAAACCAAGTGGAAGAACAAAGAAAGGAGACGGAAACATTTGAGGCTATTGTATTTTATGTTTCACCTTTTGTGACTATCTATTATGGCACTTTATTTCTCTTAAATAACCCTGTTTTCCACCAAATACCTTTTCAAGTGTTATTTTTTAGTGTAACTGTATTATTATGCAAAGAAATCACAATTAAATTTAATATAACTTCCTATAACCCAATTATAGGAAGTCAAACATAAAAAAATATGATGTTTTGTGGAATCAGTTATGATGTCATCTGACTTGATCAAATAATCAAATATGGTGCCGCCTCTGTGGCCGAGGTCGTTAAGGCATTAATCTTTACACTAACCTTTGTCACCCACGGAGGTCTGGGGTTCGCATCCCAGGTTCCGCTCTCAGTTTATGGAAGATTATTGTTTAGATAAATTATCGCCAGCTTTAGATACACTTTGAGCGTAACGGTTGCTACTACCACCTGAGGTGGTTCCCGCAGGGGTTATCCCTGATGTGCCGCAAGGCTCTAAACGGGCATTATTATCATTATTATATATTTGTGGGATCAGTTATGATGTCATCTGACTTGATCAAATAATCAAATACAGTGTAAGAACTGGATGGTATTAAATGCCTATAAAATATGATCACTTGTAAATTCACTGTGTGTACACACAATTTCCACTAGAGTTATAATTAGAACATTTGTTTCTTTCAATTTGAACCATTTAAAAAATTCATCCAGTTGAAAATGACCAAAGTCAATTAAGATGTGGATGTGATAGGGCTCAAATGATAAACATTGTCTATATGCATGGCAAACTGCCATCTGATAAAAATTAATAATAAAGCATCAAATCATACAATACAGCAATGGGGCTGTGAAGTGGCTCGTGGAGCCAACCCTGTTTAGTAGTTACAGCTCTAAGACCTGTATTTAATATGTATATGTGTCTTGTTTGGTTCAACTTTGGTTATTGCTTACTTGTAATAAAGATCCTTATGTAGTTTTTTCTGCTAATGTTCCAGGGCTTTCCCCAGTACCTTAAATCAAGGAATGATATTAATTATGATGTCAAATTTTGTTAGATCATCATGGAATACTGTTATAATATCTAGTCAAAGAAGAATAGATAAGTTGTTTTGCCAAATAGTGAATTAATAGTTTTTGAGGGTAAGTTTTTTTCATTGTGTTTTTTACTCAAGTCATATTACTCAACCAATTTATACAAATACTTTCCATTCACCAAATTATTGATTATAACAACTACCAGTGTCAAAGGTTGGTTACTTGACAAATATAAATATTTGTTGTTGACAAGTTCTTGAAACATACATAAACTTTATAGGAAGTAGTAGTAACAAGGGTGGGGAGGCATAAGCCAGGCAAACAAGCCACGTCGGGCTCTTTTTGCCAAGACTTTATAGGAAAGTGAAGTAATATAAATTGCAACAACATTATTATTCTGTTTGTTTTTCTATCGGGGATTCACTGATAGCTTAGTTCAGTGGTTTCCAAACGTTAAACTGTAAACGTTAGCACACACAAAAAACAATAAAGCAAATAAGACACTTCAAAACAGTATAACACCATGGAGCAAAATATTCACCTTTAAACACCACGAGGAAAAATTATTTTAATAATTTTATGAAGATGCATTTAGACAAGAAAAACAATGCTTTTTTATATGATTTTTTACAATTTTTTTGTTAACTTTTATTAATTATCATTATTTATGATAACACAAAAATAAGTTCTTTATTTCTTTATACAAACTAAACGAATTTAGAAATAAAGCCTTATGATTATATTAGGATATTGATCTTTAAATTCTTTCTTCTTTGTCCAAACCTAGTGCAATTTAACAAAGTCATCCTTTTATTTTTTTACCCTAGCAACACATTTACTTTAATTCTTTTGGTTGCTGCCTGAATTTGATTGTGGCGAGCAAACAATAAACACTTCGTATTTTTTCTAAAACTCTGACTTTCTGCTCTAGTTAATAGAATAATTGATTAAAATTCTAAAAAGTTACATACAAATTATTTGCCATGAATGAAACCAATTCCCTTATCTATTTCAAAAATCACACTAATTTCAAATCAGCTAATGTTTTGAACTTAAGTATCTCAAAACTGTACTACCTAGCCACAGATATAGTTGAGGTCTTGTTGGAATAGAAAGACTTCAAATTAACACTAAAAATCGGACAAGGGGTGCCTCGGAACTTTTCCTCATTACATCGGATTCGCTACGCACATCCTCCCTGCTTCAGACACGCATCGCTCATCCTCAGATAAACAGTTTGCCAAATTTATACTGAAACATGCCTTTGGAATTGCTTCGCTTGTCTTCTGATAGTAAATGCATCAATTTCATTCTCAGCGGTCACCAATACAGCATTGACCACGCTCAATGCTCCTTAGTTTTTATGATCCAACAAAAATCATGGATATACTTGTCATATTAAAACGAAACTTAATGTACTTATTTATTAGGTAATAATATTCACTTGTGCCAAATTTTAACTCAATTGGACCATTTTTCAATTTTTTACATTTTTTTTAAATGTAATTTAATAAAAATTGAACTAATACTAATAATGAGATGAAACTTGGCACATATGTTAGTCTTATAAATGGCTAAATGCATGTTAAATCTCAATAGGATCGCGTTCAATCATTTTTCTGTGTTTTATGATTTTTCTAAATTTTTGCTTAGTCATTATTGCGGGTTAATGACATCATAAAAAAATATTTTCCGAATTGCACAACTACAGCGGTAGACTGATTTTTGTACTAAATTTTTAACTCTCTAGCTTTAATACATTGGGCGCTACAATGATTAGACACTCACATACAGACAGACAACTTTGCGGAAACCACTTAGGAGGCCTTAAAAACGCCTGCAGCGGATAATTCCGGTTTTATCCCAGTTTTGGATTTTTTAGCAAACACCATTCTTTTCCTATATACCTACAGTATAAATTAGGAAAAGTAAAAATCATTAATTTTATGAAAAAATGCACAAACATTTTTGAAAGCTTCATGTGGTTGCTATTCTAAGAAGCCATGTTAGATTAGGCCCAAAATTTTATCATCTTCCTTTCATAGGACTTGATATTTGTATTAAATTTTGTTTAAATTGGTTAAAAAGTGATAACCTCAGCTACCGGCCGATTTAAAATCAATTTGTAATGATGAAAATATATTTATCTACGACTTGAGTTGTAAATCAGGGTTTTCTGTGTTTTACGTCCCTAGGGATGTATAACGCATATTTACGTCTATAAGGACGTAAATAGAGTTCAGTGGCTGTATAGAGTCATCTATGCCGAACAAAATAAGAGTCACAGAACAAATTCTAAATAATGTAAGGAATAAAAAAGAGAATGTGTACAAAAAAAATGAAAAACCCCTATCTACAATCGTTGTTAACATCCTTTCAAATTGTAACTTCTCATTCCCATCAACAAATTTTATAAATTAATAGAAATTTATAGAAAAATTTAATACATGACAGGGATCGAAGAATTTCAGCTCTGGTACTATCTCCCTTGGCTAGGCCTCAGGAGTCAATTTTAGTTTACTAATTTTACAATATCTAATATTTTTTTCACAGTTGTAAAAGGAATTAATATAGTAAGAAATAATGGGAGCTACATTATCAGAACCAGTGACTGATAAAACTTCAGTTTATTCTCAAAGTGTCCGAATGAGAGTAGGAGCTAGTTGTATGCAAGGATGGAGGCAGTCAATGGAAGATTCTCATACTATATTACTATCCATTCCTTCTGATGAAAAGGCATCCTTCTTTGGTGTCTTTGATGGTCATGGAGGTATGTTGATATTATATATTTATTGCTGGTGGGTAAGGTATGAACCACCTTAATAGTTATATTGTTTGGTTTTTTACGCTTAAACCCGTAGGGTCATATTAGCATTTTCCCCTCACTCAACTAATCCACCTTACAGTCTATCGTTTAGTTAAAAAATTTTGACAGGTCAGTTTAAACGCCACTGATTCTTAAGAAAAAAAAATCCCTGCGAGAAGGCAGCGGGAAAAAACTATGTAAACAAATCAGGTTATTTACCGTATTTCTGCGATTTTTTACATTTCTTTTGTGTATTTTACATTTTAAAATTAATTTTGATTAAGTTAGTTTTCAAAACAATTTAATCAAAGTAAACAATTGCCGGGAAGAAGGGTTTTCCCTACAGCGATTATTGTGGTAGGGATTTTTTTTCTCTTTTTAAGTGAGAGGTTGGCAGCGGCTTCTCTGATTGGTCAATCCCCAAAATACTTATGACCTTGGGGATTAAACTAAACAATGGACTGTAAGTTTGTGCACACCCAGTCATCTAGGAACTACCCTCCTGCATAACATTACTACAGTCCACAGTGGTCTTAGTTCATCTAGCCCAACAAGGCTTCTCTCCAAAACTCACCATTGTTGGTAGGGATTTTCTCTTTTAAGTGAGAGTTGGCAGCGCTTCTCTGATTGTCCAATCCCCAAAATACTTATGACCTGGGATTTTAAAACTAAACAATGGGACTGTCGAGTTTTGTACACACCCCCAATCATCTAGGAAGCTTTACCCTCTGCACGAATATGACTATCCCACACGTGTGTTAGTTATCTAGCCAACAAGGCGTCTCTCCAAACTCACACTCCCACTAGTGCTCCAACTAGTGCACTAGTTTCATCCAGACCAGCGAGAACTCTGGCAGGCCACTGTTCTGCCTATGCCTACTCCTGTTCCAGAGAGCTTTAGTTTATCTATCTTACTAGCTCCCTGATCACATTATCTCACTTGACCTACCCTTGTTCAAAGCCTTCTCACCAATCTCATTCAACCATTCTCAGGAGCATCTTGTGATGCTTCTCTAGCATCACAAGACTCTAGCTAGGCTCACCGCTCGGGCCAGTGCCATCTAACAGAGAACTTTGGCAACCCTGTATCAGCGTAACTAAACTTATTCTTTTTCTGACATGAAATCAGTTCCGCAGTCACCTAGGAACATCCGTCTATAGAAAACTGAATTCACTTCGTTCCTATTCACCGCCTTCTCTTTCAACTGACCCTAAGTTTCGGAATACGAGACAGACCCATAAGAACTTTCGGAATTTGAAACCTGAGACAACAAGAAACATGGTTTCCAGTTGTGGAGTAAAGTAACCTGTGTATTAGCAAGCCAGGGAACCATGTAAAAACCCTGGCTGGGTTGACCGGCCTTGAATGAAAGACCTCCCGAGTGTGGGATATCCTCATATTAATGTCTTCAGACTGTTTTCAGTCGAGTTAATAACAGCTTTGATGCCTTCCGAAAAATAACTTCTTTTCCCTTGTGTTCTTTAAATTTTTATTGAATATTACCATACAGTTTTATTAGAAATATTGAAGAGTTGAATTTTGTTACAAGTTAAATAAACAATTAATATACCAGTTGCAATCTTGTTTGATTTAATTAAATTAGTTTGATAGATAGTTTTACTCATTTTAAAACTAAGCTCAGGATTTACATTCACTTCTGATAGCAGAAAGGGGGTAAAAGAAAGCCTGCTGATGCTCTGGTTAATACTTCATGTATTCTTCGGAATTTAATTTAAGTCAGAATCAGTTCAAGGCTCAGTCGGCACCCGGATGAGTTAAGACATCGAAACTGAAGTGGAACAGACCTCTAGTTTACTACCAACAGACCCTAAACATATTTTTTTGTAATGAATTTGAAATGTTTAATATTACTTTTGACTTTGTTTAGGTCCAGCTGTACTGACTCTTAGGAAATCTATTGTGTTTTAAATAATCATCAAGACAACCTGAGTAATAAGATAATGGAGATATTGCTGCAAGGCTATTCAAAAAGGTTTGCATTATTTATATATTAATCAACATCCCCAAACCCTTGAAAATAGTTTTGTTCTCAAAATAGAAACTGTGTCCCACTTAAATGAAATAGATAATTTGCTAATGTAAAATTTATTAAAGGGTTAGTGTTCATGTCATCCATAAAATGTAAGTGCTGCTGATTCGATCACTGAAGATAAGCTTATTTTTTCAATGAGTAAACTTTTTAATTCCCCTATAGTGTCATTACTATCTAAATTTTCCATTTTGAATTTAAGCATTTGCTTTTCCACGATATACAAATTATTCTTTCTATTAACTGCCACTACAAGACTAACTAACTCCCTAGACCTTACAAGATTTTCTTTTGCCCCAAGTTTTTCTAGTCTTCTAGCATTTAATGCAAGCTAAGACTTATCAATAATTTTTTTAAGAACCACTCAGAAGTCTTAAAGCACCTGAATAATTCAGGTGAAAGCTGAAAAATACAGTATGTGTCCATTACACCCCTAGCAGGTAAGTGAAAATACAGTATGTGTCATTTACCCACAATAGCAGGTGAGGAAAATACAGTATGTCGTCATATACCTACAATAAAGCAGTGAGGAAAAGTCCTGAAAATTAACAAACTAATTTGTGCTTTTCCTCATTTATATTGTTAGTATATGAAAAGTATTGGTTGCAAAAAAAATCAAAAACTGGGAATGAAACCGTAATTACCGTTTCAGGTGTTTTAAAAGCTTCCTAAGTGGTTTTTGCAAAGTTTTGTCCTGTCATTATGCCCGTGTTCTTTATATCGTAACTCCGTTGGTATTCATGCTAGACAGTTGAACCTCCCGTACAAAAATCAGTCTACAGCGTGTTGTGCTATTTGGAATTTTTTTTATGACGTCTTAACCCAGCAATAATACTTAGCAAAAAAATCATAAAACGCGAAAAATGATGCGAATGGATTGAGAATTGGCAACGCATGTAGTTATGTATAAGACAACATATGTGCTAAGTTTCATCTCATTATCAGCTTTAGTTCAAATGTTATCAAATAACTTGTGTTCGTTTTTTAAAAAATTGTGAAAATTAGAAAATAATTTAATTGAGTTTAAATTTAGTGCAAGTGTTTACCTTTACATAATAAACAAGTACACTAAGTTTTATTTCAATACAACAAGTATATCAATGATTTTTGTTGGATCATAAAAATTAAGCAGCTCTGAGTGTGGTAAATGTTGTATGTGTGACCACTAAAAATAAAACGGATGGATTTACTATCTGAGGATGAGCGAAGCGAGTCCAAAAACATGTGCAGTATAAATTTGGCGAATTGTAATATCCTGAGGACGAGCGTAGCAAGTCAATTTTCATCTTATTATCAGCATTAGTCAAATTTTATCGGATGACTTATATTTTTTTTTTTTTTTAAATGAAACATAATCCAATTAAGTTAAAATATGGTGCAAGTGTATACCTTTTTGCAATAAATAATTATGATAAGTTTAATCTTAATATGGTCAGTATATCTACGGGTTTTGTGGGATCATAAAATTAAGCAGCATCGAGTGAAGGTCAGTGCCTAAATAGATGACCACTGGGAATAAAACTATTTATTTACTATCTGAGGACAAGGGAAGCGAGGCTGAAGATGTGTTGTGGTATAAATTTGGCATTTCATATATTCTGAGGATGAGCATAGCAAATCCAATAGGGCAAGGAAAAGTTCGAGGTATTCTTTACCTGATTTAATTTTTTGCTATATCTGTCTATATAATTTTCTAGGGGTTTATGGAATTAGATTCCTTTATGATGAATACAATGAGGACTAATCAGTCTGGATCTACTGCTAATATAGTTATTATTAAGTCAGGAAATTTGTTTTGTGTAAGTATGTTTGTTTAATTTATCTGGACTAGGTAAAAAGTTCTTATGGTTTAATTGTATATAAAGAAATATTAGAAAAAAACAACAATAATCTTGTAACTCGTCTAACCTCTGGTAATAATTTTTTTAGAGCAACTTTAAAATTTATTTATCTACAATTGATGTCAAATATTGACATTGCATGTCGTCAACATTTTCCGAAATAAATCTTAACATTATTATGAGTTAAGTTGGTATATATTGTAATAGTATGATTACAAACTCTTTCGTTTTTTATCAATTTCAGTAACTGACAAAGCTTAGGATTCCTGGGCGAAAGCTTGCAAAAATTTATTTTTAATAAATTTAAAGGACTGAAGTTTTCATTAATTATTTTGTAACAGTCCTAAAGATCTAAAGTTATTACATTGTTATGGAAAAATGTTTCTTACTTTTGGCACTTATGCTAAAATTAAAAGGAATAAAGTCCCATGAAGAGTTTACATTTTTAGGGAAGTTAAATTTATGTATATGAACTCTATGCCATATGGGCACCGCAGTTCATAAGCATCAAAGTTCAAACACTAATTACAGATTTCCACTCTATTGATCAACTTTAAACTTTTCTTAGTTAGAAAAATATTCTAATTTATTAGTAGCCTACAAATTATTCAATTAGTTAGTTGATTAAAATAGTTGACCCGCCTGCCCTGGACTTAATTTTTTATTATTATTTTGTATTTATGGTTAACATACTTATTGTGAAGGGTAATGTTGGTGATTCTCGTGCTATAGCCGTTGTAAATGGTACAACCATAGCTCTTTCTAAAGATCATAAACCTACTGACCAAGAAGAAAAAAGAAGAATAGCAACGGCCGGAGGATGGATTGAAAGTAATAGAGTAAATGGAAATCTAGCTTTGTCCAGAGCATTTGGAGATTTCAACTTTAAAATGAATTCATCTAGAAGCCCAGAAGAGCAAATTATAACTGGTAATGTTTGTTTTTACTCCCAGTTATTCCTCTGACTCTATAGTACTACATTACACCGGCTGTTTTTGTTTTATGAACTGCATAGCTGTGCTGTAGCTAATATACAGTCGGACCTCCATATAACGAACTTCTATACAACGAAAGTCTCTATGCAACAAATTTTTTTACGTTCCCTTGAATTTTGTGTTTAAAAGTGTTTCTATTTAACGAAAAAAATTTCTATATAACGAACAAAATTTCCAGAAATAAAGATAAACACAAGACCCGCAAACTTTCAAGGAATTGACCAAAACGGCACTTCTGTTTTTCTGTAATTTCCCAGAACAATTCTTTATTTATTCTCGCTCTGCTTTATCTAATTTTGCGAACTCTTTCTTTACAATTTTCTATGAAATTAGGATTAACACAGCATAGAACTAAAAGCCTTTCAGTTTTAATTTGGTATTCGGTCTGACCAGTTCGTTTGTGAAACTTTTTATTTTTTTGTAAATCGAGTTTATTAAAATGTCAAAACGGAAATCACTGTCCCTTACTGAAAAAATAAATTTATTAAAAGATTCTGACGATGGAGTCAAAAACAAAGACTTGTCTTCTGAAGTATAAAATCGCTCCTATTATATATCAACAATTTAAATAAATCGGG
Source organism: Microvelia longipes (assembly GCA_018340805.1). Classification (NCBI taxonomy): domain Eukaryota; kingdom Metazoa; phylum Arthropoda; class Insecta; order Hemiptera; family Veliidae; genus Microvelia; species Microvelia longipes. Next base: position 32,213,248 of record JACMZG010001893.1, on the reverse strand, counting down.
AATCTATTAAAAAAAAGTTCTTGAGTATGCAAGTACGAAGACATTTATGACGCAGTTTTACAGTGGGTGACAATGTTAAGGGACAAAAATATGCCTGTGACAGACCGCTAATAAAGAAAAAAGCTGCTCAATTATGCAACTGCGGAGGTTATTATTCATCCTATAATATCCATTAAAATATAAAAATAGTACAGTTATATTTTTCTATTTCTATACAACGAAATTTCTATTTAACAAATTTTTTCAATTGAACCTTTAAGTTTGTTATATAGAGGTCCGACTGTAGTTGTATTTATTATGGAGCTTATAATTTATGATTCTGTAAGTGAATATTTTTTTTTTATATTCTTGTGCTGAGATTCTACAAGACAGGTGAATTTCTTTTGGATTGTTAGCTTCCTTGCTTAGAAATTAATCTCTTGCTTCAGTGTTCGGTTTGACAAGGTTCCTAGATTTTCAAATGAAACGCGAATATTACACAAATATTTGTCTTAAACTGTAGATATTAACATTTTGGCTTTGGGCTTGCATACCTCTGAATCAAAGGTATGTTGTAGTAATATGCATATTTGTGTAAATCAAATTATCACAAATGGTGCCAAGATTTGAACCAAGGTCTTCAGTGAAAGAGCTTGATCTATTCAGACTAATTTCATTCAACTCAGGGCCCTAACTTAGCCAACATAGCAATCTGGTTTTTAATCCTTCCCTAGGTGGATTTTTGCACCAAGTTTGATTAAAAATTGATTGTGTCCAAAGGATATTGCTTGAATAAAGTTTATATTTGTTTAAAGATACACTTTTTTTGACTTCTTAATTTTCCTCATTTTTACCATAGGTATATAGGAAAATAATTGTGTTTGCAAAATAAATCCAAAACCAGAATGTCACCGGAATCATCTGTTTCAGGAGTTTTTAAGTCCTCCTTAGTGGTTTTCACAAAGTTGTCACTAGTGTATGTCTGTTATCATCGTAGCTCCCAATGTATTTATTTATGCTTAAGAGTCAAAACTTTGTACAAAGCTCAATTTATAGGTGTAGTTGTGCTGTCTGGAAAATAATTTCTTATGACGTCAGTAACCCGCAATACTGACAGCAAAATTTTTGAAAAATCATATTGCAACATTCCAATCTATTTGAGATTTGCACGCATGTAGCCATGTATTAGACTAAAATATGTGCTAAGTTTCTTCTCATAATAGCATTAGTTCAATTTTTATGGAATGGCTATTTTTTATAAAATTGGAAAATAATCTAATTGAGTTGAAATTTTGTTCAAGTAGTAATTACCTTCACGTAGTAAATAAATACACCAAGTTTGGTTTTAATACGACAAGTTTATCTATGATTTTTGTTGCATCATAAAAGTTAAACAGCATTGTGCATTGTCAGTGGCTGAATGGGTGACAGCTGGGAAAGAAAGGAATGTATTTACTATCTTAGGACAAGCGAAGTGAGTCCAAAGACATGTTGCAGTGAAAATTTGGTAATTTTTATTTTTTTAAGGACGTGCCCAGGGAGTCTGAAGTAGGGAGGATGAGTATAGCGAATCCGATTTGATGAGGAAAAGTTCCGTGGTACGTACCCCGTACCCGTTTTTTATTTTTATAACTAGTTTAATTTACACAAGATTGCATTTTATACTTTGTGGTCTTTGTTTCAGCTTTCCCTGATGTTGTTGTTCAAAAGTTAACAAAAGAATGGGAATTTATAGTGATTGCATGTGATGGTATTTGGGATGTTATGTCTAATGAAGTAAGTATTCTACTTCTTGTTTTTATTATTGAATATAAAGATTTCACATTATTATGAAGTTCAACTAAGTCAGATAGGAGTACAGGAAATGTTATAAAATTTAACTAAATATTATTTTACCCTGAGCTTTTCATAAAATTTCATTTTTAATATTTTTGCCTATAGGTATTACTTTTTAAACTTTCTTCATTATTTTAATTTTTTAACTCTGTCCTGAATGAAAACACAAGTTAGACACTACACTAGGCTATTGGGTTCAACACAGCAAGGGTGGGACTCTACCAGAAGCGGCCAGCGTGTCCAGTCTGTTTTTAGTGCACTACCACACCTGTCCCTTTCCGCAGTCCCCTTGTGTTGGCCCCTTGCTAGAGATTAGAATATATATATATATATATTATATAATATATATATTATATATATATATATTATATATATATATATATATATATATATGTGTGTGGTGTGTGTTGTGTGTGTGTATGTATATACAGATACTACAATAATCTACAATGATAGATAAATAACATAGATATAGATATAAGTAGAAGCATAGGTAAGTAAGTATAAGTAGATAAGCAAGATGGATTTATAGAAGTTGGAGATAAACAGTAGATAGGAGATAGGTTAGGATAAGCGTTACCAGTGTTCACCGGCTGGGAGGTGAGAATTACTTTGGCTAGGAGGGATTGAAACTTCCTCGAATGTATCAGTATCGGTATGCGGAAAAAAAGTACATGGGAAAAAATACAGGGAAAAAATTACACGGGAAAAAATACAAGAGGACAAATAAGACATAAAACAATTATTCAGAATAAGTACACCGTAAACTTGTAATGCTGATAATTTATAGGATATATAGATTAAATCTTAAAATCGGGTACAGGGTACCTCGGAACTTTTCCTCGTCACATCAGCTTCGCCATGCTCATTTTTCCTACTTCTGATTCGCTTCCCTCATCTTCAGAATATGCAATTCGCCATATGTGTACTGTAACACCTCAACGGACTCGCTTTGCTCGTCCTCTGATAGTAAATACATCCCCTTCATTCCCGACGGTTACCCATACAGCATTGACCACGCACGATGCTGCTTAACTTTTATGATCTAACCAAAATGGATATACTTAATGAATTTAAACGAAACTTAGTATACTTATTTAATACGTAAAGGTATAGACTTGTACTAAATTTTAACTCAATAATATTATTTTTCATTTTTTTCCTATTTTTTAAATAACAAATACAAGTCATTTGATACAAATTGAATAAATACTGATAATAAGTTAAAACTTTGCACGTATGTTAGTCTTATACATGGATGTATGCGTGCTAAATCTCAATCCACTCGCATCAAAATTTTAACTAATTATTCGGGTTAATGACGTCATAAAAACATTATTTTCTTAATAGAACAACTACAGCTATAGACTGATTTTTATACAAAGTTTCAACTCTCTAGCATATATACACAAGAAGCTACGATGATAATAGACAAATACACACACAACTTAGTAAAAACCACTCAGGAGGTCTTAAAAACACCTGAAACTCATAATGTCGATGTCATCCCAGTTTCGGATTTTTTTTGCAAACAAAATACTTGTAAATAAATGTGTAAAAGTAAAAAGTTACCAATAGCTTTACTATAAAAATAAAAAAAATAATAATAAAACTATTTTTATTTGCCAATAAGTATACAAAAATATACAATAGCTGGAGGTCATATATATTTTAATAAAATACATCAAATAATTAGAATACACTTAACAATGCATGACGTAATTATTTATTTAATTAAAAACTTTGATAAATTATAAATGGGTTTTTTGATGAGCAATTCTTTGCATTTTGATTTAAAACATTTTATTTCAGCAATGTCTTTTATATCTTGTGGTAAAGAGTTGTACAATACTACCTCTGAGTAATCTGAACTAAATTTATATTTTGAAGTTTTATGTTGGTTTATTCTTAATAAATTTTTATTTCTGGTATTATAGTGGTGCTTATCTCCATTTTTTGTATAATTGCCAAAATTTTTCTTTACTTGAACTAGCTGGTTTAGTATATATATGGCTGATATTGTTAAAACTTTAAATTTCCTGAATAATGTTTTGCAGAATTTTCTAGGTGGTATATTGCCTATGCATCTAAGTATTTTCTTTTGAATAATTAAAGATTTACGCGCACAAGGAGCATTGCCCCAGTGCTCGACCCCGTACAACGTTGACTTGACAAGTCCATTATAAACCTGTAGAAGCTCATTTTCAGTTAAACATTTTTTAAGCTCCCTGATTATATAGTAGCTTGAGTTTAATTTCTTGTTTGTTTCTTCAATTTGATTTACCCAGCTAATTGTTTGATCTATTTTTACTCCTAATAATTTAGTAATTTTACATTCAGCAATATTATAGTCCTTATATTTCAAATTTAAATTATTATTTACTCTGTTCCCATTTACCCTATTTACTACTCGAATAAATTCTGTTTTAGATTCATTAAGCTTTAATCTATTTAGTCTAATCCACCTTGCTAGTTGTTTTAAGGCTGTATTAGCGGTTTTTCCAGTATGTCATCATTTGAACCAACAAAAACCATAGTTACATCATCTGCATATAGAATAATTTTATTAGGCTGGATGGCCTGTGTAAGGTCATTAATATATATAAGGAACAACAAAGGTCCAAGTATAGCCCTTGTGGTACTCCTCTAACCAATATTTTAGGTTCAGACTTAATTTCTCCCTTATCATTTTTAATTACAACGAACTGAGTCCTATTTTCAAGATAAGATTTTATTAGTTCCCGTGCAGTACCCCTTATACCTAATCTGTTCGATTTCTTCAGTAGTAATTGATGATCAACCAAGTCAGAAGCCTTGGATAAATCAACAAGTATTGCCAAATTTTTTTCACTATTATCTAAATTATCATGCAAGTTAGTTAACAGATTATTTAATGCTGATATAGTTAATCTTGATTTTCTAAACCCATATTGCTCATCAACTAAAACACCACACAATTTACTTAAAAAGCTCATAAATACTTCATGTATTGCCCTTTCAAAAATTTTAGAAACTATTGAAAGATTCGAGACAGGCCTATAATTTTCGATTAATTGGGAATATCCTTTCTGTTTATAAATAGGAATTAATTTAGAAACTTTAAGTTTTTCTGGAAAAAAACCCGTCCTTTAACATTTTATTAACAATTATAGTTATAGGTCTTACAATACTATCTGCTATATATTTTATTATTTAAGTAATATACGTCATTAGAGTTAGAATTTTTTAAGTTTTTTATTATTTTATAAATTTCGCTTTCAGTAAACTTATTAAGAAAAATAGAGTTTTCCACCCTGTCTATTGTACTAATGTAATCATTAATTTCTTGACTCGTAACAGAGTTCGGTAAGTTAATGTAATGGTTATCAAAAGCATCTGCTACTGTTTTGCTATCCCTTATTATTTTTTCATTTAACTTTATTTGAATTTTATTATTTTTGTCATTACCTATTTTACCATTATTTTCATTTACTATTTTCCAAAGTTCTTTTGTATTATTTGTATCTATCTTATCTATTTTTCCCCTAACTACATCCTTATTGACTATTTTAATAAGTTTCTTATATATAGCTTTATATTTTTTATAATATGGAACTATATCCTTGTCAATTTTCTTTTCCGCGTGTAGAACCCTTAGCATTTCCCCCGATACAATCAAACCTGCAGTCAATAGGTTTGATAGGTCAATATATTTATGCAATGAAGCTTTTTTATATTTTTTCATCTGGGAACTGTTCCATCATTCGACATTCGTCATCATTGATGGCTCCACATAATGCCATGTCCCACTCTGTTTTGTTACAAACAGGTGTCCTAGGTGTCAATTATATTATATTGTAATGCGAAAGTCATTGGGATAGTCTTTTTTTGTCACTGTGATCACATGTGACTCACCAGTGCCAATATCAATGAGGGAAAGAAATTTGTTGCGTTTTTACATTACAAAATATACACAAAAAATTACACAGAAGAGATATTTAGAATATATTAAACAGATATTATAGTTGATGAATTCCTGGGGAACTCTTGTCTGTTTGATTTCATTTACAAAATATCATTGAAATATTGAGATCAGGATGATCAATAGAATTTATTCCTTTACTTTAATAGATTTTTTTTCATAAATTTTTTGATAACCAATATATGGCGAGTAGAAGATTATATTTATTACGACTTATTTATATTTTTTGAGATTATGATCCTTTTTTAAATAAATTTGTAGGGTAACCAGTCCTTTTCTTATGGGGTTGTTTAACAATTTTTTGTTATGTAGAAAGTTAATAAAAAATATTATGAAATTAAATCAAATTTGTAACATTGAACTTTTAAATATTACATTGTATTTAACTTTACATTGTCTGTTTCAGGAAGTGGGTACATTTGTCAAAGATAGGTTAGCCATTGGTAAGAAACCAGACATTATTTGCGAAGAACTGCTTGACGCCTGCATCAGCCCTGATTGCTTAATGGGAGGCATAGGATGTGATAATATGACTGTGATTCTCGTAATATTTACTGATGCTTCAAATTTTAATTAATTTTCTCCTTTTTATTATTTTTATTGACTTACATAGATCTACTTAAAGGTAATTTATATAACTGAATGCATGAGGGGCAGTATATTTGTTGTACCATTGGGAAAAGTTGACGGCTCTTTTTTCCTCTTATTGGCTTGTGGCTTGAATCCACTCTAAAAAAGTTCCTTGTGTATTGATTTATCGTTGTTATACAGGCCTAGACTTATAGGCATTTCACAGGCCTGTGTGGCTCCTTTAGGCCACAGCAACCCAGGTCCTTTTTTAGTTAACAGATGAGGATGAGTGGGTCAGTAGGCCAACCAAGGTGAAACAAGTGGTAGGTGAACCTATGTTCAAATATTGGGAACCTACTCTCCCCTTTCTGAGTACCTCCCTTCTCTATAGCACCAAAGAACCCAGATTTATGGAAGTCATCCATGTAGATGTGTTAAAATATATATGCTATAGAAGTCATTCATGTAAATGAATATATTAGCCAATTTCCTTTGGAAAAATTGCTAATGGGATAGGCACCATATGAGGATATAGTCGGACCCAGGAGTGTGGTAAAAATCCAATTCAGAGGTCACTGATAATAAATAAATAGGTTTTGCAAAAAAATTTAATATATATATATATATATATATATATATATATATATAATATATATATATATATATATATTATATATATATATATATATATATAAATATATGTATATATATATATATATATATATATATATATATATATATATATATATATTATATATATATATGTATGTATTTGTGTGTGTTCATTTTTTGAATTGTTTTGTAAACATGCCATATGCAGGGTGATATATTACAAATAAATCACCCCAGCTAACTCAGCTTCTATTAGACCTATCCCTACAATAGAGCTGTCGCTTAACAATTATTATCAAACCCCACTAAGTTCACTACCAGGAGGTTGAATAACCAATTTTTTTTTTGGCAATCGTCTTCCTAGTATAGCAACAATATTGTCATAGCGTGTTTTTAAACAATAAATTTTGAATTTAAAATTGGAATATACTATAATGTTGATTACTTTAGAAACTACACTACTAGCTCCAATGTCAGTATCACTGAATTCCAGGTATTATAGGGGATGGATGATGATTCTGGCGTACCAAATTTTGGATTTTTATACAGGATAAAAGTAGTTTTGTATGTCAAACGATAACTTGTAAAATACTCGGAATTCAGTGATACTGACATTGGAGCAAATTGTGTAATTTCTGAAGTAATCAACATTAATGTATGTTGATTGGTGGATACAAATTAATGGATACTATAATGTTGATTGGAGTATACTAATCAACAATGTTGATTACCGCTTTCTGCATTATTTTTTCCATTTGGTTAAAAAATATTTCGACCTCACTGTTAGGGGTGTCCTGTAAACTCCAATTATTGCTGTGTTAGTATTACTTATATGTATTGCAGCTACTACAGATAGTATCATTAATTTCCCATTGGGTTGAACTAAATCCCTTCTCTAACGTAAATTCCAACTCCACCTCTAGAGATCTTATTTCTATGAAATGAAATAGGTTTATTAAATCCTTTTGGTATATATAACTCCTCTTCTACTTAGCTTAGCCAGTGTTCTGTTATTATTAAAATATCTATTTTATTATCTTCTAAGATTAATGAAGGTTCTTCTATTTTATTATTTATACATTGAATATTTACATACATACAATTTATTTGGCTGTATTTCCTATATCTATGATTGCTTATCTTTTTTTTTCATTTTCCCCATAGGCCTTGGCCAATGGTATGTCTTCTTTCCCTCTACTGTCCATAGTCTTCTTATTCTCCCCTCTGGTTTTCGTCATACAAAAGGACGAACTGATACATTTTGAGGTCAAAAATCGGGAACTCCATAAAAGTAGGATATTTTGCTCCTGGTTTTAACTCTTCACACTCCATTTGATTGGTTTGGATTTTTTGCCAATCTGCTAAGGTGTATCCATGTTTTTCTCGCTACTCCTTGTAATTGCATTCCTTTCTTATTCCTAGATCCGTTAATAATTTTTTGTTTTGTTTTATGGATCCCAAAATTCTTATTTTTCATCGGGTTTCGTATATTTAAATTTTTGGCGGGCTTACTTTCTTTACTTTTATTATTATTTTTGTTGGCAGCACTGTTCTCCTTATCAGTTTCGTCTTCCTCGTGTTCTTTATCACTTGTTTCCGCGTCGGTTCCATATTTATTATTTGATTCAACTTCGTCATTTGATTCTGCTGATGATATCTCGCTGTCATCAGCATTGTCTTTGTTATTTCCATCATTAAGATTATCATCTTTTCGTGTGGTGTTTGTGTTGTTGTCGTCCTTGTTATTGTTATCTCTATCTTCGTTTTTGTTGTCCATAATATCACTGTTATCATTTTCCAGGATTTTTTAGTCTGTTATGTTGTTTTTAATTTTATTCTTAATATCCTTTCTCATGTTATTTCCATAACATGAGAAAATAACATGTTAAGACTTACATCTTTGCATTTATAACAAACGTCGAGAATATTTCTTTTCTTAAGCTGCAGAGCTCGAAGTTCAGTGGAAGTCAGTTCGGCACATTTAATGTGGATTTCGTTTCTACACATGTCACATTCGGTGTATTCTTGAATACATTTAAATATTCCCGTACATTTTAAACATTTTGTACCCATTTTATAGGATAATAATCACTTAATTATTTTTAAAAGACGGTTTGAAACTAGAGACGATGTTTATTTCACAAGAGAAAACGCGCGGAAAATAATGGATGGATTTAGGACAGTAGGTTTTCATCATATTTTTAGATGAGCGTTAGACATTATTTTATAAATGCACTTTATCAATTCAAACCCTGTGTGAATCATCTGTCAAAGCTGTAGATCTTGCAAAACTAATTAGTCATGAAGTTATGAAGACTTTGGACCTCTATTATCTTCTTACACTAAAATTCATCTGTGAATCAGTTTGCTTGGGACACCATAGTTCTCCTCACTGCCAATTTTACCATTTTGTGTACTTTTGTTTCTAATAAATAATAATTGACTTGTTTCAGGTTCTTATCAACTTTAATAATGAGCAACTATAAAGACTTATTTGCCAAAAATGTCACAAAGTGATTGTTATTAAACTTCAGGTGTTGAGAGCCAAATAAATTGAAGTTTGCACTAAAAAACAGGTGTTTTCCAAGTGGACCTTTTGAGTGGTTTTTACTAAGTTTTCTGTCTGTATGTATCTGGGATCATAGTATATCTCATGATCCCTTCATGTTTAAGCTAGATAATCGAAACTTGGTACAAAATCATTCTTTAGGTCGAGTTGTGTATACATATATTTTTTTTTATGATTGCATTAACCTTAATCTGTGACTGAGGTATTGAGGATCAGCATGGTGATTCCAATTAAGTGAGGAAAGGTTCTCAAGGTGCCCTTTGTCTGATTTTTGTTTTATGTCTTCATTTATTTTTAATTTACTCTCAAGAATTTTAATCTTCTTTCTTTTTAACTTCATAAAAACTTGTGATTCGTTTTTGAATAAAAATACCACATTTGACTGTGCATTTTGAGTAAGTTCAAAAGTTCTGATTTTTAATTGATTATTTTTATTAATCTAAGTAATTGATGACCCAACAATTTAACTGCTACTTTTGACTACTAATGACTCATATATATTAGAGAACTTGAAATCTTACATCATATTGTTAATGCATATATTTTAATGAAGTGATTATGTTTTAAATGTACCTTGAGGGTTAACTTAGCTTTTGTGGACTTGTTTGTTTCTTGGAGTTTTGATCTTGTGAATACACTATATTTGTATAGTATTTAAAATTTTAAACATACTTTTTGTTGTAATAAGTACCTCAGACCAGGGATACGCAAACTTTAGAGCCTTACAGACCCCTATTGTAGATAAATGGTATTTGGCGGAGCCCTCCTTACCCCTTCCCAATGAATGTATTCAATTACTTGTACTCATATCTAAAATTAATGTTATAAATTTAGGCTCGCAAAGCAGCTGCATAATTTGCAACTCTAATAAGCTTATAAAATTATATTTTATGAGTTTGATATTATCAGATTCGAAATAGCAATAAACTGGATAATTTTCTGTAACTCTTATAATTTTTATAGTTGATAAATTGCGATTAATAGCACAAAAACCAATTTATTTTATTACCTTCAGTTTGTCTAATTCCTTAAAATATGAAGATTAAACGCCCTAAATCATATTTATTACAATTTTAATTATTATTGATAATTGTTATTACAATTATTAATTATAATTACATAAAAGTTAATTAATGCCTACATCTTTGTAATAAGATTTTGTCTATTAGCTCATGGACCCCCTATAATCTTTCCAAACACTCCCAGGGGTTCGCGGACCAAACTTTGCGTAGACTCAAGTCTTATTACAGTATTCAGTAGTGTTTAAGTCACTGTCCAGGCATCAATTTTACATTGAGGCAATTTTTATTCATTCAAACCATGTTGACACGTCTCTATGACCTATTGTTTGACTTAACATCTCATTGCTGTGTTAAACTTATTATTAATGCACATTTTAACCATATATTTTTTAAGAATTTTAAATACTTTTTACATGAAGAATAAAACAAGGTTAAGGGCTTGTAAAACCAAAGTAAATATTAGTTTTCTTTATGAAACCTTAAAGTATAAGAATGTTTATCATCTTGTAGGCTCTTAAAGAAACAAAATCGTCTTTTAGAAATTGTACAATTCTCAATATATAATGGTACTATACAGGAAAAATTAAGTTATAGTTGCAAAGAATTTTATGATTATTTTTATTTTGAATTACATTCACTCTAGTTATTAAGTTTTTTTTTAGTTAAAGTTGTCTCAACTATAAAAACCTTTTTTGTCTATTCTAAATATTCATTTTGATTTTTATCTAATTTACTTAAGTATTATTAAGTTTTTGTTATAAATCCAAATATGTGTGTTAATGCACATGAGTGTTAGTGTATACTGTTTATTTTATGGAAGGAATTACACGGTATTAAATTAAAATTTCTCTAACTCAATGTTTAAAACATACATTGAGTTTTAATTTTCTTAGTTTTTAAGTTAAAATAATTTCATTAACTATTTTAATTCAAGAATTGTTTTAAAATACTATTTTGTATGTGCTGGCTAAATATTGCATTTGTAAACCAATCGCCAAAGCCAATAAACACTGGCATTATATTGGTTTTCAACTAGTCTTTGCTGTTATAAATATAAAACTATATTTTTTTTGTTTCAAAGAGACCATTTTTACAATATACACTTGTAATAAATCACCTTTCTTGTCTTTCAACATGTCAGAACCTTTCTGTTCAATATGTTTCTTTATTGAATGAGGTACATTTTATTTTAAAAACAAATTGAAACTTTGACCACCACTAAATATTTTAGAAAATTTGGAATAATTATTTGGATCATCACTTTTTAACTTCTGAACAATTATTTCAAATATCGCCTGATATTTTTTTTACTTAATATTTTTTAATGTATCTCTAAAATTAAATTTGGAATTATTATTTAAATAATTTCACCCCATATTAACATATGTTTTTTAAGGCAGAATTACTTACAGGATTTCAAAACAATAATTGTTTTGATTTGATAGGATGCAAAAAATGAGTGAGGTAAGTAATTATGCAACCGTAAAGAGATAACATTCTCCTGTTATATTTCTCCTCTCACTGAGCTTTGGTAAACTGTCATAAGAGATTAAAACTAAAATCATTACGTTAGATATAATTAACAAACCTGGGATGATGAACCATTTTAGGAATATCTTAAAATAATTTATTGTCTTTATTAGAATAAAAACAAACAATTTATTAGACAGCATTTTCTAGAGAAAATGGTTTAAATCTGCAGGTTAGAAATTATTGTGATAGGAAAATACTTAAGCCAAAATCTGCGATTTCACGTATTATATCAAATTTGGTTTCAATAATAAAAAAAACAAGTTTTTACATTTCCCATTTATACTGAGGCTCTGTAGGGAAAGTATTATGGTTTTACTATAAATCTGTCACTGATATTTCCTCTAGATTATCCATTTCATGTATCTTAAGATTTTAGTTTAGAGGATATCCTAAATCATAACTTAAGCCATTTTATATTGCGAGGACAAGTAAAGTGAATTGGAAGTGATGAGGATGTGGTAAGTGAAAGTTCAGAGGTACCCTGAACCAGATTTTTTATTAGAGTGTTATGGTGATACCTTTAAGTAATTTTTGTAAATTATAGTAAAAATGGTCTCTCATTACCTGATGTTTTATTTTAGTCAATTTAACACTTAGTATTTTAAGTCCTGACCCCAGTCAAACCTCCTTTGTTTTTTTTTAAATTTTAGTAGTAATTAAGTTAGAATTTGTTTTGATATTATTTGTAAGTGGACCACTCATTTTCTAAAGAGAAAAGGATGACAGCTATATTTGTCTATAATTAGTTTTTTTAAAATTATTAGCAAATGAAATAATATTATTATTTATTCTTTGATAATCCATATTTTAATATATTAGGATGGAATTTATTTAATTTATATTTTACTATTGTAGCAATTCATTTAATTTTATTTACTTAACAAGCTGTCAAAATATATTAGCTAACCAGTGAATAAGTAGTTGTCATTTATTTCTTGTATTGAATGATATAGCCATGTTAATAAATGAGTTTCATCATGTTTGTATTTTTTAATTTAAATTTTTTCTTACATCAGTAAATTGTATTGTAATTTAAGTGCCATTCTACGGCTTGCTCAGTTACATAAAATGTAGCAAAGAAATTCATGAGCTTGTTGTGACTGAGGCTAAAATTATAATTTGTACTTTTTAGATCTTTATATTATAAGTTTGTGCCATACTCAATCCCAAAGTAATTATTATTTATAAATCCCTTTTGATGAAAAAGTGTCTTATTTTTATAACCATAAGAATATTTATTAAACAAGAATCATGTGCTAATAAATGTTATTTATTCGTGCTGTTAAAGTCAATTTAATGTAGGATAATTTTAAAGGTATATGGTTTTCTCCAGTAAACTAGTGTGATAGAATCCATTCATTTTTATTATAAATGAAAAAGGGCTTCAAAAGCTTTTACCTAATAAAAGAGTGAGGTTAGGTCACACACATAAATTCACAATAAGTGAATCTATGTGAATTTGTCAATCAGTTAATAAAATATCACATTCTGGTTACATCTCATCAGTTTGCTTGAAAAACCTTATTCTGGAAATAAATGTAGACAATTGTAAATATGCTCTAGACATCATAAAACATTAGTAGACTTAGCCCTGATAATCCTGATTACCGTGAATATTTTACTATACTATTGTGAAAACACATTGTTATGTTTTTTTAACAGATAGCACTAGTAGTGCTAAGCCTAGTTTAAAAGGGCAAGCTAAACCCCCCCCCCCTCCCTCTGATCATTTAGATGACTTGTAGATTCAGTGCTTTACTGGATGGATCTAAAAGAGAAATTGTTGTGATAAAGTGATATCTTAACTAATTTTATTTTAATTTTAGGAACCTAATTTATGTATTCCTAGTCATGATGTTTAATAAAAAAAAAAAAAACACTAGAATTAAAAATAATTATTATATTGTCAACCACAATAGTATATAAACAAAAGTTATACTATTGTGGTTGACAATATATTAATTGTTATTAATTATAGCGTGTTTTTTTATTTAACATCATGGTGAGTCTATACCACAAAATCTTCGTCAAAACAACTAATGATGTATTCCTAGTGTTAAAATCAAGTGCCAATGCTAATTTCAGTCTACGGTACTGAGTTTTTGATACGTTGTGTCTGCCATACTGCACACGTCTTTATTCATTCAACCAATAGAGCTTGTTTCTAAAACCATTTGATATTTCATAACTGTTGAAAACTAAGCTGTGATCAGAGACTAAAATTGACATTGCATCTAGCCTGATAGACTTGTGTTATTTCTAATGCTTCTTTTTTGTTAAAACTTTTATTCAAACCCAATATTCCATCAGATCTATGATTTTAACAGTTATGGGATATTATTCTTAACAGCTTTTAGGAATAGACCCATTGCGCCCACCATTCAATTACCTTTTAAAACAGTGACTTCGCAAAGTATAGTACGCTTACTGGATAAGATATCGTGTGACAAAGCTATTCTCTTTTAGACATGTGAGTCTCAATTTTTGTATTAAGAAATTTAGTTCAATGCGAGATATTGATTTTTCCCCCATTTCATATTTTACTTTTAATAAGATATAAAGAACCTGATAATAAAAAAATACTGTTTTTAAGGGTATATTAAGGGCTTCTTGTATAATCAGAGGAATTATTCCTTTAAATTACCTTCAAGTCAAATTAGGTAAAGACCTTTTTAAGAATCATTATTAATCCTTTCAATCCTCATCATAAGAGAATATTTCTTATTCTCTTACTTAAAATGAGGAATTGTTGTTTTTTTTATCTACTTTACCTGTTTTCACCTTAGATTTTGACTATTTGCCTAAAGTATGATCTGGGAGGATATAAAGGAGAATATTTTGTGACATCAGGGCTGTTGTCCAGTCAATATTCACTTATAATTTTTTAGTATACCTGAGTTAAAACCAGTATTGTATTATTATATTTTATATATAACCTTGTAGTTAATATTGTAAAGGTGAAGTAATATTTGAGTCCCATAATGTTTATGTAATACCTTGTTATTTTTAGATTTTGTTAAATTTGCCTTAAAGGGGAATTTTTTTAGTATTAGGATTTGCAACTCTCCAATGTTTTTAATTTCAACCTATATTTATCTAACGCTATTGATTTTTTTTGTATAACCGCCACATCTAGATTGCTTTTTATTTCTTCTTAATTTTTCTATGACATTAATATGTATCACTTTCTTTCAGGTTGTGGTGCTACTGTCATATATGTGAATAAACACTTCGGCTTGTTTTAGGCTTTGTCTACTTACACAGGTTAAGTGTAAGTTACAGCAAATACATTAAGGTCTATAAAATATATAGCCTTTGTTGTAACTTACACTTAATGTCTAGACCTTTGACATTGCTTTTACCTTGAGTTCAATTGAAAAATAAAACGTCAAATTTCTATATCCAATAATACTATAAGCTTATCTTAACTATATATTTTATTTTAAATGTTGAAAGTCCGAGAATGGGACAATAAAATCAGAATTAATGTGGTGACATTTTGGCAAAGCTGGCCATAATCATGTCCTAAAAAGATAGCACAAAATCTACCATGTACCAAATAAAGGGTTGCATCAGAAAATAATTTTAAAAGTTAAAAAATTGTGTACGGGGTACCTCGGAACTTATCCTGAGGGCTTTATTCCGAGGGCTCACTTCGCTTGTCCTCAGGATATACAATTCACCAAATTTATACTGCAACATGTCTTTGGACTCGCTTCGCTCGTCCTCAGATAGTAAATGCATCCGTTTCATTCTTAGCGGTCATCCATACAATGCTCAATGCTACTTAGCTTTTTTGACCCAACAAAAATTATGGATATACTTGTCACATTTAAACACAACTTTGCATACTTATTTATTAAGTTAAGGTGTACACTTGTACTAAACTTCAAATTAATTAAATTATTTTCTGATTTTTTACAATTTTTTAATATACGTTCACAAGTCATTCGATAAAAATTGAACTAACACTGATAATGAAATGAAACTTGGCACATATGTTAGTCTTATACATGGCTAAATGCCTGCCATATATCAATTGGATCACATCATTTTTTCTGCGCATTATTATTTTTCAAAATTTCCTCTTAGTCATTATTGCGGGTTCATGGCATTATTATTTTCTGAATAGCACAACTACAGCTGTAGATTGATTTTTCTACAAAGTTTATACTCTCTAGCATAAATACACTAGGAACTACGATGATAACAGACACACACATACAGACAGACAAGAGAAAACCACTCAGAAGGCCTTAAAAACACCTAAAACGGATAATTCGGGTTTCATCCTGGTTTTGAATTTTCTTGCAAACACAATACTTTTTCTATATAACCATAAGTAAAAATTATAAGAATTTTTAATTTTTTTATGAAACCCTATATTTGCTACAGTGTAGATTTAGTGTTTTCTTTTTGAGGCATGATTATGGCCAGCTTGGCTGAAACGTCGCCACACTAATTCTTCTTTTATTATCCCATTCTTTGACTTACAACATTAAAAATCAGTAAAAAGGGATACACTACAACTTCTTGATCATCTTTTATTTATTTATTTATTTTTATTATTAATTATATTTTGTTTACTTATTAATTTATTAAGCTATTAATCTACAACTATCACCAATCTATTTGTAACAACTCTTGCCTGAGTACAATTTCTGGGTTGTGTCTCAAACTAATTGCTGTTGCATTATTCAATGAATATTGCAAACAATTATATCAGTGCAGTGCTAAAAGTTGTCAAAAGATAAACATGTTTGGGGCTGCAATTTTTAAAATCTGAATCTATGAAGTAGTTGACACAATATGATTGTATCAATTAATCATGTTTTGCAAAACTCGATAGTATCAAGTTATATATATTAAGTAATAGCTCTCTAATTGGTAAACATAATAAAATTATCTAAAGAAGTAATCAATTTGCCATTTTTGACTTCCCTGAAATTGTCTAAAAAATTAAACAAGGTATTAAAAAATGTCTAATGGATAAAAAAATGTTATTGCTATTATGAAAACTTACCTTTACATGTATAGTTACGTGAATTGTTAGATATATTTAGTTAAAAACTATATAGAAAACTGTGAGAAATTAAGTTAAGTACCCTTGTTGATGATATTGTATTGTTTTTGCTCATACTGAACTAGTTATGTGTAAATAGATGACTAATTTATTGAATTGATGTTTTCTGAAAATAAATTATTTTGTTGATCAGTGTGTTCTGTTTCTTTCCTGGAGTTGCTAAGATTAAGTTATTTTTGTTTGAAACATCCTTCCAGATGTGTACGAAAGTCAAAAAATGTAAATGTCTATGTAACATTCCTCTCCATTAAACCAAATTTGAAACGTCAGTCTCCAGATACTCTGTGACTCTATAAAAAGTTATTTTTTCTGTAAAATGTTTTTTACCTTATTTTAAATTTTTGCTCATTTAAATTCTTAACCTGAGCATGGACTGCAGAAACCTGGATATGGAATACAGGTCCAGTAGTTTGAAATGAAATGCAGCAGACTCTTTATTTCTCTCGATTAAAACGATAAAATATGTCTTAGAATGATATTAGGCTCCATATTTTTTCTCATTTTTAAATCGTAAAAACAAGCCATTAAATATGAAGAGAGGGGACTAAAGTGATGTAGAAATTCGTACAGTAGGGGTAGGGGCGCGGTACACAATGGGCCTGCTTTAAGTTCACCGTTTCTCCACTAGAGGCAGGTCGGTTCACCTTGTGCAACTTAAATTATTTACAGGGATCTTTAACAATGTTAAAAATCTTATTAATTATTTTAAATGTATAATTTTCATAAAATTTTATAAAAATATAAACGCTGTGTTATTTTTCACTAGACCTTATATCATGATAACCATGACGTGCAGAAATAGAAATAAATTTGCCTTTTTATTGCATTTTTATTTGTTCTTTTAAAAAAAAAAAGCTAAATTTATCTTATTTTCTAAACAAATAATTTTATAACAACTAAAAATGTTCAGAAAATTTGTCTTGTTTACATATTAGTTTATAGACGTCTCTATTTAAAACTGATAACAATATTGATAACTGTTGTACAAGGTGAAAACTAGCGCTCGGTGCGGTAGTTGATGCAGCTAACCCCTGTTTTTTTAGGACCGCCTCAAACCAGGGAGTTGGACCACTGTGTTCCGCGCCTCCACCCCTACTTTAATGAACAGAACATTTTTTAAAGCTGATAAAATGTCCTATAAAACAAGCGTTACAACTGAAGTTGACATTTGTTAAATAGACTAAAAAATGCACAAAAGGCCAATTTCTTTTTTTCTCAAAGAAATTTCTTAACTGCATAAATTAACTATTTTTTGGTGCCTTTGAAAGAGCCATAACTTTGATTGTAGTTATCTGATTTTGATTAAAAAAATTCTCGTTTTATAGGAATTTTATCAGCCTTTAAAAGGTTTTATTCATGTTTTGCACTCGTCCCACAGGGAACCACTATTGCAAGAAAACTGGAATGTGGGATTTTCTAATATTTTGAGAAAGTGCATTCATGTGAAGGGCTCCATTCAGGATAGGCCGACTATGCTTTTCTTTTATAGTTTAAGGTATATTTTCCCTGGAATATATTTAAAAAATATATTATATACATATATTCTTAATTAATGTAGTATATATTCCTCTATGGTTACTAATTAAAGAGTGCCAGACAGAATTAGCCTTATAGAATCTTACCAAAAACTACTTGTGTGGTTCATGTCCTTTTTGTCATGTCATTGGTGTTCCAAAGTTAAGTTGCACGATTGCTGATGATTGAGGCAGTCATCAGCTTCTTCTCCTTGGTGGTGTGCCAGCGGTGTGAACAAGTTTTATAATTTTTTCTGCTATTTTTTTGAGATATCATACAATTAAGAGGTGTTTAGGGATAAATTAACAGATTTTAGAGTAATGGTTGAAGCAGACTTGCCTCCATAGATCCAGGACCATATGAATAAAACCATAAGGGTATAGTCAGGCACTACACCCTTATATATGCAAATACTACCTCTAAAGTTGAATACCTTTATTTTTGATTCACTGTTCTGCCATGCCACCAAGGAGAAGAACCTGATAATTGCCCCTCAATTTAAATATTGCCCTTATTACCAACCCAGCAACTTAACTTTGAAACGACAATGACATAACTTGGCAGGACAAAAAGGTTGGTTTCTCTAATTTTTTTGGCTTAAGACTTTGCGGCGAGTTGTTCACCACACTAGTGGTTTTGGGTAAGATTTCACATCTCTTTGTACAGCTCCTAAAAGTTGGACGGTTATTTAATGTAAAAACAGAAGTAAATAAGTTACGTGTTGAAGATAAAGCAGTGAAGGGTGTCAAGGTATTGTATCATCAGTGGCAAGCTCAGTTTTCTACAGAGCGTAAATCATAGGAATTTAAATTAAGTAGGATTTATTATTACAGGAATGTTAATAATAAAGACATCAGACAAAACAAAATGTTCACATAATCCATTCAGTAATAAAATCTGTAGATGGGTCAATGTATATAAAAGTACCCTTCACCAACTTAGTTTTTCCCTCCGTCTTCAGCATAGATTTTGTTAAGCAGGATTGCACACAAGCATAAGACAAATGCAAAAAGTCCTTATACGTCAAAATCCGTTCATTAGTTTAGGCTGTAGGTGCATTAACATAAAGTGCAGGAAGAATAAGAATTAGTGCAAAATGCCATTTTTAAACCTCTTTTTCTCCACTTTTACTTGCACGACTTATATTTTTTATATTTGATCGACAAGACACTCCCTATAAAGGTATTATAATATTATCTATGCACCTTTTACAGAACCTCATAACCTGACTTTGTTGCCTGCAGTAAATTGGCAGTTTTAATGGGTTTTTGATTTTTTTCCAACTAAGCAGGGTATATTAACTTTTATTTTTGACTTGGCGGGGTGGAATGCCCCTAAATATTCCCTTAAATATTTTAAAATTTTGTTTTCACTATTCTTGTTTTTAAAAAACCCAGTAGTAAAAATAATATACAAACACAATACATCATATATTTTTTTCTTGACCTAAATAGTTATTTCCAAAAAGTATGAGTCTAGGCAGTGTGAGTGGTAGGATGATATAAATAAAACTCTACATTTATTCAAAGTAGCTTTAATAATAGAAAATCTAAAATAATAACAAAATGAAATAAATTAAAAAAACTACAATTTTATTATAAGGATTGTTTTTATTTTATTTCTGTATGTTGGCTTTTAAAATAAATGATAATTGTAAAAATAAAATCTTACTCGATTAACTTAAACTTAAAAACTATTTAATAAATAATAATTACACTAGAAATTAAAATGATAAAAATAGATTGGTAAGCGTGAAACAACTACACTATCATAAGAAATATTATTTAAGTCATAGTTTAGAGTAAAAAACAATAAATATTACAACTTTGCCCCATATTTAAGAAAAATTACTTAGTAATAGTGTCCAGCTTGAAACACATTTAGTTTTCTTTTGAAAGAAATTTAGGCATTATATTACAGGAAATGATAATGAGTCATCACTTCTCATTTATACTTGCATAATACACCAGTGTTTTTGTTATTAATTGGCATAAGAGCTATAAATCCTTGCATCCAATTCTAATATTTATGAGCTAAAGTCTAACAGCTCAAAACAGAACCGAATAAACTAAACATAATGTATTGTATTTAATAATTTTTTTAATTTCTTATATGTGTGTTTTAATTTCTTTTTTTTTCTTGTATGTGTATATTACTACGACATGTTACATCCACATAAGTGGCTTTTGTAATAAATAAAAATAAATAAATTATCATTGAATAATAGATAAGTGAATACAATTTACAAAGTGAAAGAGCTACAAAACCATGAATCTAATTGTAATATTTATGAGAAGTCCCATATTATGCCTATAGGTTTATGTATATGAGAAGTGTTTATTGAATAACAGTGCTATTTAAATTTAAAATGGCTAAAATAAGCTCATTAGAATTTTTGACAAAAAGGCTGCTAAACTTGGAACATTTATTGGTTTAAAAGAAATCATAAAAAATCTAGTCCCAAGAAAAAATTTAATGATCAAATTTTAACTTCATTTAATATTGAAGTCCACAGGAAATTTAATAATTATGAAACCTCAGGGCACAGAAGTACAAAGGTATATTTCAATTCAAAACTTTTACATGGAGGCAATTATATAATTAGTTTTTGAATTGAGCTGTTAGATCTATAGTACCAAATTAAAACCATTTTACTAAAAATAAAACTCAAAGGAAGCAAAGCAAAATAAAGAACCAATAACTGGTAATGAACTCATTTCACTGAGTCTAAAAATCATTAACACCTCTGATTTAAAATACACTTTTTAATAACCAATGTTAACAGTTTTAGAATATTTTATTTAGTAAATCTATTGAGGCTTTAACTGGTATAATTAATGAACAGACTACTAATTCTACAGTAAGTCACATCAATGATGTTCACATAGTAAGCTTACTGAATATATTACAAGTTAAAAACCATCATTTGGAAAAATAGACTAGTTGCAACCATAGCTATATACTAAACAAAAAAACCGTTTCTTTTCAAGCTGAAACATAAAACCCTAAGTAGGCCTTATCTTGGTTTTTATTGCGATATCTAGACGTTTAAATAATTTAATGAATTTTTTCTTCCATAAAGTATATACAAAAACAGTCATCAACGAGGAGTTGTCACCATTGATAAGAGCACTAAATTCTAAAAAAGAGAACTTTGCTGAAGGTAAAATATAAAATCAGAGCAAGTCCTAAAATTAACTATTCTTTGAGCCAAAGAAAAATGTATTAAAAATATTGATCAATAAGGCATAAATAGGTCTTTCAAGTACAGCCAGGCCATACAATCACAATTATCCTTATCCAAAAGAATAAAATTAGGATATTAGCTCATCAATTAATAAAAAATTGTTCAGTTAACCATAACAGTATAACATAGGCACTGACATGTCTTCGGTCAATGTAGTATATATCTATGGTTACAACATTAAAATACAATAGATTAATAGTCACATAAACAAAAGACGTGTTAACAGCATATTACTTAAATTACATTTTCACTAAAATTTTGGAACAGAGTTGATCATGTAGGAAGTGCCTCAGAACTTTTCTTCAACACGTCTCCTTACCCACACACATCCTCAACTCTTGAAACTTGCTTTGCTTGTCATCAGTAAATGTAGTTTGCTTAATTTTTTAAATGTTTTTTTCAGACTCTCTTTGCTAATTTAATGGTTGTATATTTCCAGAGGTCATCTATCCAAATACTGACTGCGCTCTATCATGATTAACACAAATGATAGGTATAAACTAAACCCTATATTAAATGAAACTTTATAAACCTATTTATCATTAAAAGGTGTTTATTTGTACCTTTTATCAACTGGATAAGATACTTTTCCAATTTTTATAGTTTTTTTAAAATGAGAAATTTTTAATCTATTTGATCATTCTATATCCAGACAACCACATAAGATGGAATTAATTAAATAAAATTAATACAAACTTTTATTTCATCTAATAATTTTTAGAGTTTTATGCATTTTTACTGAGTCGTAGAGAACATAATAAAAATCCATTTTTTAGACGTCTATAGATTGACCAAATGGTAATCTCTTATCATAAAAATAACACAATTACATACACAGATGACTTGTGGGTTTTAAATAACCAGTAAAGACTAATTCAGCTGAAAACTTGGTTTTAGTTGTTTATGCAAACACAGTACTTTTCCTATGTGCCTATAGTAGTAAGTAATATTCAGTTGTATTAGTAATAAACTTTAGTCATAGTTAAAACAAATGAAATAAAATTGAGTAAAATGTGCGTTGCCTAAAATAATAACACCATCAACCCAATAAATTATGATAAAATTAATAAAACAAAAAAAAATTTAAAGGATTTTTGAAAATAAGTACACATGCTAGTTAGACTAGAATATACATTTCAAAGTATAAAAACTGCTGGACTTCTGTAACCCCTAAAAGAAGTTTTGAAATGAATTTGAACTTTCTTTCAAGAGTTTAACTGTCCCACCAACTATCAGTTATCCATTTAGCAAATTTTCAAAGAAAAAATGAGCTTATATTCTTTCTTGCAAAATATAAAGAACTTAAATTTAAAGATATCATTTCCACAGGAGTTTTGAATTCTAGGGGCATTTTGTTTCTTGAATTTTTTATTGTTCATTTTTTTGGTGCCTAGAAGCACCAAAAGCTTTAAAATTAGCACTTAAATTTGCTACAAATATTGCAACTAAATATACCCTGCTAAAAAGAGTAAAACTTCGTTTTTAGTCGGAAATCCAAAATGTTCATGACGTTATAGTCAGTATTTCAAAAAACTGTGATACATTTTCATGAAAACTACCAGCAATAAAGTTCATAAAAAAGTTTTCATATTAGTGAATACTTTTTATTGTCCAGCTAAAAATAAGACAAGTAACTCCTAGAGTTGACATTTTAGAGGCCAATTCAAGTCTAATATTTTCCTTTTGATTTCTAATTATGGTAGTTAACATAAATATCCATAACACCCATTAAAATTATGTCCTTTAATTCACTTGTTTTTAATTCACTTGTTATAATTGGTGGGACATTAGAAGTGTGTCATAGCCCTAAAATAAAGTCCCTTTTATGCTATAAAAGTACCCCAGTTACATTTCTTTATTCCAACCAGTTTAAAAGGAGGGGGACTTTGGCACACACTGTATAAGAATAGAAAGTAAAATTTAAATAATAATTCAGTAAAATAGTTAATGCTTTCAAAAGGAAACTCTTTCCGAAAGCAACTTTCTATTTGAACAAACAAAATTCCAGAGAGCAAATAATACAATCAGTTAAATTATTTTTTTAAACAAATTGAATAAATTGAGTCCAAGGAAAAGAATATATCCTTGTTTATAACAATCCTAAAATAAATAATAGTATAGGTAATTAAATTAGGCCTAAGATGAAGACCTTTAAATGTATGGATAGTAAATAAATCAAGATAAGAGAGTAGCAGATTTCACTTCTGAAATTATTTAAAATAGACATAGTAAAACCAAAGTATGGCATAAAATTGATGATCGGAAAATATACATTTATAATTTAAAGAGACAAATCATAACAAAATAAATAAATTTATAAATATGATGAAAAAATTGCTTGTTCGTAACTCAACAAAGTCTCATTTAAAACTATATGATAAATAAATTAATTCATTTTTACATGTTGCAAGATGTGTATAAAACTGCAATTTAGCACTAATTTCATATAAAATACAATGGATAATTTGCAGTTACTCTTGTTTAATATAATAAGTTTTGTTGTGCAAAAGTCAGTGTATGAATGTTTTTGGTCATTTTCTTTTATTTAATAATTTAAATTTAACATGGAAGACTTTGTGGTTGCACCATGACAGCAACAGGTTTTGACAAGCTCCATTATCCGGACCCCACTAATAGTGCCAAAAAGTATATTTTTATGTTTATTTACTCAATTAAAGGTGATGATAGATTGTATGCCACTCATATGCTAAAATACTTAGCTCTAATAAAAACGAATATAGTTATTGAAACTCATACGTTACATAACCTTCAAGCTAACAATTAGCATAAATAGCTGTCATCCTTTTTCATTGAAATCATCAAAACAATAGTCATAGATACTCCTGTTAATTTGATAATTACAACAAAAAAATAGATGACTAAAAGATTTTAGTCAAATACCAGAATTGCACACTCCACAAGCAATTTCTTCAAAAGAGGATGTCCATAAATGTATATATGTAACTAAATTTCTCAAAAAAAATCTTCAAAAAAGGATTTCCATATAATGTATAACATAAATGTATATATGTAACTAAATTTCTCAAAAAAATCTTCAAAAGAGGATGTCCATATAATGTATAACATAAATGTATATATGTAACTAAATTATAACATAAATCGTAATAAAAAAAATCAAAGGTATAAAATTGTAAATCATAAAATGAGTTTGCAGAGGGTTAGCAGGAGTTAAAATCAATAATAATAATAAATTATCTCAACTGAGATGCTTTAATAATTAATAATGAAGAAAACTGGTTTGAATAAAAATTGAAGATTAACACTGAATCCAATGCAGTGTTAAGTTTAATGTCATTGAATTATCAGTTTTTTTACAAAATAAATTAAAAAATATTATAATTATGTCCTAAACTAATTATATTATTATTACAGAGAATAAATCATGTTTATAGTCTAGCACTTAAACAAACATAAATAATTAAAATTTAATATACAGCTTAAGCTCATTTAATATCCATTTGTCAATTTTGGCTACTTTTCAACAAAAGATGCTTAAAATGAATTAATTAATCAATGAAAATTAATTAAAACAATTAATAAAAAATAAATATTTTTTAAGAGAGAACAACTTAAATCTGAACTGAACATTTCTCAAAAAATTAAAATATTTTGTTAAATTTAAACTAATTAAAATCAGACACATATATTCAGAGGAATATTAAGACATATACATTTTATATGCATCGTAGAAAGTAGACCACACATTAATATTAGTAAAATGTAAGTTGTAAAATATATTTTGACATTAACAGTGAAAAAGAAGAACTTCCTCATTAACAATAGCTCCATCAGAGCTATTAGAATTTCTAGATTGTTGTTTTATTTAGGAATAGCATACAAATCTACTCTTTACAATTGACTTAAAAGAAATAAGTAATACTGCACTGCTAGAAATTATTTCTTCAGACAATTCCAACAACAATAGTTTGGTCAAAAGACTTTTTTAAGTATGAAAATTTGTTCACATTGATGTTAAACTTATAAGAAGGGCACTATTAAACATCAAAGGATGTAGAGGGAAATGGGTCACATTAATTTAATGAAACAAAGAACAACATAAAAGGCTTTGAAAAGGGACTTTAAACATATTTAACTCAAGATATACCTATATTTATTTTTAATGTCGGTATTACTATAGAAAACTATACTCTGTTCTTTACATTGAACACCTCATACTCATACATATAAAGTATCACATTTTTTTATTTCTGGGTATGTTTAGTATAAGATACTTAAATATTTTGGATAAAATACAAGCATCATAGAATAAAAGGCTAAACGGTACAGAAATAAACAGAGCTTCTTTTTAATGCCTTTTGGAATGTCAAAAGGGTTTGATAACATATAGGCTCAATAAATATAAAGTAACTTTAAATTATAAGTTTTGGACTAATCACATTAACTAGCATGGCCCTTTATAACCTCCTAAAGCAATTCAGAGTAAAACAATTTTTTCAACCTAAAAGTTTCAAAAGTACACTTTCAGTCACTTTACAAAAAGCCATTGAGATTGTTGGAATTTTCTAACTTTACTTTTTGTATATCTGTGTTTTAAAATGTTTTTGAGAAACAACAAGAAAGATCTAATACAATTATATTTTAAAGAACATGTCAAAGAAGTTTAGACGAAATTTAAGGAACGAATAATAAATCAAACACCCACTGCTTCAACATGACTTTTATAAGGTAGCAAAAAATTATTTAGGTACATACAAAACACTTTGTATGATGTTAGCAATGACAAAGTCAACTATAGCATCAAGTTCTAAAAACATGATCGACCCTTTACAATTTCATACGAAAATGTAAACGATTATTAGTACTTTAAGCTGACTACACACAAAGGTGCTTCAATTGCAGCAATGACAGCTTTTATACCTCAGTCTAGGGGTAACATGTTGACAACAGGTTAACTTTACATCCAAGAGGCTTAGGCTCCAGTAATGATTTAATTTTTTTCTTAATGCAATTTTCTATTTTATATGCTTATCATAAAGTTGCCTTCTCATTATAACAATATAAAAACAATCAGAATATTAGATAAGAAAAGTACCAATTTTTAGAGTTATATTGAAACATTTCTTGAAATTAGAACAAATTACAGACAATTTAATAAAACATAAATAAGAATATAAAATAGAAAGATAAAACAAAAAGTATTCTAATCTGTAACGGGAGATATTAATAAAAGGGTAAATTATAAACTACACTTAAAAAAAATAAAAAAATATTTATAAAATTGATTTTATGGGGGGTTTCACTCTAAAATCGACAACACATTTACAAAACGAAAACTGTATCTTTAATACGTATGAAAAATATAAATCATTTAAAATTGATAATCACGATTCACCATTTCCACTGTCATCTGCATCTTCATATTCATCGTCTTCCTCTTCCTCATCATCTTCTTCCTCTATGTCATAATCATCTACATAAAAATCTGTCATATCTGTTCCGGATTCAGGGGAACTAATTTTGGTTTTAATACAATATTCTTCTAGTGTTGTTGGAATAGCTACTCCGTCTTTTTCAGCTTCTGCTCTAGCACCTGATACTTGTTTCCTAAAATGAACAGATTAAGTTGTAAACAGATCAGGATCAAAGAAGTCATTGTAAACTCTAGATCTACATATAATTTAAAAAACTCATATTTGGCATGGATAGGTGTCATTAAACTAATCATAACACTGCATTTATTAGAAACAAATATGAAACTGACTCTTAAAAAAATCTTAATAATTTCAGTTTAAATAACACAGTAGGCTTAAAAAAATGCAGGCTTTTTGTCACTATCTTATTTTAGTTTTAAAACTTTTGCACTTCAATAAATAAAATTCTCCTCCAGTAATGTCAATTACTGTTACTCCCAGCAGTAATTCTACAAGAAATCAGTAAAAGACAACAGTGAATGTCCACCTTCCATTACATTGTACTTTTAAATTAATATAATAAAAGTTTAAACCGTTAAGCATGTGAGACTATTTATAGCCTGTTCTTATTATATATTATCTTAATCCCAGTTGAGCAATAGTTCAATTAGTAAGATACTAAAATGAAAATGTGAATACATAAATTAATAAAACATTATAAAGCCTACCGAATTATACTTTCATATTCTTTATCTTTTCCTTTAGAATCTCTCCATTTACGATACATTATAGAGGCATCAACATTAGCTGGACTGTAAGTATTCGGTTCATTTAATAAAGAAATCACAGAAAGCAATATGGTCCTGAAACATTTAAAATGTGTTAAAAGCAAAGAATGCAAATAGTGAAAAACATAATAAGGTGCATATCCTTAACTGTCATATATATTAAACTCTTATGACATAGAATAAACAAATATCTATCTATCAGTTCTTAAGATCAAGCTGACAGAAAAATTTAAATTTGTTAATAAAATTTTAATAAATTGTTACAAGTTTACATTACATTTAGTGTATTTAATTCGAACTCTCATTATTAACCATAGAAGAAATGTACATAAGAGTAGAAGGCAATGAAAACTGAGCCCTAATATCAAAATAAAAAATAATGTTTTTCCACTCCATTAGGAAATTTTATCAGCAAAATAAAAATTAAGTATGTCATTTTACAGTCGCAGTTCTTTTGAATCAGTTGAAAATTTCGGCGTTGATACAAATGGTTCCACGAGGTACGCAGACATTATAGCCTTTAAAAAAACAGTAAGGAAGCTTTGGTGATTGACCCTACAGTGAGGTACGAGACTAACGATCCTTTACAAGGTGAGAAAGTCCACGAGGAAAAGAAACAGATTTATGAAAAGTGTATAGATTATTATAAAGATAAATATAGAGACCAACAGGGCGACAGAGAGTTCCGAGTAATAGGACTATGGTTTGGCTCGAGAGGTGCCATTCCTACAATAACATCAAAATTCTTCGACGATATGGGAATTGACCCCAAAAAACTGACGCAAATATCTGAGAATATTATTTTAGATTCGTTAGGCATAATTAATAACCATGTGTATAATTAACTTATCTAGTTTTAGATATAATGTACTAATTTAATTTTCTGTTTGTTTAACCTAATAATTTATTTTATGTATTTAATTTTTTTACTATAGTTTTACTTATTTCATTGTTAATTGCCATGTTTAATGTGATTGATTAGTACGCTGTGTGTTTTTCATATGCTGTGTGCAACTCATTGTATATGAGCAGCCCCACTATGTATTTTTTTTTTTTTTTGTAAATATATTGTGTTTCTCTCTCAGGACCACAATTACCAACTTCTAACTTAATTTCTCCCACATTCAAGCAAAGTTTATTGAACTGTTTTAATAGAATAAAAATGTGTGTTTTTTTAGTAAATCAGCTTACAAAACATTTAGGACTAATACTTAGAGGTAGTACTTAAGGGGTCTGGAAGTGAGACAGTTTCCAGTACGTACCATAACAGTACTTACTCCTACTAGAATCTCCCTAGAAAGAGACAAGACTCTCCACCCTTTACAATTCTTATCAAAGCTCATCTTTATCCCCATCCATCAAACGGCGGGCATTTTTGAGTGACATCATAATAAATCACTTTATACAACACAGAATAAATGCAATAGACAATAATTACAACATATTTTACATACATTTTATTTAATTTAAGACAAAATGGTTGAAATTGTAATCATAATGAAAAATAATAAAAAACTGTCACCAATGAACAGTTATGGTACCACACTACCCAGGGAATGATAAGAGCTGATGTATCCTCCCTTTAAGTATTAGTCTCTTTGTTTAGAGTCAAACGTGATGTATAATACTACATCACAATTAACTCGTGATGTAGTATACACATCAAGAGTAAATAATACTAACTACTCGTAACTAATACTACACATGTGACACCACTATAAATGTTTTTATTTAAATCTTATGAAGGTATGCAATCTACACTTACAAGAGTAAAATTGTTTAGAAGAAAACAAACAACAGCAAATACCTGACATTTTGAGTTGGATTCCATCTTTCACATGGTAATTCACCAGACTGAGGGTCATCAACTGGAGGGTGTAAAATAGATATGCACAAATCACCATTCTAAACAAAATGAGAAAGAAATTGTAATAAATATAGCAGACACTTAGAGCAACATTGAAAACTACTTTAAAGGATTCTGATTTTATATTTTGAATCTAATGTTTCAGGAGGAGGCATCTTCAGGGATAAGGACATCATAGATGGAATCACAATGCTCTACAAATAGTCCAAGAGCAAGGCATTTTGTACTACTTCAAACCAAATGTTTCCGAAAATATACCTTTAATTATGAAGGAAAAGCATAGTCTGCCTATCCAGAGTAAAGCCCTTCAAATAAATGAGCTCGCTTAAAATATTAGAAAATCGCACAAATGCCAGTTTTCTTGCAATAAGTGGTTCCCTGTAGGTCGTGTGCAAAAAATAAAGAGAACATTTTTTAAAGCTGTGTGTTTTTCAAGTGTTTTTCATGCAAGTTCAAAATTACCATTATTACTTTGGTAGCTAGTATCCAAATAGAAAGTGTACCACTTTGGGGTATTTTGAAAAGTTAAATTAGAGCATAGCATAATAATAACAATTTTAGAAACTTCATTAAATCCAAATAATTATATTTATAACTACATTATAATTAATCTTTTGACTTTCCTTGAAAATGCATACACAGGAAGATTTAAACAACTATGTATAAGAAAAATAAGGAATAAAAATAAAAACATGCATTAATAGGATACATTTTGAGGGACAGAGTTAAGAAGAGTAGTAGCACCTAGAATTGGTTTAACAGTCACTTATGATTAAAGCTACAATGAAAATGTTATTTATCCAGATGATAGTTGGCCAACAATTTTTAAGCTGAGTACTTCTCAGATTATGAAAGAACCTTTTTTAAAAATTTTAACATACCTCATAAACATTAGGATGCCAGACTTTAGTTAAAAATCTAATACTAGGCGGAGAGTAGGGGTAATCTGGAGGAAATTTCATTTGTGCCTGAAAAAACAAATGAATCATTATACTGGGATTATTAAAATTGTACAATTCATTATGAAACATTAAAAGTTGTGACAGCAATCCCTTTCCTTCTTTAATTTTGAACCCTTTGAAGTAAATCAATGAAACTTGGATCACATAACTGGTGTGAAGGACACATGATTTAAGAGGTTAAGAATACTACAGGTATCTCACTAATTATGTGTTATCACAAGAACAAGAAACTATTTAACAAGCGGACATACTTTTACTGAAAAGTACATCCTTTATTTATAAGTTTAAATTTAAAAATGTTCGAGAGAGTAAAAAGTGTAATCAATTTGCACCTCTCAACAGGAATTTTTTGTCATGTAGAAGTGCCAAATGTTTGGAACTTTGAACTTTAGGCTTGAACTTGTAACAATGATACTGATAACAAATTATTTCCAGAAATATACCATACTTTAAGCTAGGGAATACAAACATCCAGCACACATGTTTATAGCTAGGGAAATTTTATGCAGCACACATACCTTCATTTTTCATGAAAATGAGCAGCAATAACATATACTTAGACAATCTAATGAATGTCATTAATACTTGTGTGTGTCACCATAATACTAGATGAGAATTAGTTTAGGGTACAGAAGAGACTTAATTTTTATTAGAATAAACTATATTTCACTCCTTACATGTAGCATATTCATGATAAATGAAGCTACGAGAAATTTAAAAATAAAAAAATAATTTACTAAACAATGTGAAATAATTCCACTTGACGTTATGTATAGAATTTTCTTTGCATTAATTAGCTTCATTTAACATGAGTATGCTACGTGTAAGTAATGAAATGTAGTTTATTTCATCAAATGAAATTTAGTCTCTTCTTTGCTTTAAACTAATTCTCGCATAATGAATGTTTTGTATCCCGTATCTAGAAATAAGACACTTTCACTTAAATTTTTTCATTGAAAGAGAATAATGTAGGATTGAGAAAAGAATCAAAAAGCAAAATTACAGTTTGAAACTTGGTTGGAATGATGAATCTGTTGGAAATGATATTTCAAAAGACTGTTTAAATTTCATACTGGATTGTGAAAGTTCGTAGAAACAGGCTCTTGCTCATACGTGAAAATGAAAATCCTTTTAACTTGAGAAGCAGATAGATAGTACTGTAAAAAAAACCTTTAATATCAACCAGCTGACAACTGGAAGGAAAATTGACTCATCTTAACCTCTCTTAGAAGGACAGTCTCAATGATACAATAAAACTTTTCTTCACTTAAAGAGGAACTATTAAGGTAAGAATCCCTCTTATTTTAAGTCAAACAGCTGAAGATTACATTTCAATTTGTAGCAGTTTAAGTTATAGCTAAACCAAGACAAGTTATATTCATGTAATTATAGCTCAATGTTTCTTTGAAGGGAGGGATTATACTAGTTCGCAGACCAATTCTATAATGGAGATTTCTAAAATAGATTCTATAAAGGTGATTCCTATAATAGATTCTATAATGGTGATTTCGATAATAGATTCTATATTGGTGATTTCGATAATAGATTCTATAATGGTGATTTCTATAATAGAATAAATTCTATTCATTCCATAGCCGTTACATAATAACAAACCCAAAGTCGTTTATAAGGATCAACGTTAGAGTATAACGATTGATAACAGATTTATAACAAGTCCTCTATTGAATTCAAGATCAGAGTTGGAACTAATTACATAGACACATACTATATATTGTGATAGTATAATTTAATTTGTTATCTGTAGATGAATGAAATGAAACTCTCATAACATAATTTCCAGTGTTATTCCCTCCATAACCAATGTTTTAATCATGGATAAAAACACTCATAAAATATTTATATAAAGCTGGAATGAACTGGCTGATCATGCACATCAGATAAGTTAAGGGACTTATCAGGAGTAACTTAACAGATAAATGTCAAGATGTTAACCCTGAAACGAGCTTATATAATGAAAGTCGATTTCTTTCAATAAGGACCAATGGATATTACCTTAAAATATCCACCTTGGTAGAGAGTTTCGGGTGGCCCGAAAATTGCAACTTCCCAATCAAATAAATTATCGTCTTGAGCAAGTTTGACGCGAAATCCTTCGACTGGCTCCTCTTGGAGAGATTTGTATTCCATGGCCAGAGCCCTTATAGCACTGGACGACGCTGTCACTTGAGACATATTTAGTAATAAAATCGATCACAAATATATAAACTAATAGAATAACTAATCACGATACCCGATCAGAAATTAAAAAAAAGTTTAACACACAACCATTGATTAGAGATTTTACATTTATCCTATACGTAACGTCGTAAACAACAAACTTTTCAGTGTTCAACTAATTAATGATGGATATCTTGTCTAAAACAGCTGTGCGAAACATGAGATTTGAGTAAATTAAAATATGTTATCTAAAAACGACTTATTTTTCGGGCTAATTTTGACTTTGAGGAAATAATAAGTAATAGGAACAAAAAGAAATATTCACGGAAGGTTGTAAAAAATAGGGGGTGATTATACAAAAGCAAAACTTCGAGTGAGTTTGTTATTTTTGTCGAAAGTGTAACAGAAACCCAGGTTTATTCACATTGGTGCAATTTAAAAGTATTTCAGGATTTTTACCAGCATAAAATGAGAAGTGATGATGGTAGCTTGTTTATAGTATTAATTCTGCGATAAAATGAAAATACGAATAATTCGGATTATAAATCAAAATCGATACACAACATAAAAGTAATTTTTGTTTCACCAGTAACTATCACTGAAAGTGGAAAATCACACCATCAGGAACAAATATGTTACAAAAGGTGCTCTTTGATTCTTTTTGTGCTCTTTAATTCTGCTAGTCCTTTTGATTATCTACACCAGTGGTTCACGACCTTTATCCTCTCATCGCCCCCTTTTATATGCTTTCATTTTCCAACTCCCCCTCCCCCCCCCCATATTAATCGAGGAGGGGGAAGGTGCACATTTTTAAAGAAGATCATGTGTGTTGTGTGTACATAAAATACCAATAAGGGTGCTTTGTTGCTTCTTCTAATTAATCAAAATAAAAGATGTTAAAAAATTGGGTACGGGATACCTCGGAACTTTTCCTCACCACGTTTGCAACACTTATCTTCAAGATTTTGGCCTCGCTTCGCTAGTCCTTAGACATTAAATACATTCGTTTTGAATCCAGCTGTAACCTATCCAGACACTGACCTCACTCGGTGCTGCTTAACGTTGCTTAATTGATGGTTAAAGACGCCATAAAAATATTTTACGGATAGCATAAGTAGATCTCAAGATTCATCTCTAGCACAAATAGATTGGGAGCTACTCACACACACAAACAGATAATTCAGTGATTACCACACAGGAGGTCATAGAAGCACCTGAAACGGATAATGCAGTTGAAATCCTGGATTCGGATTTTTTGCAAACTCAATACTTTTCTTATACACCTATGGTATCAACGTGGAAAAGTAACAGTATTAAAGATATCTCTTCTCTAAGGGTTCCCGGTTGTTTCTCAGCGTAACCATTAACAGTCTTTCTAGTTTTAAATTTGAAAGAAAAGTTTGTGCTTTGCAAGGATAAACAATCGTCGTTTCGTAATGCGAGCGAAGCTAGCCGAAGAAAAGTTTTCTTTTTTAAAGTGCATTTTAAGCAATGCAGATATTGATAAGTCCCCTTCCTCCCTACGCCCTTATCTTTATTAAAAAGAATCGTTACTTATTGCTAAATGCCCTAGTTTGTTGTCTTGGACTTGGAATGCTGGCCCACACTCTGAAACAATATTTTCTCTCCTTGCCTTCTACATGCCTCCTAATCACCTTATCGCCTCGTTTTAATGCCCCCACATCTCATCGACCCCTTAGAATCCTTCATCGCCCCCAGGAAGATGTTATCGCCCACGTCGAAAACCACTGTGATCTGCACGTTGCTTACATTGCGAAACGATGTAATGTTGCTATTCCAGTATTAATAATTAATATTAATTATACTTCGACAAATTAGTTCTGGAGATACCGTAAAAAAATGCTGTACTAAATTAATAGCTTTCAATATTCGATTTTCTTAAAAAAAGTTGCTTCATTTTCATAGTAACGTTGTATTACGAGTGTAATAAACATCATGTTTTTAATCAGAAGATCATATCTGATCAAATCATACATTGAGTTTCTCCTGATTCCCTTTTATTTTATTTAAAACATGATTATAGTAATGCCTGTTTAGAGCCTTGCGAGTCATCATGGATAACTTCTGCGGGAACCATCTTAGTTGCAATGGGTACGCTTTAAATATAATTTAAAGTTGGCGGTGATTTATTTGAGCTATAATATTATATAATCAGAGAACGTAACCTGGGATGTCCTGGGTTTCTTTCAAGGGAGGGTCCCGGGAGGACTCCCCCGGAGCAACCAGGATACCCCCCCCCCTCCGGGTAGGAAAAATTAAATATTTCCCACCTCTGTTCCGCGGAGCAGTGAAAATAATAGCCTCCTAACCTAATAATAAAAGCGTGTCTTGCTTAAAAAACTTGTTTAAAATTTGAGGTCAAAATTTTAATTTAATAATGGTGGTGATAAGTAACACAATAATAATTTACAATAAGTAACACAATAATAATTAACATAAGTAACACAATAATAATTTACAATAGTAACACAATAATAATTTACAATAAGTAACACATAATGAACAATAAGTAACACAATAATAATTAACAATAAGTAACACAATAATAATTTACAATAAGTAACACAATAATAATTTCTAATAATAGTAAATTTACTATTATTAGAAATTATTATTGTGTTACTTATTGTAAATTATTATTGTGTTACTTATGATCAATTTTAAATATTTTTAAACAATTATTTGTATTTCGTTAATTTAGTAATTATTTTATCTAAATAATTTAATATTTAACTCCTTGGGTAAAATTTTAAATGATTTGATCTGTGTAGGGAGAAATTTTAACCTCTCTTTTTGTCCTTGGGCTGTAAAATTGAAATAAAATTTTTGCGGATTTTTCAAAAGAGAGGGGCTAAATTATATATAAATTAGCACGAACTGAGCTATGAGTGCCAAAATTGATGTGCACTGTTGATGTTGGAATGATGACAATCTGTCCAACCTGTAAATTGCATATGCACAATTTCTTTAAAAAAATCCGGATAAATGTGTAACAAGTAGTTACACTATTGCTCAGATTTAACTTATGCAAAACTTGGATTACTGAGCAAGGATACATTGCAAAGAATATTCGCCCGACATGCGTATACCTCCGCGCTGATTTTTGTTGTAACTTATCCTTGATTTTCACAGGAATACACAATAGTTTACAAAACGTTGTGCTGAGCTGAGTAATTAGCGTAGTAATTGTTTTATGCCACATAAAATTACAATTCTCATTTCTATTTCAAATTCTAAGTAAAAATTATTAAATATTCGCCGTCAAGAACTTAATTTTGGATATTGTTAAGTTTGCCTAAGGTAAGCGTCAAATTAAAAATTTGCAATGCATATTGAAACACGTGTAAATTAATAATATAAAATAAGTCGACATACAGACCAAATAGGCTCAGGAAATATGAATTATTATTATTGTAATGTAAGCTACAAATAATAAATGATTGTTTATAAAGTGTTCAACATATTACTTTTACAAATATACAAAATTTCGCTGTTGAAGTGGCTCGTATAAACCCCGGGCGCGTTACTAAAAACCGTTTCAGAGAACCCTCATAGCAAAAAGAATAGGTAGGTGTATATATATATATATATATATATATATAATATATAATATATATATATATATATATATAATATATATATATATACATAATAATTTTCAAAATCGCAATCATCAAATTAGGAATTTAACATTTTTGCCGCAAAAGAGGCTCTGATTTATAAGCTAAATCGAATGAAACTGGTCCGGAGTCGATATGGGACTAAAAAGTACCATACTACCATAGTAAATAACCAGAGAATGAACAATAAATTTGAAATTAGATCGAATAAAGCCGGTCTGGAGTCATTGCTAGCACTCAAAGCCAAGATTCCTAAGTTCGAATCTGGGTATGGGTGCTAATTTTTATGGTCTTATTATCAGTTTATATGTTTATAACTTTAAAATAATTCTGGCGTTAAGGTTCGCAAGCCGGGCGAATTTTCCTGCTCATCAGTCCAATTTTTTGGTATATTCTTTATAACCTGAACATTACCCTCACAACTTGATATTTATTTAAACTTTTATTTAAACATACGCAATTTAGCGATTGAAGTGAGGCCTTTTAATTATTTATTATTATAAATATACGCAATCTAGCGAGCGAAGCGAGTCTTCTTTACCAAGTAAAATTCTAAAGATACGTAATCAAGTGAGCAAAGCAAGCAATTAATTAATTAAACAATCCAACATAGCAAGCAAAGCGAGCCTTTTTTAATTTTTTTCAATTTATGTACTTAAGAATGCTAGCGTGCAAATGTTTCTCTATTTACTCTAACAATAATTTAGAGTAATAATAAAAGTAATTTCAAAATGAGCACGTATAATAAGCTATAATAAAAGTTGAAATAATGCAAGTAAAGTTATATATTTAGTTCATATCATCAAAGAGTTAGGTCATATTCACAAAAAAAAATTCAATTTACTCTGATTCCACAGTATAAAATGTTGATGCATCTAGGTTCAATTAGTTAAAAGAATGGGAAAAGTATGGGAAAAATGGAAAAAGAAAAAGAATATTTGCTATTGCGACCAGATGGTTCTTTGATTGCCACTCAATCAGTCAAAGAAGTTTGCAACTTGCTGTAAAGAGAAAACCTATCATGTCTTTCTTTCCATTTGCAATGGCAAAAAATTCATTTAATTTTTGCCTTATTATGAAGGTGACTCCTTATTTTAGATATCTGTGTAAGACGTATATCTAAGACGTCAAGACAGAAAGATATAACGACATTTGTATAATAGTTAAAGATATTATTTTATATTTTATCAATAGAATGCTTAATGGTACATTGGCCCGTATAATCGAGTAAATTTAGCAAAATAAGTTGAACATAAATGGTACTGGTGAAACTATTACTTAGAAATACAACTCGGGAAGGGGTCCCTATGAAGGCCTTTTACAGTAAGCGCAAGTCTGTCCAAATGTGGAACTGTGACGTATCCCTGTTTCTCGTGGTTGGAAAAGGTCGATGATGTATTGGCATATGAGTTATAAAGAGTAAAATATTTTGCTATACAAGAATAAGAGTTGGCCAACACAAGCGTCTTGAACAAAAGAAAGGACTTGCAAGGACTCTTTTAACTCCGTTTCGACTTTAATTAAGAATTTGCTTTCAGCTACTTAATACAGTTGGTGTTTTAAATTAGTAGCGTAAAGTGTACGAAAAAATGATCTAATCGCCAGGTTAATATCTGATTAATAATAAATGAAAAGGAAAGTAGTGTAGGAGGGAGTTATGGTAGGGAGTAATGGTGGAGAGGGAATATTGTTGCTCACTTCCCAATGGATGTCTTTGAACAGTCAGTAACTAACTAGTGGAGAACCGGTCCTAATATATATATTATATCGTGTAACTGCGCCGCCGTAACATTAGTTATATACGCGAGACTTGATAGTCAAACGGGCGAAAGAGCCCACGACCGACATGCCGACAGATAAAAACAAACGTTCTTCTAACAAGGAGAAAACGTCTTCTAAGTCGACGTCGTCGACTAAACGCGTGACAAACGGTACGAGAATCGAAGATGTTTCAAGTACCACTTCGTCTTTTATCGAATCTGAAAGAGGATTAGACGCGCACATAACAAAAGGGTCGGTAGATGATTTAAAGAAAGTAATTAAATCTGGTTCGACAACTACAACTGAATCCGATAAAGAAAACGAAAGTGTAAAAATGATAGGATCGAAAATTGTAAAAGTTAAATCGCCTCCAGTACCCGGGGTCAGAACCGTTTATACTAGTAGTATCACCGGTGGCCAAAGAACAAGCGAATCAAAAAAATCAAGTGTTCAATCTTCTCAAGTAGTGACAACAAAATCTGTAAAGACTTCAGTTAGTGAGGCTAAGCAAGGAAAAAGATATATAACTAGAAAAATTTTAAATGAAAAAGGAGAAGTAATTGACAGTGTAACTGAAGAAATCGACTCGGACGCTACGCCTCAAATAATGTCAACAACTACTCATTATGAATCTGGAGATGCTCAGAGTATGCAAAAGAGCTCCTCTCAGTCTGAATTCGTGTCTTCAAGTCAACTAGTACACAGTACATCTGGGGATCACTCATCTGAAAAGTATTCTGGTGAAGACAATTCTTCAGTTATGCTATCACACGGTAAATCGACACAATCAAATATTTCAGGTGTTGAGGTATCATCGAGTCAAAGTCACGTGGTATCGACTAGTCAGCAAGTTAGAGAGTCTCGCTCATCACACTCTGAAAACTATAATGTGAAACTGATTGGTTCAAAAATAGTTAAAACAGGGTCAGATATGATAGATGGTAACATAAGCAAAAAACAAATCACTGACAGTACAATGAGCAATATGACATTGCATCATGATGATAGTCAAATGGCTCAGACTAGTCTCACTAGTGATACTAAATTTACTCGTAATGTTGAGAAAGGCATTCATGATACTTCAAGAGACCAGAGACACTCAGATATCACATTTTCTGGAACATACAGCAATGCAGATCACCAAACGACCAATGTTTCCCAGTCAGACGATTTTAATGTGAGACTTGTAGGTTCTAAACTTATTAAATCAGGCAGTCCTTCAGTAAAATCTAAGCAAACGTCAGTCAAGTCTGTTACTGATAAAACGATCGGTCAATCTGATCAAAATAATTTATTATCCTCTAAAGATCAATTTTCAGATATAAATGTGTCATCGGCCGAAAATGTAATGACAAGTAAAAGTATGAGCACCAGTAGTTCATCGAATATAAAGCAAGAAGAAATAGTATCGTCTTCGTCAAAATCATCATTTTCAACAGTTCAGAAAAATCAGATGAATTCTGTGACTAACTTAATATCTGATACTAGCGATGTAACCTCAACAAACCAAACCAGTGCCATAACAGACTTAAAATCAGGAGCCCCCGATTCTTCTTTATTTTCTAGAGCAGAAAAGAGTAACACAAGTGCCATAGCAGACCTTGGGTTAAGTGGTCAAAGTGTAATGTTTGAAACAACAGAAAAAAGTCAAACAAGTAGTATAACTGACTTAGGATCTGGTGTTCGTAATTCATCGTCTTCTACGGTGAGGAGTCAGACCAGTGCTAGAAAAGATCTGGGTTCAGGGGCCCAAGACTTGCAAACTTCAACTGAAAAGAGTCAATCTAACAATGTATCCAATGTTATATTTGATGACCAAGATAGTGTCAAACTAGTCGGTGGAAAATTGATAAAAAAGAAACAAACCACACAAAATATGTCTTCAAAGAATTTAAAACAAATGACTTCTACTTCACAAATTTCTGATGATCAAGCAACATCCGATTATCAAATCTTGTCCAGCAAAACTTCTCTAGATAAAAATGATATAAAAGACATCAAAACAGATACTGGCATGAGAAATATAACTGACTTATCTGATAGTGTTCAAGTAACTCATGGATCTTTATCTTTTGACACAATAGATAAATCTAGCGTTACAAAAGAATCTTTTGATTCTAAAAATCTGGTCAAGCACGAACAAACAGCGTTTTCGTCACAAAATACTCAAGTAAATTCTTCGACTAGAGATTCAAGGGATAAGTTTAAACAAGTTAAGGACCAAGATTTGAAAATAACATCTTCAAGTAATAATACAGATTTTATAGATGGAGGGAATGAGTTCCTTCCTTCAGACAATGTTAGAATGATAGGAGGTAAAATTGTGAAAACTACAGAATATCCTTCATCACAAATTTCCTCCAATGTTTCAATGAAAACGTCTGGTTTTACCGAATCCCGGAAGGTTTCAAGTTCCTCTAAAGTAACATCATACAGTACGAGTTCAAAATCTAGTATCACCTCTGATTCAAAAATTGTCAAATCAACTGATACTGTGCTTAATGATAGAAACGTAGTATCGCCAGCAAAAGACGTGTCACGAAATGATTTATTACGTGACAACGCGTCATTTGAATCGTCCGAGATAACGAGTAGTCAAAATTTTGCCAGTCATCAAAAATATAAAACATCCATGAGCTCTTCTATGACAGAAGGAACCAGCAAAATAATGAGCACAGACGGTAAGATTACAAATGTGATAACAAAGTATGTTGATGAACCAGAAGTAATAAACACTTCAAGAAGTGATACGTTCAAACGTACGTCTGATACTTTTGTAGACAGCAAAACTTCATTTGTTGATAGTAGCTCTACATTTGTAGATAACAGATCTACAGTCGTAGATAACAGATCTACAGTCGTGAATAACAGATCTACAGTCGTGGATAACAGATCTAAAGTCGTTGATAACAGGACAACCGTTGTAGATAACACATCTTCTGTCGTAGATAATAGAACTTCGGTTGATAAGAAAACAACTAAATACGACGAGTCAAGCACTATTAAGAAGATAAGTAGCAGTTCACAATCCGTGAAAATGGTCGGTTCGAAAATCGTTAAAACATCTTCGATCGATACGACCGATAACGATACAAAATTCGATAATAACGATATTGTTACTATACGTGGTGTTGATATTCAAGACGTCACGGATCAAACGATGAAATCCGTAAATGTAACCGATAAGAAGTCGAAAACGACAAAAAATAAGATGGTAGATGATAGAATCGTCAGAGAGGAGAAAATCATCAAAGAGCAATGTATTTGTGAAATTTGCACTTGTGGGTGAGTCCAGATAATGTTTTATTTTCTAGAATTAAGTTATGTCATAAAAATGAAATTGGTTGAAACTAGTGTAAGATAGTAACAATTATATGCATTCCTTAAAAATATATATTTAGCATTCAGCTAATTAATAAAGGTTTGTTAAGTATAACATTCCAACGTTGACATAATGAAGGACTTGTTTCTGGAAACAAGGGGTTGGGTAATAAGGGGTTGAGTCTTGAAGAACGCAAGGAACAGGATGTTAGGATTTAGCATTTATATTAAATACGAAATGATAAATAAGGAAGGCATCATCAGTAGCCTTTAATTCATTAGCAATCCATAATTAGAAAAAATATTGTTTACATTGTTACACCTGCACCATATGTAATAAATTTGAGTATTTTTGTACTAAGGCTATTTGAAAACAACTTAAAGAACAGATGCATAGCCAGACAATAAAGTTAAATTCAAATTCAATACTTCTGTCTAGTAGACAGAAATGTTGAATTTAGCTTATTCAATGTTCACTGTGTAGCCTTCCATGCAGTCTTTACTCAAACCGAGGCGTTGGGTGCTATTTGAAAATCAAAACAAACATTTAACTTCCTTCATTTTATTTTATTGACAAATAGCCCTGTTTTTAATTCACTTTAAAATTTATTTATAACGGTTAATTTGTTTATCTCTCTTAAGTATTTATTCTTATGCACAAAATTAATGGATTCATCTTTAGATTAAACTACATCTTTATAGAAGAGATCAAGTGATTTTATCTTCTTGATTCATGTCTTAATTTTTTCCTAATCAGGTTTTTGTTGTTCCACTTTAAATTGTTTAGATTTTTGAACCTGAAACGATTTCACACGCTATGAACAGTTTCAGCTGTGCATTCTTTCCTTATTAAATGGGATATGGGATTCTTAAACGAATTGTTTAAAACGGAAATATTTCCTTCGTACCTAATACAAGCAC
Organism: Microvelia longipes; assembly: GCA_018340805.1. Lineage (NCBI taxonomy): Eukaryota > Metazoa > Arthropoda > Insecta > Hemiptera > Veliidae > Microvelia > Microvelia longipes. Next base: position 32,170,489 of record JACMZG010001893.1, on the reverse strand, counting down.
AGGAAATAAAAACAAATATAAATTATTCAATTTAGAAAATAATTTAATTGATGATGGAACCCACCTAATCATACTTATATTAAGGTTTTGAAAATTTTAGGTTTTATGCATATATGTTTGTCTCTGTATGTATGTATAAATAACAAGATTAATAATAATTTAAAACGCTTATTTATACAAACAAAACTAAGAAAAATATTAAACGAATATACATTTTTTATGTGTAACACAGATCTTCCGTATCCCAGTCAAACTTCTAATGTAGAAAAATATTAATTTTTATGATAAACTATAATAAACTTAACTGGTTCTTTTATGGGTCTTTTATAACGTTTCCGTATCTATACAGAAGGTATATAGGGAAATTATTGTATTTGCGTTGCGGTGAAAACCCGAAACCGGGAATCCACCTGAATTATCCGTTTCAGGGGTTTTAAGACCTCCTGAGGGGTTCTTATAAAGTTGTCTGCCTGTGTGTGTCCGTCTCTCTTTTCAGTTGCGTGTCTCTTTTCATCGCACCTCCCTGTATATTTATTCTAGAAAGTTGAAACTTGGTACAAAAATTAATCTTTAGGTCTAGTTGTACTATCCGGAAAATATCGTTTTTTATGATGACATAAACCGACAATAATGACATAAAAATCATTAAACGTGGAAAATGTTTTGATCTATTTGAGATTTGGGCACACAATATATGTGCCACAGCACATAAGCAGAATGCATCTCATTACGGGAATTAGTTTACTTTTTATCAAATGACTCGTACGCGTTAACAAAATGGTTTATTAAAATCGATAAATAATCTAATTGAGTTAAAATTTGGTACAAAAATATTCCTTTACGTAATAAATAAGAATAGTAAGTTTTGTTTCAATACAGTAAGTACATTAATGGTTTTTGTGGGATCATAAATGTTAAGCAGCCAATGCCTAGATGGGTGACTGCTGGGAAAAACCAAAGCATAAACTGTCTGAGGATAAGCGAAGCGAGTCCGATGTAATGAGGATGAAGATTTGATGAGGAAAAGTTGCGAGGTACCCCGTACCCGATCTTTTTTACTCTACGCCATTTATTGTTATAGGATATACATCTATTATTATTAATGTTTTAATTCAACTATCACTTTAATTAAAAAGTCGGGTACGGGGTACCTCGGAACTTTCGGAACATGTCGGATTCGCTACGCTCATCCTCACTACTTCGGACTGATTTTACTTGTTCTAAAACAATAAATACATTTCTTTTATTCTCAGCGGTCATCCATCCAGGCACTTATCTTACTGGATGCTGCTTGACTTTTATGATCCAACGAAAACCGTTGATATACTTGCTGTCTTGAAACGAAACTTAGTATTCATATTTATTGCGTAAAGGGACATTTGTACCAAATTTCAACTTACTGGATTATTTTACGATTTTTTTTTACAATTAAAAAAACGTAAACAAGTCATTTAATAAAAATTAAACTAATGCTAAAAATAAGATGAAACGTAGCACATATTTTAGTCTTACATTCGACAAAATGCGTGCTAAATCTCCAATCGATCAAAACATTTTTTTGCAGTTTATGAATTTTCGAAATTATTGCCGCGTCATTATTGCGGGTTTGTGACGTCATAAATGAGGAAAAGTGAAAAAATGTCTAAATAATCATAAATATACTAAACTGAATTCGGCTTGGACGCAGTACTTGACAGATTTACATCCTTTTTCTCGTTTTTTTCTCCTATTCTGAACACTTCAGAATACTTAAGGTTCCATCCACAAGTCCACCGAATAGGACGTAATGCCAATGATGGACAGGCCTAAAGGTTTTAATGTACAAAGTACGAGCTGTGTTTTGCTGCCATGATCCACCTGTTTTAATAATAGTAAATGTTGGTTGTAACTTAATTCTTTAAAGTATAATTTTACAATCGATACTATTTATAAATGTTTAATATTCGTTGTTTCCATCACGAAAGGTTCACTTGATAGTTGAGCAGACAATCATAAATAAGCAATGAGCGGCGGACGACACGGCAGTCGCTTTTGTTTCTAATTTTTATCGATCAATTTTTACACGGTTGCATATCGATAGAGTTCTAAGTCGAACCGATCGGTAAAAATTGTTATTCATTAATAATTAAAACCTGCAACACGTATTAGTCATCTGTATTTGATATTACGTGTCCTTTCTCGATAGGTTTCCTTCTGACTAATATGTAATGATGATGCAGAAGGTTTAATCTGATTTATCCATTAATCTTGCTATGTTGAACCTCCGCGGGGATTTAGGTCGAACCGGACAATCTTCCTATGACTTTTCAAATCTAAAAATAAGTTATATCTATACCAAGAAAGATGATGGAATTCATTTTGAAATAAAATGAAGCTAGTGTCCAAGTTGCATATCAGTAACAATATGACTCGCCAGTTTACCAACTGTTACCAACCGAACAGTTTATTATATTTTATCATTACAATAATGATTAATATTAAATGAGAATAAAAATCTCAATAGCTTATTTTTCGTTTTCAAAAACATCTCGGTTTCACTGAGAAGGTGATGGGGAGGGGAGGGAGGGGGTGCGATAAAACCTGTACATTATTTATTTTAGTTATTTTTGAACATGGATTTATAGGTCTCGAGAGGTCTTCTTGGCCATAGAGGTATTTTAGACAGGGCCTGTCAGATGAATTATTACTATACCTCGATTATTACTATACTATAATAAACAGTGCAAAATGACAGTAAATAAAACAATAGAGCGTTTATAATACAAATCTAAACACAAGCAATGTGTGAAAACCCGAAAACAGTTTTATTTACTAAAACCTTCAAGGAGAAGGTTACAATAAGGTAACTTAGAGCCTTATGAGCCCTGGAAAAATAGAGATATTATTATTAGAAGCAATCTTTAATTATTGATATAATCAAATAAACAATACAAAATTAAAGTAGTGTATACAATAGAACCTTAATAACTCCCGAACCGAGAACGATTGATTTAGTCTAACCTTTGCGCACTACCAGAGTAGGTTACAATAAGGTTACAAAGAGCCCCAAATAGGAGTTTCAAACCTCTTCATGTATTGAGATAGGGTATGCTTTCTCTTGTAATATATCTCTACGCCTAGAAAGATGTTTCTAGGAAGATGTATAAAGGTAGATCACACCCTTCTAGTAATATATATGTATATATATATATATATATATATATATAATATATTATATATATATATATATATATATATATTATATATATATTATATATATATATTATATACGGTATTTTGTCATGTATTTGTATGTAGTGAAATTTCATTGGCTTGCCTTACAGGCTCAGTCCTATACTTGACTAAATATGAGCAAAATCTTAAATTGATTAATACATTTTTTTCGGTTTGTTGAATTTTTGAAGATTGATCTTATTTTAAAATTGGTGCTAAGTTTCTACTCTCTTGCGAAAATACACTAACACCCAAAAGATAACACACACCCATTCAGACAAACAACTTTGTGAAAACCACTCATGAGGTCTTAAAAAACACCTTCAAAAATCAATCCTTGGCCTAGCAGTACTATAATTTATTTTTATAAAGACGTGGATATATTGGTGCTGGACTGCTTACTTTTCCGTAATCTTACCCTTTACTTTCAAACAGATATAAATCATTACATCACAGTCAGTGTATGGCAACATAATGACTCTGATTACAACTACTCGCACATCTCGAGTATGTTTTGATCATATCAGCTTTAATAATCGTTTAAAATTTAATTCCACAAATAAAGAACCACTTATGAAGCGATAATAAAATAATTATCAAACATTAAAGTAGCAATAAAACATAAAGGAAATGATTTGTTGTATGAAATATTAATAGCATGTAAATGTGTTTAAATAAACATTTTATTCAACAGATGGCGCTAATATCAGTCGTCAGGCTTTTACAGTTTATTCAAAAGTCTAACAATTCAATCAGGAATAAAACGACTTAACGATTAGAATGACTTTTCAATTTTATATTTAGAGCAGCTAAACGTTCATCCGGAGATTGGAATTTGTTTCGAAACTGTCTTGCATCATTTAATGTTGCCCTACATTAAACATTTAATGTTGTCCTACATTTAACATTTAATATTGTTACATTAAACAGTTAAAGTTGTTACATTAAACATTTAATGTTGTTTTACATTAAAAATTTAATGTTGCTCTGCATTAAACATTTAATGTTGTCCTACATTTAACATCTAATGTTGTTACATATTAAACATTTAATGTTGTTACATTAAACATTTAATGTTGTTCTACATTAAACATTTATGTTGTTCTATATTGAACACTTAATACTGTTCTACATTAAACATTCAATGTTGTACTACATTTAACATTTAATGTTGTTCTACATTCTTTTACACCCATTACTTCTTCGTTCTAATATAAGTCAATTCTGACACTTTTTGTTAAGTACTTTTAAAATTGCTAATATATTCTGTAATATCATAGTTTACTTAGCGGATTTTCTTTTCTTTCAGTTGATCCTGTATTTTATATTAGTATCTTGGCAATTTTTCTTTCTGCCAATCAGCTTGCTTTATGCCATTGCATTGTTTTCTTACCCTATTCCTGATTATATAATTAATCATTCTCCTTGTCAAATTATTTCTGATCAGTTTCAGTAAGAGTTAAACGGAGCCGGTTAATTATTTGACGCGTATTAGAACCGCTAATAATAACGGAGAAGGAATATCCAAATTGCTCCAAAACACAGTTTATAAAATACGTCATCAAATACTTAGTTAAATAAAAAGGCGTATTGGTGGAAGGAGAGGAATAAGCCATGATTGAGATCCTTATAAGGCCGTGTTGCGAGAGAAGGTAGTCTGGCGTGGGACGGATAACCTTACATGTAACCTGCAGTACCTCTTAGATAGATACACCTTTATAAGTGAATATCCTTTGTGAGGTCATTTCGCCTTAGTACAGACTCCTTAATGAATAAGACCTCAGAGCATTGTAAGAAAAATTATACTACGACTCCTGATCTTAAATTAAGATTAGAATAATCACAGTACGGTTTCAGTGTCGTAAGGTACCATTGTGCTATTATTTTGTACAGACTCTGCTGAAATCAAAACAATGCGGCCTTATAAAATATAAAACAAACTCTGCTTAGTAAGAGAATATTAAGAAGAAATTATTTCTAAATGTCTGCTGGTTGTTTAACAAACTCAATGTGTTTGATTATTTAACTCTGGGTAAAGTAACGTAGACTTCAGTCTACGTAAAAATCTGTTTAATTTACCCGCTTGATTGACTCATTTCTGCTTCATGATAAAGGATCAGGTGGTCAGCCATATCAGATCGGGAATAATAGAACCCCTGGGTCAAAATCGGTAAATGGCCCCAAAAAGCAGCTTTTGCCTTATAGCAGTGTTCCTATTAGTTATCAGAAAAGTTATAGGGCTCGTTTTTCAATTTAATTTGTGACATGTTTGACGTATAAATGCAAGAATATACATATTTAGCTAAATTTAATTTTACCCTTTTTTCGGCACTATCCTGGTTATATTATTAAATCATCAAAATACATTCGCTTCGCTTTTTTCTTTCTCTAGAACAACTCTATATTACCTGTAGTATGATAGAATGTGCTTACTTTTTAAAAATTGATGTGGTTGATTTTTTAAAAGGATCCCCTCCGAGTTACAACTTAAATGGCTTAGAGATTGGAGCATCTCTGTTGAGAGTCTGCCCCCCCCCCCAAGAACTTTTGAGGTCCCCAGCTTTATTTAGCATAAGCATCAGAAAGAATTTTGTCGAACATTAGTCTTAACAAAAATAATTTGAATTCTAACTTTATAACTAATATATGTAATCATTTCTTTATTTTATCATAAAAAAGTAGTAACAACAATATCTATATTGTTATTAGTATGATTACCACCGAGTAATAATAATATTTGTTATTATATTATTTGATACCACCGAGTTGTCCGCAACAGCTTATCTTGCACAATTATATTGCATCTAGTAATAATTTGATAAGTTCGAGGGAATAAGTGTAGTGGCGAGAGTTTCAGGCTTTGAAAAATTAACTTAAAAGGTTTGTTTGTTCAAATGTTTTCTTTAGAAGACTTCTTAGCTCTATTCGCCTGATTTCAAGCCCACATTTACTATATCAAGTCAGAACAGCCTTTCCGTCTCAGATAAAGCCCTGGGGCTTGCAATCACGATCTCTCAAAAAACTTGATTCAGACCTACCTTTATTTTAAGAACTAAAAAAATATAAAATTATGTTCATTTTTTCGCTTGTAAACAAAATATCGCCTGAAGATGTTTAATTCTAAGCGTCTAAAGAAAAAATAAATAAATACCACTTTAAACTTAAAGTAAAATGTAAACATAGATTTATAGATCTAATCTAACTTATGTATGTCAATGGATCAAATAAACGCTGACGATAATTTTTGACTTATCTAAACGTTATGATATCACTACATTACTTGTTAATTTTATCTTTTATTTACTATTTAAATAATATGCTAATTGAAAAAGATATTGAATATCTTTTAAAGTTTACTGATACGAAGATTGAAACTTTAAAAAGTAAAAATTTAATACTTATGTATCGAAATATTTTTATGTGCTTTAATACTTAATATGTTTTTACTACTTTACATTATAAGATTAAACAGAAAATAATTTGTTTTATAAAAAATATACTTAATAATTTTATCAGTAGTTAATAAATATTTTAAACTCTTTTTCAACAAGTTCAGTCCATAGTAAATTGCAACTTTTGATTTTGACGATAAAAAGAATTTATAATTTAGCGAAACAGGTTTTTAGACACGTTTAAAAAATATTAATTCTTCTAAAAAAATACATTTTTTAGTCTCATACTTTATTTTTTTATGAATGAAAAATTACTTTCGCAAAGTTTACATTTTTGTTTATAATGGTTATAACACTGCGAAAGGTAGTATGTGGCAGGTTATGATTCTTAAGCACTTTCCCTAGTGCATATATTAGAAGAGGCTGGTAACTTTAATGGACAACTCAAAATGGTATAAGTTGAGACCAAACTATTTTATGGAAAACTCAAAATGATATAAGTTGAGACCAAACTATTTTATGGACAACTCAAAATGATATAAGTAGAGACCAAACTATTCTATGGACAACTCAAAATGATATAAGTAGAGACCAAACTTTTTTATGGACGACTCATAGTCATAAAAGTTGTTAAAAAATTGAAGTATTATTGGTTTCTTCTTCAGATTATTAGTATTAGTTAGAACCAGTTAAAAGCCTCGGGAGGGGGGGGGGGCATCGGTACTATGCAAGGAATTATAATAATAAGGAAAGAACCTTTTACCTATCACACATCGTCAACGTGTTATTGACTAATTATATTTTGACGTGTTTTTCTTCCCTTGAGTGAAATACTTAAATCATAATAAGATATTTCATATTCCTAAGACAAATGCATGTTGGCATTAAGCATGTGTCCAATACATGAAAAAGAACATTCATTAATTATTTAGGACTAACTTGTAGCTAAATTTTCTTCTTAAGTATGCAGTTCATAGTACCTTATGATAGAGTTTAGAATAATAGATTGTATTATAATTTTTAAATTGAATATAATTCTAAAAAAGAGCAAAAGCTCAATTTTGTGTCAACTATTCATGTTTTGCAAAATTTGGTAGTATCAAATGATAAAAGCTCATTTATTCAAGTTATACATAGTAAAAAAATACTTTTTTAGTATTGTAATTGTATTTTAGTAAAAAAAAATACAATTTCAATTGTACCTCGGAACTTTTCCTTACCCAATCGGATTTGGTAATAGTCCAAGAGCTGAACCTGAATAAATGTGACTCGTCTTGATTACAAGACGAGTCACATTTATGCATGTGTTTTTTTTTGAAATGGTTTGAAGTATTAACTTCAAACCATTTCAGAAAATATGCCTTAAATTATGAAGAAAAAACATAGTTTGCCTATCCAGAGTGGAGCCCTTCATATGCGTATGAAGGGCTCATTAAGTACAATATTTTATAAAATCGCATAAATTTCAGTTGGGGGCGGGAGATAAAGATACAAAATATTTAAATAAGAAACAAATGGTTAGTAAAAATTATTTTAATTTTTATTAATTAACTCATTATTATAATTAAACATAGTATCGCTCCTAGCAAGTAACAATTGTAGTCACTTCTTGTTGAGTCTGGTTGTAATATTGCGGCGCCGATGTAAAGATGTCGTCATTCATTGTTAATACGCGAGATAAAAACTGTTAACAAATAATTGTTCATAAGCTTATCATTTGTCGAACTTTGTATACTACATGTGTTATCACATCGTTACAACAGATGCTGCATTATTAAGGCTGTTCCAGAAACTTAAAAAGAAGCTGATGGAAAAAAAACTGTTCATAACTGTTGGTACACAACTGTTCGTACACAACATTTGTAATAACAGACGAATTGACGGCTAAGTATCAGTGTCATTACTGTCGTTTGGAGTATTTGATACTACCGATTATAATATCTATCAATTGATACTACCGATTTTAATATCTATTATTTGAGACTACCGATTATAATATCTATAATTTGATACTACCGATTGTAATATCTATCATTTGATACTAACGATTATAATATCTATCATTTGATACTACCGATTACAATATCTATCATTTGATACTACCGATTATAATATCTATCATTTGATACTACCGATTATAATATCTATCATTTGATACTACCGATTATAATATCTTATCATTTGATACTACGATTATAATATCCTTGATCTGTTGTCTAATAAGAAAAGACAACTATTACAATAACGAGCCCTGCCACCTCAAAGCCATAGCGTAATAAAAATATTATGTAAATCTTGATTCGGATAACGGAAGTAACTTCAAGGTTCGCTCCTCAACATTGTAATCCTTATGTTGTAAGATCTCTTGCTAGTTACAGGTGGCTACATTAGGAGCTAAAAAGCATTAACTGTTTCACTTATAAACTCCTACAAAGTCTTGATTGCCTAAAGACTCCACATAACAGGTTTACGAACACTGCATCCTTGAGTCTACTCTCTCTCGAGATGAGCTTCTACAATTCAAAAATTAAACTATTATCAAACAATTACTCATAAAATGAAATTTTATAATCAATTATAGAATTAATAGATAACTAATGTTATAATTATTTATTAGTTTTGCAATTATATGAGAATGAAGCTGCCACTGTCACGTATTCAATTACAATTGTAAAATGATATAATCGAAATATAATTCACATTAATGCGACACATTAACTACTAACGGCATCTTATAACCGCGATTAGAATAGCATCTATGACAAAAAAATTGTTTATTTATTATGTTGTTTTATAATAAGTAAATTATTGGGTCTTAAAACAGTTGGAAAAATTTAATTTAATTGATAGTAATCGCTGACATATATTGTAATGAATAAAAATAACTAGGTTGTATTATACAGTAAGTGTAAATAGTTGAGATGTAGCGGTTAATGTGATCAGATATCGTAGTCATAGAATATCTATTAACTTATTACAATAGTAACAATTTAGTGAAATAATTACTGTATTTGCTCCCATTAATTGAAGTTGCGTTTGTGCATTGCAGTTCTCGGATGTATATAAAAAGTTTAGTACTTTTATTGTTTTTATTTGCCCTTTCGGAAACATTTTTTCAACAATTTTTTTTAGCAGGTAGAGAGACAGACATCTATCGATAGATTTCCTCACTCTTCGCAAATAGTATATTATGTTATATGACTCTGAAGAAGGTCTTTTTATGATATTTACTGTCTCGCTTCGCTCGACACAGTACAAGGAGCCTAGATAATAAAGCCATTTTTAGTCGTGTGGCATCTTCTATTTTTTTTTCGGGCGTAGTAATAGTAAACAACTTCTTAAAATAAAAACAGAATTATGTACAAAAATTTGCCGGTGCACTTCTTACGATCGCCTCGTTGGCTAAAATTTTCAATGTCTGAATCACTATACACGATTATTAAACACTTAATAATAAATAATTAACAACTCCCTATTCGAAAATAACGAAACTTCGTTTACAAAATAGTTCGACTATTTATTTGATAAACAAAAGGCTGTCACGTACTTTTCAGCCTCCCAAAATTTGTTTTACCTAACCGGGGATATATTTTACTTAACCATACATATTAGTATCTACGATAGAACAACAGTATTGTAATGTAAGGAGTTAGCATTAACCATAGAGTTGTTAGGCTTCCTTGTTTTCCGGGATTATCACGGTTTTTATCTGGAAAACTTGGAACGCTTGATTGTCCCATTATTTTTAATAATGGTACCTCATTTATTAAAATTGTTTTATTTTATTATTATTATTTTTGAGTGCAGCAAAAAGTAAAAAATGCCACCGCATTGCTAAGGCGATAAAACATTTTCTGTACGTCCATCGGCTGTAAAGTGATTAAAACGAAGAAAGTAAAATATTTAATTTTTACAAAAATAGTAGTATATGCAACATGGATGAAAAGCGATCTTATTGCTTTAAAAATTAAGCGATTTTTAAAAACTAACTTTACTCGTCAATAAACAAATTTCCGCAGCGATAAAATCTCATTTTACACCCTAGCTGCATAATGTACTGTTTTTAAAAATTCTATGTAATTTAAAAATTACATAGAAAAAACTAAATAATTTTATTTTAATCCAGGACATTAAAATTCACTGAAGGATTTTATGGAACGAAAAATCTTAAAAAGTTTTATTTATTGGAATTCTAGGCGGCACAATAAGTATTAAAAATAACTAAAAAGAAATAACCCTTGATCAGCCATAAAAGGGACATTACTGCCGCACCGGACAGGTCTGATGTTTTAACTGATTTTATCGGATTATCTTTAAAGGCACTTTTTTATTATTTTGGATAATTTCTTATTAAACCTGCATTCCTGGTTTCAGTTACTATTATCTACTTCGTCTGATTGTGATGCGTAGAGAATAAAAAAAAAATGAAATACAATTACTAACTTACTAATGAAAGATACAAATTCTTCTATTGTTATCATTTAAGGTTAATTTTATCATAAACGCTGGAACAGAAGTGCATTTCTACCATGTGTCAGAATAAAATTGATTATGATTTAATAAGATAAAATTAATAATTGTATATTAGTTTCTAAATTTACTTCTAACGTCAAATGTTGGAGTATGTATTATTAGGTTTAAAAACGGGACTATTATACGAAATGGGATGGAATCTTTATTAAGTGATTAGTTTGAAGGAATGATACCATTTTGTGATCACAATAAACGACGCCTATTATATACACGTTCATACACTGATGATTATAGGCAATATATATGTTTCCTGGCTAATTATATAAGCTGTAATGCGTTACACCAACATTCAATGGGTTATAAACGTTCTTATTATAATAACCATTCTTTTTATTCATCTCGTAAACGTCAACAGCATATAAATGTGCTCTGTGATAGAGAAGAAGCTCACCTCTCGAGTCTTCGGGACTAATGCAGCCAATGTTTTTGTTGGTCTTTATTTAAATTGTTAAATCATTCAAGGAGCTTGATATCTTGATTTAATTTTTGATGAGGAGCGACTGTCTGAGTGCTTTGTACACGATAACGTTCTTTTCGTTACAACTTTAGGTCTGACGATAGGGGGGGTCAATGTGTTGAAGGGGTTACGCAAACATCAGAGCCCCGCGGACCTCCATTTTAGATAAATGGGATTTTAGATAAATGGCCCCCTTCAATATATCCGTAACGTACACTCATTTTTAACCTTCCTGCATTTAACCATTTAAAACGCGGCATAAGACACAACTCGATAAAATTACAAATCAGGATAAAGCCTTAAAGTAATGAACTGATAATGACGATTTAAACAATCTCAAACGCTTCTCGGCCCTAAATATCTGCAGCAGACCATAAAGAAAGCACAAATCAAAAAATTTAATAAGTAAGAAGATAATAATGGTTAAGAGCCAACACGCATAATGCAAACAAAATGTTCCGTTTCCAAACCATTGTCCAATGTTTATTAACCTTCAATGTATCTTATTTCAACCAAGTTGAAGATGCTCTAAATTGGTAAATACAACGAATAGAATCTCGGCAATCAATAGAGCGACCCGTAGACAAAAAGCCTTTTTACTTACAACCAAAAAATTGAATGATTAATATTTCCGTTTTCCAATGGACACTTATTTATCTTTATCTTATTTATTTCTAATATCTATAGAATATTCAGTATTCTCAAAAAGCCCATGAACTATTGAATTAATTAAATCTTCCCCGATTTTGCTCACGGTCCCCCTAAAATCTTTTCAAGAACCCCCAGGAGTCCATTGCTTAACCCTGCAGTATAGCAAGTACGTAGCACGTTTGAAGGCTATAGAGTGTACACATGCACATGACGTTTGCCTTATTCTCCATCGGCTCAACACATCTGTAAAATATGTCAAAAAAATCTTCATTGGGTTATAAAAATATGTAAATCATAAAACGGAAGTAACTTCAAGGTTTGTTCCTGAACGTTCATAAAAACCGTAGGTTGTAAAATTCATTGTAAATGACTGGTAGCTAATATATTGGGTTACTAGGACGATGCATGCAGACATGACTATATATAGTACGACCAAGGCCGTATAAATATTTTACAAATACAGTATAAATAAATACAATAGTCACATCGTAAATGAGTTAGATCAATAAAAAGTATGATAAAAACCTTTGAATTTATACATCACATTTCTTGGAAGACAAATGAAGTAAATAATGAGAATATCATATAGAAGGCGATATGAATCCACTATTCGAGCTAAGAATGGACAAGTCAAGGCAAATAAACCTGAATAGGAAAAATATAGGGATCAATAAAATTCATAATACAATAATGTACGTATACATATACTGGTAAATGACTTCTATTCGGGCCAAATACTGTGTTTTACGGTATTTTCAAGGAACTGACTAAAAAAACTGTAATTTTGCACCTTATTCGCTGTCTATGTCTCATAATATTTTATATTTTGTAATATGTTTAATTAATGGTATGATTTAAAAAAATATCAAGCACAAAAAAATGCAAAACAATTGATTTTATAAGTCTCTATTGATTTCGATATTTCGCTTGTAACACAAAGAGCAGTGGCGTAGCCAGGGGGGGGGGGCTGAGGGGGCTTCAGCCCCCCATCCTCCGAAATTTTTACACAACCTAAACCCGCAATAAATGTGTTAAAAAAATAAAATATAAAAAATATATATAAATAATAAATTACATAACATATATTTTTAACAATAAACTTATAATATAAATATCATAATAAATAACAAATATACAATGAAATTGAAAAGATATAAAATAATTTGAAAACATTGAACAAATATACTATATATATATATATATATATATATATATATATATATATATATATATATATATATATATATATATAAATAAATATATATATATATATAATAAATAAACATATATATATATACATATATATACACACACACACACACACCACACACACACACACACACACACACACACACATATATATATATATATATATATATATATATATATATATATATATATATATATATATATATATATATATATATAACTATATACAATTTTTAACATTCAGCCCCTCCCGAAATTAAATCCTGGCTACGCCACTGCAAAACAGTATCATGTAAACCTAAAAGAGATAAACAAATAGACTACATAGCATTTTATGGTAACCCGGTAAATATGGTATATGCTGCAGAATTCGAATAGATATAAACATAAGACTATAAAATATGCATTTCCAAGCTCAAGGAAAGTCGGAACAGTATAGGATGGAATACCTAAGTAATACACCGGGAGCAACACGTTACATACCATTACTAAATTACATACTCGTATATGGGGACTTTGTATCTCAGTAAGTTGGCTCCTACGAGTTCAAATTTACTAATATTTATTAGTAATTATTACCAAAATACGGTAATTGTTTCCACTTTTGGTAACTCAGAAAAGTAAGAGTGACAAACCTTAATATTGACTGTTTTGAAAAAAACCCTAAGAAATCTGATATCTATAACAGCAAGTAATGTATTTGCGACATACATCATACATTTTTTCAAAAGCAATACTAACGAATATTTTGAACTAAGCTCTATGATGTGTGTCTAACAATAGTTATGTAAAATAATGGTATAAAATGCCTTAGGATTTATTGTAATTTTCAAAACAATCTATGGTATGCCCTAATTAAACTTTTTAAAATTACCAGATATTGTAATGAATTGCCTTACTTGGTAGATAATTTCCTTAAAACACAGTGGTTATTTTTAACTTGAAGGAATCAACTAACTAGAAATGGGAAAGTCTTGGAACATAATCCCTATTTTTTCATGAGAAAAAATTCCAAACAAAATTTTCCGGGTGATGTTTCACCAAATATTATGATTATATAGGGAAACTATAATAAGGTGTTAGGGTATTAAAAACCCGGTAGGAACTCGAAACCGTGAAACTTTAAGATCAACCATAGCCTCAATTATCTGCCTCTTTATTGCTATTACTTATACCTCAGAAAATCGTACGAAACAATCTTGTTCGAGAAATGAAAAAAATAAAGTTCTCAGAACAGTTGGGCTAAATAAGAAACCAAGGACGGCTGACTGTAGAGTCCATCTCCCACTTACACGAACATTTAATTCTTTAGCGACCTCCGATCTTTGTTAACAGTGCGCATGCGTACTCATTCACAGAATCATATGCATACAGAAGTGTATGAATGATGTAAGTGCAATAAGTATGTAGACTAAACGGCCAGACGTGCTGAAACAATATAATTATTTATTTATTTATTTCAAACGGTAAATAGTACTTAAGAGATACATTGTCTGCCATACAATTTAATATGCTAAAATATTTTGCGAGAATCATTTATGTAAATCTTTAATTATAAAAATAATAAGAAAGCAAAAACTTTTTTTTCCAAGGCGCTTAAACCTCTTATGTGGGTCCATTGTGTCCGAAGCAGTAACGTTGTTCTCGGCGGATTTGGCAATAGATTTAAGTACCTCTTATAAGGAAGAATTATTTCAAAATTTCGGATACTTTGCATTTGCTAATTTTTATGCGATTAAGTCAAATGCTTTGAATTAACTTTTTATTTCATGTTTAATTCAGTACACAAGTAGAAATTTAACTAGATCTTATAGCATGATTGTGATAAAAATCAAACTACCATAAATATCAGCCAAATTCGTTTAAATTAATTATTTATTCGTTTTAAGCCAAATTATTATTAAATAAATTTAAACTAACCTAAGTTTTAAAACATCACATAAAAAATAAGTCAGTAAACATAAGATAACAAATGCTGTGTCATCACCACACGTACTCGTACCTTACTATCGTTGAATTGGATGATAATTAGTCCAATTGGTATTACTAAGTTAGATAATAAGCAACGCTTTCCAAATGAAACAGCTTCGCAGCAAAATTATGATCGTACCTTAGTGCCGGAAATCTTACAGCTCAAGCAAAACACACAGCGAAACCGAGCATACGTTTCATATGCTTCATCCCGCTACGTACATACCTTAAATAATATTTTGTTTAGGTGATATTTGTATTGAAGTTTATAGTGATGTTTTAATTTGTATTTTGCACTTGTAATATCATTTTTCAAACTTAATGCTGATTTTTAAAATTTATTACAATAAATCGGGTACCTCGAATCTTTTCGCTCATTGCCTGAGAGAAAACATGTCATCCCAGCGATCACCTATCCACCTACTGACCATGCTCGATTCTGTACAAACTGGGTTCAAAAGAAACATCGAGTACTTTGGTTTGTTATACAAATAAATACACTCGTGCCAAATTTAGCTCACTAGTATCATTTTTGAAGTTATAATGTTTTTTTTGTATGACGTGACCACGTCATTTGATAAATTATAAACTAATGCTGATATTAAGATGTAACTTGGCACATTTGTTAGTATTGTATACATTTATACCAGTGTCAAAGTGATCCGATCCATACTGTATGAATTTTTAAAATTTGTACGATATTTTGAAGTATAATAAAGTATACAATTTTGCTGAAAAAAATCATTTTTATACATTTGATTATAAACAAACTGCCTGGATGATTGCGTTACTTCAAAAATATTTAAATTAAGACTGACACTGTAAACGAATATTGAGGTTAGCAGAGATTGATATCGTTGCATTTTATCGGCACGACTTCGGGCTACGTATATAATGCTTTCTTGACGAATCAGATTGAACTGTTACTCAACTTTTGATTTGAAACTAGAAAGTGACTATCGCGATCTGAGACAGTCGCACCAACCCTCATTGTACGTTAGAAAATATATATTTTTAACTCATCAATATTTGAACCAAGCAAATGTAATGCTAAGTTGTCCCCCATAGTTTTATTTTGTTATTTTTCAAAATTGTATGCCTATCTTAATTATCACACTTATTAAAAGTTAAAGGCAGCATTTGCAGTCTCTGAAAATATTTTGTAATTTTTTGAAACAGCAATTTTTTCTCTAGAGAGCTGTTTCCGTAAGAGCTTGCCCCGTCGAAATAGAGTTAGAGTCGGAAATTTTCTCAAGAGTCTACTAAAGACCAAATGCTACGATATCAAAGGATTATACAGAGATTGGCCTTTGGACTACAAAACAAAATCTATTAATCTTACCCAAAAAATAGAATCAAAAATAATATAGAAATAAAATGGTGCATACAATGTATCATAGAAATACAAGATGCATACAATGTATCATAGAAATACGAGATGCATACAATGTATCATAGAAATACAATGCATCATAGAAATACAAGATGCATACAATGTATCATAGAAACACAATGATGCATACAATGTATTCGTATCATAGAAATACAATGATGCATAAAATAATGCATAGAAACAAATTTATTAATATTTCTTTATTCACATCGGAGGTGTTTGTTGTCAAGATATATAAGGATATATATAGAGATAGATAGATATATATATCTTATAGATATATAAGATATATATAGGTGTTTGTTTGCATTACAAAGATATATAATTACTTTCATATAATAATCCATCTACAAGTAGCATGTTTACTAATATAATCTTGCATTTTGTTTCGTCATAAAACCATTTAATTCTTGTTTTTGACGCGTAGGTAGCTCTAATTAAGTTTAAAAGTTACCGTGGAACGAACTTTATTCAAGCTTATAATGTCAAGGGTCTAATTAAGTTTAATTACCGTTTTCAATTTACTTAATAACATGCGTTATTGATTAACGATGTTCGAAACTTAAATTTTCAAGCTTGTAGGAAGGGTATAACAAAGACTCTTGTACGGCTTGGTCTTTCGGTCTAAAATAAATCTTTTAAACTTGTATGATTGTATTCATAGCTTAGGGTAAACCTAATTATAACAAAGTTTCGTGAAACTAGCACTTTTAATCCATAATTTGACTTTACAACTTAAGTTTTTTCATATCCTGGATACTCAAGCTGAAGTCAATTGAGTTAAGCTAAAGAGTTGGCTTATTACATGAATTCTTAACTTAATATTTATAAGCCAAATGAGCTTTATTTTAGCTTTGTATTACAATCTTTTAGAATCAATTATACTTAAAAATTGAAACAAGTATAACACAATTTCGGAAACATTCAAAATCATAGCTTGTTTTAAGCCTGTGCATTAGCTGGTGTGGGATTCACCCCAGCATTGAACAAGAGGTTATTGAAAACCGGGTTGAACTCAAAGCTCCGATTAAACTCTGACTTTCATTGTGTTTAACAATGTTTTTACTCAACCAAATATTTAATTTGGTTGAGTCCTTGGTTTGAAGGAAGTAAATGAATGGTTGATATGCCCGATTGGGTGATTTATAATATACTCTTTTGTACCGCTTATCACATAGCTGTGATTAGGATCGTTATATGAATTCATCTAGTTTTACCAACTCGTCTGTTTTCTATTTAAATAAATGAGCAAGTCGTGCTGTCACTTACTACGGCGCTGTATTACCGTCATCAGTTCACGAAATGACAAAACTAATTATTTAGTTCTCTCACTTGATCTTTTAGCTCTTGAAGAAGTTTCACTTTTGTTAGAAAAGCTTAGTACCTATTAAAAAGAAAATGATGCTGGTACAACTTGTTGCGTTGCTCACTGATCACCTTAAAAACAAGCACCTATTTTTACTTTATAGAGTCCTCTTCAAGTATCTAATATATTGGAACTATTAGCTCTATTTCAGCTCTACTAATATCTATATTTTAGTAATGAATACTAAAATTGTAATCTTATTCTCTTATGCCTAAACTTAAGATTGTTGTTTTTCTGGGATTACTATTGTTCTCGCTTAGTCCTTCGATCGACACATACAGAGTTTTCATCCAAGTTTATTATACAGGAACTAACTTTACTTCAATAATCTAATATTTATAAAACAAGATGTTTCTAGAATTTAGTCAAAGAATGAGTCAGTCTGTCAGTGGGCGAATGTCCTTCCATACAGACAGTATTGGAGGCGCAGGCGTCGCCTCTGCAAGCCATACTATTAGGCCTTGTTACCTAATATACTTGCTCTTAAAACCATCCACCTAATATGGCGTTTCAAGTACCTCACAACTTTCTATAGATTTATATGCAGTGTTTCTAAAACCACGTTTTTTGCTTTATGTGCATTAACCTAGTTAATCAAAACTTGCAGGAATCAATTAATTAATTAAAAAGAGCCATAAAAGTACCATTAAAAACTTGCTTATATAAAAGTTTTCAGATGGAACTTTTTCAGAAAAAAGAGGGAAGGCACGGAGGCTATATATAGGCTCCAATATATAGGCTTTCGCAATATATCGGCGCTAATAGTCTCATCCAGTAATTCTTCCGAAGCTATCATTGGATGGCCAGAACTTTGTTATGTTTACGAGTAGCTATTGTTAAAAAACATAACAATTAGACTTAACCATACTTCTTAATAATTAATGCATATCACCCAAACTGGCTGCTAACAAGTTACTTTCTAGTATCTCTGGCTTTTAAATAAGTAACGAAACTGACTTTCATATAAAAGCCTAACTCTAATCCTATACCTAACTCTAATTCTTTCGTGTAATTTTACTTCTAAAATAGCATTGATAGCTAAGAAAATCAATTGATTTCAATTTTTTCTTCATTTGTTCTATTTATAAGAAAATTTTATTTTTAATATCAACAAAGTTGGTATTAATAACACAAAATAGACGTGTCTATGGGACACAATACCTTTCGACTTTTTCCGCAAGCCGGGCGAATTTTCCTTGGGGTGCTTTCTTTCTTGATCAGGATTTCGGTTTATGCTTCATAGTCGGTACAGTATCACTTCTACTCGATTTCCATTTGTCCTGGATTTTTAAGGGAAATGTGCATGCTTATGCTATAGGTTGTTCAAACGTTTGCTCGCCTTTTCTCGACCAATTCTGCATAAAATTTCGGACAACCCATATAAATCTCTTAGTTCATGTCATAATTTTCAAAATGCTTTTGTGCATTTCCTTTAAAAAATCCAAGAAAATTGACTAACTAGTTGGAATATTTCTGTACAGTTCGATTTAGGCTGAAGTGCGGAACAGCGCATCGGTATTGAGTGCGCTTAGCCATTAAACACTTGATTTATGTACTGATAATAGTGTGTAAATATTTGTTCTACAAAAAATCATACATTGATAAACTTTAAAAAAATTGTATGAGTAGAATTTTCACTTATGGACGGACATAAGTGATGATTATAATGAGGTTTTTTATAATCACAAGACTTACACTATACAAATCAAATTTATCACTGATCATTTTTACATCTTTGGTTCTGCTTAGTGCAAAACGTCTTCGGGCCGAGTACAATTCAAATTTAATAATCTATTTTAAAACGTTTTCAAATGGTTTTAAAATGGTTTTCAAATTATTACCATTTTAATTTCGAAACGTTGACGTATTATTAATAAAAAAACAATAAAATTCGAGTATGGGGTACCTCGGAACTTACCTCCTCTCCACATCGCATTCCATATACGCTCATGTTCCTTACTTAGTACTAACTTACTTCGCTCATCCTTAGAATATAAAAATTATCAAATTTGTACTGCAACACGTCTAGTAAATAGCAAATACATTCGTTTTATTTCCAGCAGTGAGCCATTTAGGTACTGACCTCGCTTAATGCTGCTTAACTTTCATGATCCAATAAAAACTGTGGATATACTTGAATTGAAACGAAACTTAGTATACTTGTTTATTACTGATAGACTTGTACCAAATTTACGTAAAGTGATAGACTTGTACAAATTACGTAAAGATAGACTTGTACCAAATTACGTAAAGTGATAGACTTGTACCAAATTACGTAAAGTGATAGACTTGTACCAAATTACGTAAAGTGATAGACTTGTACCAAATTACGTAAAGTGATAGACTTGTACCAAATTACGTAAAGTGATAGACTTGTACCAAATAGTACGACTTGTACCAAATTTTCGCTGCATTGGATTATTTTCCGATTTTTACTAATTTTTGAAAACGTACAAAAGTTATTTGATTTAAATTACAATAAAATACTATTGTTAATTAATGCTGATAAAAACGAGGCAATGGGATTGATACAAATAATAATGAGGTAGAAGTTAGCACATTAGTTAGTCTTATATATAAATACATGCATGCCAAATTTCAAATCAAGCTAAACCTTTCCCCCTTGTTTTATGACTTATACCAAAAGTTTTGGTGTCATTATTTCCGGTTTATGACGTCGTAATGAAATTATTTTCTAGATAGCTCGACTAGGCCTACATATTGATTTTTTAATTTCTCCTGTTCAATTATTTTGTGCAAAAAACTGGGAGCCACTATGATAATAGACACACACACCTACTGACAGAATACTTAGTAAATAATAATAAGAAGATCTTAAAACACCTGAAACGGACAAAGTAAAGTGAAATCCCGGTTTCGGATTTCTTTTGGAAACACGAAACTTTTTTTTATACCTACGCATGAATGAGGAAAAGTAGAAATAATGTTTACACAGTATTTTTTCCCTATAACCTAAAACTATACTTGATCTCGTTCCTGTTTGCATCGTGTTTATTTGCTTGTGAGATAAACATGGAACCCATTGGCGCATTGCACGGGTGAATTAAATACATTTTCAGAAATCCAAACCAAAACGTAGTAAAACAAAGATTTTCCTCGGGGTATAAATCAGCTAGACATTACAATTGGCGATTGTTAATAGCCGTTAAATTACGTGTGTTAAATTTTATTGTTTTTGTTTCTATCTGTTTGAAATAAATATAAGAAGTGACCTTGTTGTTCTGCAGAGCTAACACGTTTCGCAACACCTACTGGAACATAGAAAATAAACAAATCAACTGTTTTATTGTTACTCGTTATTGCCCCTGATAACTAAAATTTAGTGTCAACTCGCATCAAAAGATAGATTTCAACATTTAGATGGCAGAGAAATTTGCACAACAAGTGGTTTTTGTATTCCATATTTCTAGATGAGCAATGTGATAGTGTGAATAGTCACAACTGTTTAACTAATACTGTATAAAGACAATGATTAATGCTCATAATTTGAGGTAATCAGAATCCAACTACCTACATATATGTATGTCTAGTTCAGTACTCAAAATTATACCAACTTATCGTCTCAGAAAGCATAAATGGTTGCTTGTGATTACTTTTGCTTTTCAATTATTCCGTCGGCCATAAATGAAGAGTTGTGGCCACTTTGTATTTATTTATTTCTTTATTGTAATCAAATAGCTTGTGAGACTGAATAAAATTTTCAATTATACATTGCATAAAGAAGATACAAAAAATAAATATTCAATAAACTTTAAAAAAACAAATTAAATATAAATATTTATATAAATTTCTACTCATTTGTTCAAAATTATTATTTTGAATATAAAGTATTGTAAGATGGCAAAAGAAAAAAAGAAAACAAAAATCATTAGAGATTATCATTTGTATGAGAAGAATAAGTAAGATATTTTAAAGATATTAAAAACGACACAATTTGGTTACGGGCATAGTATAAACATAAAATTAGTAATTAGTTTATATATATTTAAATAATAACAAACAAATTATAATTTAAACACAGTAAATCGAGAAATCCCTTAAGTCATAAATACTTTTTAACCCACCTTAAGACAATAACGTCTAAAATTTAACAAACAAAAAGATATTCACAAAGGTAGGGACACCGCGGTGTAGATGGCAATGTTTGTTTGCTGATCAGCTTGCCAGGCTGGGCTTTAGCTCTATTCCATCCACCCCCGAGTCTGTAGTATGTGCCACATACTAAACCGCTGAGTTAGCAGTTTGAGGGAAAAAGTAGTGAAGACATGTGATTGTTTTATTACCTATAAATTGATAATGGACTATAAAAGAAAGTAACGATGGAAAAATATACAAGCGCTTAATGTCTGCAGGAGGAAAGACATTACTTAAAGACTTTAAAAACCTGTGATTAAACTCTACAGGAATGAGGCAGTCCAAGCTGTTCATTGAAGGACCGTCTAAGAATCTTACTAGGTTACTCATAGCCCAGAAAGAATCTGTCACTTAATAACTGAAATTCCTACTTGTCGGCATAAACGCAACTTACACCTGTTAAAACTGGCAGCTAGCCCCATGTGTAGGTTGTGTGAGAAGGAGGAGAAAACTCTTTCACATGTACTAAGTAATTGTCCTTTTTTGACTTACCCTAAGTGGCAGATATTTGATTCAGCCATCGTTCTTGTACAGGAACTTTGTAAAACAACCCTTAACAAGTTGATAACTCTCTGTAAAACAGCAGACTTGTTCAGGGAGTAAACGGATTAGGAGGGAATTGCACTAAGGTCCCAAATAAGAGGTGTAATGCTCTAGTTTATCCCCCGTTATTTAAATCATGTTTGCTACTATATTTTCTCGTCACAATCACTATCGCCACTATCGCTATCTGGTCACCATACTTCGCAACGTTTGTCAGTTGCAATTGTAAAATACTTATTAAAGTTTAATGTTCACCCCCCCCCCCCAAGGGTTACGTACGGTGATTCGTTCTCTCTAGAATTCTTCGAGAAACCTGCTTCCGATGCTCATTTACCTGTGAGACGGCCAAAACGAAATGAACCCACTTAGTGTTTCACTTCTTGTTCGTCTTATTATTTCTCAAGGCGACTCTAATAATAAAAGAATGACATATGACATGTCTGTTATTATGTAGTTTTTATTCATATAAAGAACGAGGTGAAAACCTCCTATATTCTTTCTAATTTAAAACATACATTGTTATTCTTCAATTGAAGAACGTTCATAATAAAACGCATTGTCATTATATAACAACAGGGTTTAAACAAAATTCTCAAAAGGAGTTTGTTAAAAAGATAAATAGCAAAAATGATTCTTCGACCCCAACCTCACTTGTTTTTTATTTCACTAAAAGATTTGCAGAGAACAGTATAACTTAAACTGAATAGCACATTATGTTATGCATAATGTGACTGATAAGAAAGAGTTTTAAAATACTAGGCATTTTGTGATTTGCAATGAAACAGACGCTTCCTTTGAGGATCTCCTTGCCTTTTCTAAACCAGTTCTAAACCGTTGCCTTTAAAAAATCGCTAAATCAACCGTTGTCTTATATTGTTGTCCGAGTACGCTCTTTAGAACTGTAGTTTGCTTTTGTAATTAATCACCAATTTGCAGTTCTCGCAATCGCTAATGTTTCAGGGAAGTCCCGCAAAATCTTTTGCACGAAATTGCTATATTTTTCGGCATCCCCACATTCATAAACAGTGATGACGAAACAGCCTCATAGGTAGATTGTTTTAATTCATAAAAGGTTGCAGGTTGCCAAAGGTATTTTGTTGTGAAAGGTGCAAGGTTCAGGTTATGCATTTTGTATAGAGCTCAATCAGATACAATCCATTTGCCCTCGTACTAAATAAAATTCTTGATTAACTACTTGCCATTCTTTAAAAAAAAACTTATATTTTTCTATTTTTGCATTTATTGTTGATTAAAAAATTGGCACCCACAGCATATATCAGCAGTGATGCTGTGGTCCACAAAATAAGTAGCACGGTTGACTTTCGTATCGCAGTGTCAAGAGAATAACAGTAAAATTTGTATTTTATGGCCAAACAAGAATGAATTCTAATTCATTAGCCTTCTCTTTCAGTATCGATACGGTGAAATGTATTGCAATTCAAAATGTGGTTAAATTGCTATGTGAATTCTCTACAGACGAGAAGGTCTAATTTAACAATCGACGAGATTATATTTGAATTAACAGGTCTACGTAACTTGTATTCCTTTGCAGGTTATGTTGGTCCATCGACCAATAAAATAGGTAACTGTGATTGCGTTTATCCTCTAAACCTACTATGCATAACCTTCTTGCATATACTTCTCTACACTCTGCGTAGGTGTGTTTGCGTTGTCACCAAAGTTCACTGTACGTCATGCGTTTATTGGTAGCTGGAGCTTTTCTCTTCGCTGATGACTATGGGGTAATTTTTTCATCCAAAACTCAATCCGACTTGCTTGAGCTACAGTCAATAGCACTTAATATTTTAAATGACTGGTGTAAAGCCAATAAGGTAAAACTTAAGAATAGTAAAACTGTAAATATTGGATTTAATTTTATGGATAACAGCGTAAACTCATTTAAATTTTTAGGCATCTATGTTGACAACAAATTATCATGGGAACCTCATATTGACTATTTAGCTAAAAGATTAAGTACAAGCATTTATATGCTCAAGAAAGTTTCAAGCTCCCTCTCCCAAAATTCTCTTAAAATAGTTTATTTTGCTCATTTTTTTAGTTTAATGTCTTACGGCACAATGATTTGGGGAGCTTCTCCCCATGCGAGCAGACTATTCATTCTACAAAAAAAGCACTGCGGGTTATCTTAAATCTACCCAACAAAACATCTTGTAAACAATTTTTTCAGACTCATGAAATTCTTACTTTTTATTCTTTATACTGCTATCAGCTTTTAAATTACATTCATAGTATTAGATCAAGTCTAACTAAAGTAGAGAACATTCATTCTCACTATACAAGCAGACAAATCATATAGTACTTAACTAATACAGACTGACAAGAACAGCTAAATATAATTCAATTCAAGCAGGGCTAAAGCTGTATAACTTATTACCTGAAAATGTAAGAGCCCTTGAAGAGAATAGTTTTGACAAATTAGTAAAAATTAATCTTTTAAAAAATCCCTTGTACAGTGTGGAAGAATTTCAATCCATCAATTTTAATTGTAACAAATAATTTTTTTGTTTTGACTTTTTACAATTTACAGAAATGTATATTATGTGAAATAAAGGATTATTTATTTATTTATTTTATTATAATACTATACATATACTTCTCTATACTGTGCGTATACTTCTTTATAATACTATGCTATACTTCTCTATACGTATACTATAATACTACGTATACTTCTCTACTGTGCGTATACTCTCTATAATACTATACGTATACTATACTGTGCGTACTATACTTCTCTATACCTATACTGTGCGTATACTTCTCTATAATACTATACGTATACTTCTCTATACTGTGCGCATACTTTTTTATACTATGCGTATTCTTTTCCGTCGTTACTTTTTTTTAGCTTATTATCAATTTATAGGTAATAAAACAATCACATGTCTGCTCTACATTTACCCTCAAACCGCCAATCCTGCATCATAAGCCCACAAACGAGTTGTTAATTTATACTGGCACTAAACTGAGATCGGCTAATAATAAGATTTTACCAATCATATCCTGTCATTCATGAATCTAAAGCAACCAATCAAATTTTATAACAAGGTGATCTTATTGGTATAAATTGGGTATATTGGTAACAAAAATTACGTCAGTTAATTTATAACTCGTGTATCGTATAACCAAATACGTTAATCAGAATCAATATATTTCTTTATAAACAAAACAAGTTTACAATACTCACAAAACCACAACCATCGCTATTTTATTCGTCGAATTCTCTAATTTGGAACACTGCGTAATTAGGTGCAAAACAAGGCCAGTAGAGATGCAGCAAGGAGAACAAGAGTACATGTACCCAGCAGGTAAGGTAAAACTACTTACCTTACCTGCACAGCGTCTATAAATGGCTTTATTAACTTAAGTCCACGTACTTCTTAAGAATTAAGCAAAACATTAAACCTCGTTAAAAATTCTGTTGCAATTTCATGCAGAATTTATAATTATTTCGTCAATTCTAGGTAGAAGGAATGTAATTTTAGAACTATCACCTAACACGTACTTTTTATTTATTCGTTAAAACCCCCAAACTCTGCAAATTTGCAATGCTATAATGCCATTAAAGTATAATAGCTAATGTTTAGTTTCTGTCAAAGGAATATGCTGTTTGCATGACTTCAGCTTACATCATCGTCAATATAGGTTACAAAGTCATGAAACCAAAATGTTTTAAGGCAACCTTCTTGATATATAATCTCATGCAGGGCTAATACTATTCAGTTAATAGTCTTGAAGTCAGTAGAGTGGAAAATAAGCATTTTTAGACTTATTAATAAATTAGTATACATCTTAAATCGAGGTATGACATTGTAATCACATACTTCAGCAACACGTTGTATATAAATTCTACTAGGCAACTTCCATACCATTCTTGTAATTATTTGGAAGGAAAACAACTGTAGACGTAACTTTTAGTAAAATGGTGAATTATGACTGAAATTAGGTGGACGTGGTCCACTGGCAATGCTATTTACAACTACTTCTACCTTACTAACACCAACATCTAATCCTACTTAAGGATAAAAATATGTCAAATCTTTATTAAAAATTTACACATTACCTGAACAAGCTAGAGGGAAACTATAGTGATGGAATAAAGGGACTGAGAGGTATATTATATAGGTATGGGAAGGTCCCAGGTCAAAGAGACTAATACTGCGCTTATACTTCTCTATAATACTATACATATACTTCTCTATACTGTATAGTATTATTCTCTTTGCCCCAGGTAGATTAATTTCAAAGTGCTCGGTAAAATCGTTGATACTTGCCTACCAAGTCAGGTTAAAATCTTGACACACTACACATAACACACAACATCTTTCTCAAGACGAACCTGATGATGGGAGAAGTACCTGCTCCTGAAACGTCGTTAATTGTAAATAACACTGACAATGGATTACGTCCAACTAATTTTACTCACAAACCCTGTTAATTACCAAAGAAAAATTGGCGAGAATCCTCCTTAGAGATAACTAAGATGTGTACATAATTACCCCTATGCATAAATTTCCTCCAAGAATTAATTAATTGAAATTTCAATAAATTTCGAAAAGTTTCCTCAAAGTAGAAAATCAGCCTTTAATAGTCATTAAATTTATACTGCAAGAAGTCTTCGAACTCGCTTCGCTCGTCCTTAGATAGTAAATGCATTAGTTTTATCCCCAGCAGTTACCCATACTCGCACTGAACTCGCTCAATGCTACTTAACTTTTATGATTTAAAATAACAGTGGTTATACTTGTCGTATTGAAACCAAACTTGGTATACTTATTTATTACTTAAAGTAATACATTTGTATTTGTATCCAATTTCAACTTAATTAAATTATTTTTGATTTTTTTCCAATTTTTATAAACGCATAAAAATCATTTAATAAAAATTGAACTAATGCTCAATATGAGATGAAACTTGGTGCATATGTTAGTTTAATAAATGACGTTTTATTTATTTATTTTTTGCTGAGTCATTATTGCGGGTTAATGACGTTATGAACAAATTTTATGACTGGAATAAAAATATTTTCCGTATAGCACAACTAAACATAATGATCGATTTTCGTACCAAGTTCCTACTCGCTAGCATAAATACGCTAAGAGCTACGATGATAACATACACTCACGCATATAGAAAACCACTTAGAAGGTCTTTAAAACACCTGAAACGATTAATTCCGTGATCATCCCGGTGTCGGATTTTTTGGCGAACACAATGATTTTTCTATATACCTACGGATATACATGAGGAAAAGTAAAAAGTATCTGGATGTTTGTTAGAAACAAAATTGTAGGTAAAGATGGATGAATGTGTGGATACATGTGCACAGTTTGCGCTAAACTGATCCAACGGCTGACACATAATATTGGCACGAAATTCAAGTTCTATGAGAGAAAGAGCCGATTAGGTTTTAGGGAAATTTAACATGGCGTCTTTATTAAGCGGTATATTAAATTTCCGAAAATTGTTTATGTTTTTATGTGATATTAACATGATTGAGATAGAACTGATAAGTTCCATACTGAGTAGATTGTCCCACAAGTTGTTTCCTTTGTTTAATGGGGAGAAGTAATAGAGAAATCCTTAATGTTGTTACGTATTCTACATGGTTTTATCATGCTGTTGGTCTTTAAATAATACTTGAGCGTTCGTCTCTCAAAGTGCTATAAATAAAGAGGTCACCAAGATACTAGTTATAACCATATATTAGTCTTATCTATTTGTTCTTCTCTAAGTTCATCTATTAACTCTCTTCCCTCCAATTTAACCCTACCTTACACCTCTTCTCCCCTATTCTGAGTTTAGAATTTATTTACAATTAACGCAAACTTGTATTAAGTAACTAGTTTAGTTTAAGTTAGTACTGCACTTCTTTCGAAGTCATATATCATAACAATGTCTTTAAAAGTGATACAAAAAGTTAATACAGCTCAATGAAAAATTATAAAA
The DNA here is from genome assembly GCA_018340805.1 of Microvelia longipes. Lineage (NCBI taxonomy): Eukaryota > Metazoa > Arthropoda > Insecta > Hemiptera > Veliidae > Microvelia > Microvelia longipes. The sequence goes on along the minus strand of JACMZG010001893.1, from coordinate 32,141,636 downwards.
ATTAAAAACATTTTAGATAGAAGAAAAAGTATTTTTTAAACTATTTGGTACTTGATTGAATCATTTTCAAGTTTTTTATTTAGTTCTAGCCTAGCGTTATAATTATTAATTATTTTTTATACGGAACTCTTAAAGTTCAATACTTAATTATTTTCATATATTATATTATAATTTAGTATGACTTATTAATTCTTATAATACTTATTAATTTCATTCAACTTATTATTTAATAAGTTAAGTTAATAAGTTTATTATTTAACTTATTAATATTATTATACTTACCAATTTATTATAACTTATACTTTTTTGACATGTCCATGAAATTAGAAACGGAACTGGAGATGGAGTTCTTAATTGTTTGGTTAGTTTTTAATATTTATCATACGATTTTTGATTCAATAAGAAATGGATAATTTTATTTTTACAGTTTTTTTTTGGTTTTTGGGGGTTTTTGGTTTATTGTGATTAAACATTTTATCTATTATATTATTCTGACATCATATTAATAGAACATTATACACTATTCGTAGTAAATAGCACAAGTGCATTCTACTATACAGTTGATTGTATCTTAAGGGGCAGAGAGCATGATTGACTCAAAATTAAGTTATGGCTGCATTGACAGATGCAGTCATAGTTCAGTGTCAACTAAATTGTCAATGATTTTCACTGAAAAGGTTATTTAATTATATATATTTTATTTAAAATAAATAATTAAAAACAATTGTAAATGACGAGTTAACAAATTAACTAACTATAAAAGAGAGTAACAATGTAAAGTTGAGGGTTTAAAATGGGTAGAGTGTAACAGTGTACGACTCCTTACATTTTAAAGCTATACTAAACCTTGATGACACACTTGTATTGCACAACTACTATACTTGCAGATTAACATTGTGAATATTAGATGTTCGAACCACTGTGTGACCTCATATACCTGGTTAGTCATTTCATTTTCTAGTACAGCCAAGTATTCCAGACACTTCCTTGCATATATGGATTTAAACAAATATTGCATACATCTCAGATTGGTTTTAAAAGATATAAAATGCACGTCGTTTCGTTTGCATTTTCAATCCCGAGAGAACGACCGGTTCCCCGTTAACTGATTTTGTAAAAATATTTAAATACTTCATTCTAACTAAAATGATTTTATATGAATAAAATATAAAGAAAACGCAATTTGCCGATATAGGTCTAAGCTTCCATACCTCATAGCAACAATTATATGATAACAATGACAACCTCGTGTTCCGAAATTTTAATTTTAATACTTCAAGATCTGTGGTAGTCACTGTGCAAGATCTCTTGGTTTGAAGTTTGAGGTCTTGTTGGACCCTGAAAACGTCTAACTAAAAATATCCTAGTAGGTTAATAAACATGAGGCGTGGCGTCAGTGGCATAATGTTTTTTAAAAAAAATATTACATACGCATAAGTTATGTTTAAAAAATCCTTCAAAGAATTTGTTTATATTAACACAACCTAAGCATTATCAATAAGATAATTACAATTTAGAACATATGGCAATCTGCAGGAAATACGTCTCTGGTTAATAGTATGTATACAAGGTTTCTAGGCGGCTCGGCATATCCCTATAGCAGGAAAATTCCGGAACAGTTTTATGCTATTCATGCTTCATGACGTCGAGATAACTGCGTTAGATCAGCTACCGAAACAACCTCGTTTGAATTTCTCCCAAATTTTCACTTTTATATTTAATTGTGATGTATGGAAAATTGATCATGTTGGCGTATCTCAGACCATCGTGAAACGGGGAAAAATAATAAAAAAATAGCCGATTGATATCACTACCAACAAAAAACTAAAATAAAAACACTTTTTTTGGTATCAATGTTTTTTCCTTTTCTGGGGGTTGCAAGTGATTTTCTACCTCCTTGCGACAAATAAAAATTATTAAAATAATTAAAAATAATAGCTATTTTCGATACAAGGAATAGATCAAGAATTTTTCTCCAAAATGTATGGGTTTATAAATATTAAGAAATAACCATTTTTTGACCCGCTTTTTGCCCAAAATCTATCCTTAACATTTTTTGTTTAGTCGTTTTAGTGTTTTGGACCGTGCTGCAATTATACTCACACATGCTTGTTTACTTTCAGACGGCTGCGTTCATACACACCCAACTTCTTACACACATACAGACCTTCATTTTTTATATTATTGCCCTGTAGATTGGCATTTGATATAAAAATAAGTGGATGTCACTTTTTTCCGCAACCACATTGCTTCCCTCTGCTATCATCTCAAATAAGAAACTACAATAAAATTAATAGAGATTTCAACCTCTATATTAAATTAAAAAAAAATTATTAAACAGAATTTAAAAAATACTAGGACAGGAAGAAACACTAACAAAATTGTAGAAATGTAAGTTAATATCTGAATACGTCAAGGTATTGCAGTTATGGTATACTTAATAAATGGAAGGCGCAATGCATACTGGTTTGTCGTGATATGATAAAGCAACAATATTTTAGCAATATTTCATTATAAACACAAGAAGATTATTAGTATGAATAGGTAAAGGAACAACCTGGTAAAACTACTCTGGGGGTCTTGTAAACAACTAAAACGGATAAACAGGAGAAATAGGAGGAATCTCGGTATGGGATTTTTAGTGCACAGTACTATTACCTACTTATGTTTGTATAAATGAGGAAAGTAAAAATGTCCCAAACAATAATAATACAATAAATATAATTCGAACAGGACTAAAAAAGTTGTGCACTCAAATTATCAGAGAGCATGTAATATTCAAACGCACACTTAAATAAACATTTACGTATTTATAGAGATCTGAGCAGTATGAATAGTTTTTAAATTACAAAACAATAAATCCCCTGGATTAGGTATTTAAGTTTAAGCTGGATTAAAAGTACCGTTAAGCTACGATTTCTGAAGATTAGTCCTTTATACAGTTTCCTGGTCCCTCATTCTATATGTACATTCACAATTATCAATAAAAATTAAACTATTTAAAGCAAACAAAAATACCATCGTATACCTGGTTGGTTTACACCTTACAAAATTTCGATCCTTCGTATTAACACACAAATACCAAATTTAGCACTCATACTTTGACTTGTTTTTGCAGAATCCATCAAATTTAAGATTTAAGTAATTTTAAACTCTAATATAAAGTAGAATCCTTTTTTCCCCCAATTAAAGTCATAACCTTCTGATATGGTTTATATAGATAGTAAACATGGTTATAGGGATTGCAACCTAATTATTTTATATAGTAGTCGTTTCTAATAGCACATGAAAAGGCTGTCAGCTTAGCTTATAGCTACCCTAGAAGTGTCTTATTATTATTATTTTTTTTTTTATAAAACGAATTACTTAAAACGTATTATTGTTTTATACATTACCTAAAGTGTTTTTTACGTATTATACATTAAAAGTGTATTTTTTTATTGCAGGCGGCATCACTGCACACATGGTTATGTCAAGGAACCGGAGCCGATATTCGAGGCAGTAACTCCACAGGATGTTAAGCCGTTATCACACGAGGTGTTCAAGCCTTTCGCACCTGATCAAGTTGATAGACCTGTCATCAAACGACAGGAAACTGTTCTTAAAATTCCACAAGGTCCGATTGATGCGACTACAGCTTATAGGAATGAGTTTCCGGCCAGGCAACCCGTACCAAGACCTCAAAAGTAAGTCATCTAAATTTTATAAACTTTATTAACACGTATATGTTTTGAAAGCTTTTCACATACGCTGCTAGACTCTCGAAGTCAACATTATAAATTCATTATTATTCAATTATACTCTTACAAATGCACTTTTTAGTACTAAAATTATAAGCCCACCAGACTTTAATCCTACACTTTAAGCCAACTTAGCTAATTCACTATTATTATTATTATTATTATTATTATTATTATTGTTATTATCATCTATCTATCATTATCTCTATATACCAAAATTATAAATCGACAATTTAAATCATTAATAAACATGGATCATAAATTAAAATTTTATTTAAAATCAGTTATACTTAAAACCCAGATTTAATAAATGAAATAATAATTTAAAGAACTGTAAAGCTTGCAATTGTTAACTAATGGTTCTTGCAGAAGGAATAAAAATAACATTACTCACTGAAATGTTTCTTTAAAAAACAAATTTATGGAACAGAATAATGCTACGAATTAATATCGTAAGCAAATAATTGCCGAGCTAAATATTCTGATGGTCATTTACTTTGGAATTTACTCATACTTAATGTGACGTAGAATTCAATATGTTAAATATGTTGTCAAATATAGAAATGAGCTTCCATACCTTATTTATAAAAAGTCGGGTACGGGGTAACTTTTCCTCATCACATCGGATTCGCTACGCCCGTCCTCCATAATGGACTTGCTTCGCTCGTCCTCAGATAGTAAATGCATCCGATTCCTTCTTAGCGGTCACCCATAAAGCACTGACCACGCTCATTGCTGCTTAAATTTTATGATCCAACAAAAATCATACTGGTATTGAAACGAAACTTAGTGTACTTTTTTATTAGGTAGAGGTTTACACGTGTACCTAGTTTTAACTCAATTGAATTGTTCTCCGATGTTTTTTTTAAAAAAAAATGCACACTAAGCATTCGATACAGACATACAGACAGACAACTTTTAGAAAACCACTCAGGAGGTCTTATAAACACCTGAAACGGATAATTCCGGTGACATCCCGGTTACGGATTTTTTTGCAAACACAATACTTTTCCTATATACCTACGGAATAAATGAGGAAAAGTAAAAAGAAATAAATGAAAAACACAGTCCGTCCGCGGCCTGTAGGATATCTGCAGAGCTGCTGCAGTCAGAGATGTGGTTAAAATAATTTTGGACAAAACACTTCAAGCTGGAACTATAAGTTATAAAATAATAATACACATTTAATTTTTTTTTGAAATGCCGTCTTGTTTTTTTTCTTTTAAATCTAATCAGTTTCTCTACTTGTAGAACTTGATTTTGAGCTAAGTTTCATCCAAACAAATTGACAGATACAGCAACCTTTTCCTAGATATTTTTAGAACCGTAGGGGCTGGTGTCACAAAAGCTATGCCTGATTATTTCTCAATAATTTCTCCTTCTGTTATGGAAAATATGGGAGCAATAAAGGAAGTAATAAAAAATAATTGTTTATGTCCTTATTAGAAAACAATATTATAACATAATTTATCAAATTAATAATAGTAATAACTTGAAATACACCACGTTTCCCAAATTATCAGTTCCATGTTTTTGAGGATCAAGTTCCTCAAAAACTTGTTCCTCAAGTAAGTTTTTGAGGAACAAGTTTCATAGGAATAATGGTGATGTATCGTGTGATAAACAATATTAATACACTCCACTTTACACTTACTCCTAAAATCCCTTATATACGGTCTAATTGTCTTTTTGCTTTACGTTTTCAGGTTTAAACTTGAAGATAATTTAAAGCCAGAAGGAGATTTTGAGAGACCAAAACCAGAGGAATATAAACCAGGCGATAGAGCTCCTGTCGTGAGACGTCCTGACAACTTGAAGCCTGAAGGAGAGTTTGATAGACCTAAACAAGAAGAATACAGACCAGGAGAGAGGCCTACAACTGTCAAACATCCGACCAACCTACGACCTGAGGGTGATATGGAATTTCCTGGAAGATCTCCTGCTCCTAAGGGAGAAAGAGCTCCTGTCGTAAAGCGTCCAGATAATTTGAAACCGGAAGGAGAGTTCGACAGACCTAAACCAGACGAATTCAGACCAGGAGACAGAGCTCCTGTAGTAAAGCGTCCAGATAACTTGAGACCTGAAGGGGATTTCGACAGGCCTAAACCAGAAGAGTACAGACCTGGTGAAAGAGCACCCGTTGTTAAACACCCTGATAATTTACGACCCGAGGGAGATTTTGATCGACCGAAACCTGACGAATATAAGCCTGGTGACAGAGCACCTGTTGTCCGCCGTCCGGATAATCTTAGACCCGAAGGAGATTTCGACAGGCCTAAGCCAGATCAATATAGACCCGGCGAAAGACCTGCAACAGTTAAGCACCCTTCTAATTTAAAACCAGAAGGGGACATGGAATTTCCAGGTAAAGCACCGGCTCCTAAAGGAGAAAGAGCCCCTGTTGTTAAGCGCCCTGATAACCTAAAGCCTGAAGGAGATTTTGATAGGCCTAAGCCAGATCGATACAGGCCCGGTGATAGAGCACCTGTTGTGAAACGTCCCGATAACTTGAGACCCGAAGGAGATTTCGATCGGCCTAAACCAGATGAATATAAACCTGGAGAAAGAGCTCCAGTTGTCAAGCATCCAGATAATTTAAGGCCAGAAGGAGACTTTGACAGACCTCAGCCAGAAAAATATAGACCTGGTGAAAGAGCTCCAGTTGTTAGACGTCCAGACAACTTAAGGCCTGAAGGAGACTTTGATCGTCCGAAACCTCAAGAATTTAAACCAGCAGAAAGACCAGAAACAGTCAAACACCCGTCTACTCTACGTCCAGAAGGTGACATAGAGTTTCCAGGTAAATCTCCTGCTCCAAAGAAAGGCGAAAGAGCTCCTGTCAAAAAGCAAGAAGACAATTTAAAGCCTACTGGTGAATTAACAGGTAGGCATTCAGAAAATATTATTTATTGAAATAAATGTCATAATTTTAGTTCCTATAAGTTAATTCCTAAACATTATAAGTCACAATTAGCACTTTATTTAAGGCAAATTAACCTTGCTGTCATGAGATGATTTATCACAAAAGCGTGGATTAATCATATAATGTTATAATTAACATTATATACCATTATTACAAGTACGGAGAATTACAATTAATAAATAAAAAATAACACTGCAATCAACATTTCAGTCTCAATTGTTGTCATCTGACGCAGGTAGAATATATATTCTGTTCCATAGTGTTAAAGAATGTTTTGTTTTTTATGGAAATAAATATTTGTAAGTATGGAATCTTAATTTCCCTATTTATTTTGACAAAACGTCATTTTATGATAGAGAGGTAATTGTTTTGCCATGAACGTGTTATTTTAGCGTCGCAGAGAAAGATAAGCGTCACCCTTCACAAAATTACTATGTTTTCATGACCTCATGTTAAAGAAGGATTAAGACTTCATCATTCAACCAAGGATTTCCCAGGTTGTTATCTAATGTAATCTAAGTATAGAAATATGCACACTCGATTTCCACTAGACTTTGTATCCTATAATTAAACCCATTATAAAATTAATTTCTAAATCTATTATCTTTGCCATCACTTTGTTGCATCAAGTGCTGGTTAAATTCAATATCTCTCCAATTTAAAAACCATGTTAACTAATTTATAACTGATATATTGATAAGAACCAATAGTTACTGCTACTCATATAAAGTAGTCTATAATGATGTTATAGAAAATACAATTAATTTAGTTTGCCAGCTTAAGGCTTAAGTGGGTGGCTCTCAGGGTCTTCAACGTGGTATTCGAACAGTGTTTTGATACTCATATTTTTACTTTCACGTTATATCTATTGATTAAACTATATCAATCAGCTTAGAATAATACCAATATAGAAGGAGCATAGGACCATAATCACAATGTAATTCTACTTATAACACAAAAGATGGTTGACTGGTGGTCTTAAGTAGGGGTACCACCCTAATAACAAAACATTATTTTATAAATGTGTTATAAATATCCTATCCACTTATGAAAAAAGATCTTAAGTAACGAACAAAATAACATATAAACCTTGCTAAATACTTAATAAAATCGCTCTTGGATAGCAAAAGTGTAGGGGAATACGAGAATCTACATTTAGTTGACAAGGACTACTTTTAACATAATTGTAATTAAAAACGTTAAAATACAATTCAAAATGGTCCTTAAAATGAGAGGTTGCCCGTTCAATGCGTTACTTTTATTTTCAAGAAGATATTTTTTTTGTTTTGCTTTTCTTTTCATTCATATTTATATAGACAAGTATACAACATTGAAAGAAAGTATCATTTACATAAAGTAAATGACACTTTCTTGTATTTTATTAAAGAGAGAATATTTCAATAAAAACATTCTTCATGACAGGTAAATAATATTTAACGATGATTTTTTCAGTTGAGACTACAAACCAAAGCGATTTCACCGGAGAGCTTGTGGAAAGGCCGAGAATGATAAGAAGAAATACTTGGACCAAAATAGAAGGAGAAATGATTACGGAAACGACATCTCAAAGTCATTTTAAGCAAATTGATATGACCAACCTCACTGAAAAGATAACCAAGCATAGTGATAACGTTATCATTGGTGTTGATACATATGAGGTTTGTTTGCTTAATATATTTGCTAATAATTAAAGAAATGTAATTCAAATTACTTATAGACAATACGAAAAATACCACGAAATACACAATAAATACAATTAATTTGGCTGTGTAATTTTAGAAATAGTTCCATTGAAATGTTCGCTAGATGCAGTAATACTTATATTTTCTTATGAATGACTTATTGTTATATACTCACTTTAAGTCACGAGCTGTTTATAACGATATTCAAAAGTTTAATATAAATCAGTTAAAGCTAATACCAAAAGGCAATATGTGTATTGTTGCTTTAGGAACAATATATCTTGTATAAATCTCATATTACCTATATTAGTAAATAAAAGCAAGGTGGGTCTAGTTCCAGAATAGATTCAGAAAAATAAAAAAGTATCTTCACTAATATATTGAGTTTGAATTATCTATGGAGTTATTAACATTTTAAAATCTTTTTCAGACAACTCCAAAACGAGTAATGCCGGAGCATAAAGTCAGTAAGCCGAAGAAACCTAAGAGAGTCCAGGACAACTTGAGGACAGAGACAGCAGAATTTCAGTCTGAAACCAGCAACAAATCAACTTTTGTCCAGCACACCACAACATCCAAAGTAGATGTTATAAAAAGAACTGACAATTTGACTACTACCGGAAATATGACCTTTGAAACGTCCGCTACGTCTGATTTCACCGAAAAATCTACTGTTAGGGAAAGACCAATAAGGAGACGTACTTGGACCAAACAAGACGGAGAAATATACTTCCAAACTACAAATAAAGACGAATTTACTGTTCATGACTCAACAGACCAACCGAAACCAAAGAAACCGAAAGACAACCTAAAACCAGAAGGTGCAATAGAAATACCTAAAAAGGAAACGTTCAAACCAGGTGAAAGAGCTCCGATAGTAAAACATCCAGATAATCTAAAAGTGACCGGAAAATTTACAAAAAGAACACCAGAAAAAGTTTTGCCTGCAGAAAGACCAAAACCTATACGCCACGATGATAGTTTAAAACCAGAAGGTGATTTCGAAAGGCCACAAAAGGAAAAATTTATACCAGCCGACAGACCTAAACCAATTCGTCATAATGACAGCTTAAAACCAGAGGGAGACTTCGAAAGACCTGAAAAAGAAAAGTTTAGGCCAGCTGATCGACCTAAACCAATAAGACATGACGATAGTTTAAAACCTGAAGGAGATTTTGATAGACCAGAAAAAGAAAAGTATAGGCCAGCTGAACGACCCAAACCTATCCGCCATGATGACAGCTTAAGACCAGAAGGTGATTTCGAACGGCCGGAAAAAGAAAAATTTAGACCAGCTGATAGACCTAAACCAATAAGACATGACGACAGTCTAAAACCTGAAGGAGATTTTGAAAGGCCAGAAAAGGATGTATTCAGGCCCGCTGAAAGACCTAAGCCAATTCGACATGATGATAGCTTAAGACCAGAGGGTGACTTTGAAAGGCCTGAAAAACAACCTTTCAGACCAGCAGACAAAAGGGAACCAATACGAAAAAACGACAGTTTAAAGCCAGAAGGAGACTTTGAAAGACCTGAGAAACAACCGTTTAGACCTGCAGATAGACGGGAACCAATACGCCATGACGACAGTTTAAGGCCAGAGGGTGACTTCCAGAGACCAGAAAAGGATGTGTTTAGACCTGCTGAGAGGCCAAAGCCTATTAAGCATGATGACAACTTAAGACCAGACGGCGACTTTGAAAGACCTGAAAAACAACCATTTAGACCGGCCGATAGACCTAAACCTATACGTCATGATGACAACCTAAGACCAGACGGCGACTTTGAAAGACCTGAGAAACAACAATTTAGACCAGCTGACAGGCGGGAACCAATACGCCATGACGACAGCTTAAGACCTGAAGGTGACTTCCAAAGACCGGAAAAGGAAGTGTTTAGACCTGCAGAAAGGCCAAAGCCTGTTAAACATGATGACAATTTAAGACCAGACGGCGACTTTGAAAGACCTGAGAAACAACCATTTAGACCAGCTGACAGACGAAAACCAATACGCCATGACGACAGCCTAAGGCCTGAAGGGGACTTCCAAAGACCGGAAAAGGAAGTGTTTAGACCTGCAGAAAGGCCAAAGCCTGTTAAACATGATGACAATTTAAGACCAGACGGCGACTTTGAAAGACCTGAGAAACAACCATTTAGACCGGCTGATAGACGGGAACCAATACGTCATGACGACAGCTTAGAGGGTGACTTCCAGAGACCAGAAAAGAATGTTTTTAAACCTGCAGAAAGGCCAAAGCCTGTTAAGCATGATGACAACTTAAGACCAGATGGCGACTTTGACAGACCTGAGAAACAACCATTTAGACCTGCAGACAGACGGGAGCCAATACGCCATGACGACAATTTGAGACCGGACGGCGACTTTGAAAGACCAGAAAAGCAACCATTTAGACCTGCAGATAGACGGGAACCAATACGCCATGACGACAGCTTAAGACCAGAGGGTGACTTCCAGAGACCAGAAAAGGATGTGTTTAGACCTGCGGAGAGGCCAAAGCCTATTAGGCATGATGACAATTTAAGACCTGATGGCGACTTTGAAAGACCAGAAAAACAACCATTTAGACCAGCCGATAGACCCAAACCTATTCGTCATGATGACAACTTAAGACCAGACGGCGACTTTGAAAGACCAGAAAAACAATCATTTAGACCTGCAGACAGACGGGAACCAATACGCCATGACGACAGCCTAAGACCAGAGGGTGACTTCCAAAGACCAGAAAAGGATGTGTTTAGGCCTGCTGAGAGACCAAAGCCTATTAGGCATGATGACAATTTAAGACCAGACGGTGACTTTGAAAGACCGGAAAAACAACCTTTCAGACCTGCTGATAGACGGGAACCAATACGCCATGACGACAGCTTGAGGCCTGAGGGTGACTTTCAGAGACCAGAAAAGGATGTGTTTAGACCTGCTGAAAGGCCAAAGCCTGTTAAGCATGATGACAACTTAAGACCGGACGGTGACTTTGAAAGACCGGAAAAACAACCTTTTAGACCTGCTGATAGACGGGAACCAATACGCCATGACGACAGCTTAAGGCCTGAAGGTGATTTTCAGAGACCTGAAAAGGAAGTGTTTAGACCTGCAGAAAGGCCTAAGCCTATTAAGCATGATGACAATTTAAGACCAGATGGTGACTTTGAAAGACCAGAAAAACAACCATTTAGACCTGCAGACAGACGGGAACCGATACGCCATGACGACAGCTTAAGGCCTGAAGGTGATTTTCAGAGACCTGAAAAGGAAGTGTTTAGACCTGCAGAAAGGCCTAAGCCTATTAAGCATGATGACAACTTAAGACCAGATGGTGACTTTGAAAGACCAGAAAAACAACCATTTAGACCTGCAGACAGACGGGAACCGATACGCCATGACGACAGCTTAAGGCCTGAAGGTGATTTTCAGAGACCTGAAAAGGAAGTGTTCAGACCTGCAGAAAGGCCTAAGCCTATTAAGCATGATGACAACTTAAGACCAGATGGTGACTTTGAAAGACCAGAAAAACAACCATTTAGACCTGCAGACAGACGGGAACCGATACGCCATGACGACAGCTTAAGGCCTGAAGGTGATTTTCAGAGACCTGAAAAGGAAGTTCAGACCTGCAGAAAGGCCTAAGCCTATTAAGCATGACGACAACTTAAGACCAGACGGTGATTTTGAAAGACCTGAGAAACAACCATTTAGACCGGCAGACAGACCTAAACCTATACGCCATAATGATAGCCTGAGGCCTGAAGGAGATTTCCAGAAACCCGTGAAAGAAGTGTATAGACCAGCAGAAAGACAAAAGCCAATTCGTCATGATGACAGCTTGAGACCTGAGGGTGATTTTGAGAGACCACAAAAGGAGAACTTTAGACCTGCAGAAAGGCCAAAGCCAATTCGACGTGATGATAACCTTAGACCAGAGGGAGATTTTGAAAGACCTGAGAAAGACATATATAAACCAGGCGAGAGAGCACCTGTTGTAAAACATCCAGATAATTTAAGACCGGAAGGCGAATTTGCAAAACGAACTCCTGAAAAAGTTCGTCCTGTAGAAAGACCAAAGCCTATTCGCCACGACGATAGTTTGCGTCCAGAGGGTGAATTTGAGAGGCCAGTTAAAGAAGAATACCAACCAGGGGAAAGAGCACCTGTTGTCAAGCATCCAGATAATTTAAAACCGGAAGGAACTTTTGAAAGGCGAGAGAAAACAGTTGTTGTCAAAGGTGAAAGAGCTGATATAGTAAGACGCGAGGATAATTTAAGAGTTGAAGGAGAAATAGAAACTTACAGATCTAGAGACGATTATGACGGCAACAGAGCTGAAGTTGTTGAGGTCGTCAGGCATTCTGATAATTTGATTGTGGAGGGAGAATTTGTTGACATGTATAAACGAAATGACTATTCTTGCACAAGAGGAGTGCGGTCGGAAAAAATTATTCATGAGGATAATCTTAAAATGACCGGAGAATTTGTAAAGAAAACGACACAAACTGTGGTTAAAGGTGAGCGGTCTAAAGCAATTAGACACGAAGATAATTTAAAACCAGAAGGAGAGTTTGAACGTCCTGTAGCAGAAAAATACAGACCAGGAGACCGGGCTCCAATTGTAAAACACCCAGACAGCCTAAAACCAGAGGGTGACTTTGAACGCCCTAAGCCTGAAGAGTACAGACCAGGGGAACGAGCTCCAGTAGTAAAACATCCTGACAACTTAAGACCTGAGGGAGATTTTGAAAAGCGAATCGTAGAACAATACAAACCTGGTGATAGAGCTCCTATCGTTAGGCACCCTGATAGCCTAAAGCCAGAAGGAGACTTCGAACGTCCTGTTGCAGAAAAATACAGACCAGGCGAAAGAGCGCCAATTGTAAAACATCCAGATAGTTTAAGGCCAGAGGGAGAATTTGAACGACCTGAACCAGAAAAATATAGGCCAGGTGACAGAGCTCCTGCTGTGAAACACCCTGACAACTTGAGGCCAGAAGGTGACTTTGTCAAGAGAACTCCAGAAAAGGTTACGCCGGCGGAAAGACCTAAACCAATACGTCCAGAGGACTCATTAAGACCCGAAGGTGAATTTGAACGGCCTGAGGCTGAGAAGTATAGACCTGGAGAACGGGCTCCAGTAGTAAAACATCCAGATAACTTAAAACCAGAAGGTGAGTTTACCAAGAGAACGCCTGAAAAGGTTTTACAAGCTGAGAGACCTAAACCAATACGTCCAGAAGATACATTGAAACCAGAAGGAGATTTTGAACGACCTACAACGGAAAAGTATAGACCTGGTGACAGAGCTCCTGTGGTTAAACATCCAGATAATTTATATCCGGAAGGTGACTTCGTAAAGAGGACTCCAGAAAAGATATTACCAGCAGAGAGACCGAAACCAATACGTCCTGAAGACTCATTAAAACCTGAAGGTGAGTTTGAACGCCCAGTTGCTGAAAAATATAGGCCTGGTGAAAGAGCTCCGGTTGTCAGGCATCCAGATAACTTAAGGCCGGAGGGAGAATTCACTAAAAGGACGCCTGAGAAAGTGCAACCTATTGAGAGGCCAAAACCTATTCGTCATGGCGACAGTTTAAGACCAGAAGGCGACTTTGAAAGACCTGAAAAAGAAGTGTATAAGCCAGGAGAAAGAGCTCCAGTCGTCAAACATCCGGATAATTTAAAACCAGAAGGCACGTTCGAGAGACGCGAGAAAACAGTCGTAACAAAAGGTGAAAGAGCGGATATAATCGTACGTCAAGATAACTTGAAAAGCACAGGTGAATTTTACGGCGAGAAGAAAGAAGATTATACAGTTACTAGAGGCGAACGGGCTGATATAGTTAGGCGAGAAGATAATTTACGTGTTGAAGGTGAAATAGAAACTTACAGGTCACGAGACGATTATGTTAGTAATAGAGCAGAATTAGTTGAGGTCGTAAGGCATACTGACAACTTAACAGTGGAAGGAGAATTTGTTGATATGTACAAACGCAATGATTACTCATGCACAAGAGGTGAACGCTCAGAAAAGATTATTCACAATGACAATCTTAAAATGACTGGCGAATTCGTAAAGAAAACAACCCAAACAGTTGTAAAAGGAGAGCGTTCTAAAGCAATCAGGCATGAAGATAATCTCACATTAACTGGAGAGATAGAGATACCAGAAAAAGAATCGTATAGACCTGGTGAGAGAGTGCCTGTAGTCAAGCATCCTGATAACTTAAAACCAGAAGGAGAGTTCGTAAAGAGAACTCCTGAAAAAGTTACACCAGGAGAAAGACCAAAACCAATACGCCCAGAGGATTCACTTAAACCAGAGGGTGATTTCGAACGACCTTCCCCCGAGAAATATAGGCCTGGTGAAAGAGCTCCAGTCGTGAGACACCCTGATAACTTAAGACCTGATGGTGAGTTTGAAAGACCAGAACCAGAAAAATACAGACCTGGGGAAAGAGCGCCTGTCGTCAAACATCCAGATAATTTGAGACCTGACGGTGAATTTGAAAGGCCGAAACCAGAACCTTATAGACCTGGTGACAGAGCTCCAGTCGTTAGACACCCTGACAACCTAAGACCAGACGGTGATTTCGAACGGCCAGAACCTGAAAAATATAGCCCTGGTGATAGGGCTCCAATAGTGAAGCATCCAGACAATTTAAGGCCAGATGGGGAGTTTGAACGACGCTCGCCTGAGAAGTATAGGCCCGGCGAAAGAGCACCTATTGTAAAACATCCTGATAATTTAAGGCCTGATGGTGATTTTGAACGACCCGTTCCTGATAAATATAGACCTGGCGAAAGGGCACCAATAGTAAAACATCCTGATAATTTACGACCAGATGGTGAATTTGAACGACGGTCGCCGGAGAAGTACAAGCCTGGGGAAAGAGCACCAATAGTTAAGCATCCTGATAATTTGCGACCTGACGGCGAATTTGAACGACCGGTACCAGATAAATATAAACCTGGAGATAGAGCACCTATCGTAAAACATCCAGATAACTTAAAGGTTTCAGGCGATTTTGCAAGACGAACACCAGATAAGGTTGTTCCTGGTGAAAGGCCGAAACCTATTCGTCCTGAAGACAGTTTGAGACCAGAAGGTGACTTTGAAAGACCAGTAGCTGATACATATAGGCCAGGTGAAAGAGCACCAATTGTTAAACATCCTGATAATCTTAAAGTATCTGGTGACTTTACTAAAAGGACTCCTGAAAAAGTGGTGCCCGGGGACAGGGCACCTATTGTAAAGCATCCTGATAATTTACGGATGGAAGGAAAGTTCGCTCAAAGAGAAACAGTAGACTTACTAAAGGATCACACAAGAGTTCAAAACATATCTAAAATCAATCGGCACCGTCAGACTCAATCTAGTATTGTGATTGGAGACTCTTCTGCAAAAATGGAAGGTAGAAGAGTTGTAGTAAATGAGTCTAAAGTATCTAATGTAACTAAAGCGACTCAGGATGTCCAGCAAAGGTTAGTAAATATGCAGTCAGAAACTACTAGTCAAAATAATATCAATCAAGTAAGTCAGACTCGTACTACTACCCAAAGCAATGCACAAAACGTTAATCAAAAACAAATTTCTACTCATGCTAATGAAACCATTAATCAGAAACACTCTGTTGTTTCTGAGACAAATCAAACGTCAAGAAACATAAGCCAAGAATATAATAATCAAGTTTCGGATTCGAGAATAATTGCAAATAACCAATCTTCTAAGAGTACAATGCAAGATGCAAACGTAAGTAGTCAAGTGCATAGGAGTAGCTCATCTTCAGCCATACATAGCAGCACTACGTCTTCCATGCAGAGCATCTCGACGTCAGCAATGGCGGCAAATTCTTCTTCAGCAATTAAGAAGAGCTCGTCGACACAAATGCAAAGTGGGTCATCATCAGTATTACAGAGTAACATCGTTCGAGAAAGTAACACTCAAACGAGCCGCAACGAAAGTGTACAAAAGAATATATCTCATCAAAGCCATGCCAAGTCGGACTCTTCACAGACCTTTAGACGAAGTACTACTGAACTCCAAGAAGTCTTATCTGGAGCCGGTGAAACAACTGAGGTCCAACAAAAGTCTCATTTTAGAAAACACAATATTATTTCCGGTTCCTCGACTGATCTTGCTAACTCTGTACTCCATAGGAAATCGGAAACGTCTTCTTCAGAAGCAGCACAAAACTTATCGTCTGCTTCGTCGTCACAAAGGCGAAGTATTCAATCATATAATAATCAATACGGTTCGAATCAGTCAGATAGAAGAAGTTTAAGCACACTTCACAGACAAGGAATCAGTCACAGTGAACTACAGAGTGGTGCTACGAGACGCTCCGAAGCTTACCAATCGGAAAACAACGATAACTTTTATGGACAAAGAGAGTCAAGCTCCTACGGCAATTTCAAGACAACCGAGAGAGTTACAAGAGTGAGGAGCAGTCAGACGTCCCACTTTTCTCTGGGAGAAGATCAAAGTAGAGTAAACTCGTACACCTCATACAGAAACGAATACAAACCTAGAGTAACTGGTCCCTGTCCCGCCAGCCTTATACAGACTAAAAAAGAAACATCTCCTTTCATACATACTAGAGATACCCATAAGCATCAATTTTACGTCTCAAAGAAAATATAATTTATATATACTTGAATATATTGGTCGATACGAAACCAATGTTACGGTAGTTAAATATAAATTTATAAATACATTTACGAAAAAAAATTAATAAAATATATAAGTAAATAGATAACTGCTTCTATGCGTCACGACTGACACACCTAGTAAACCTATTTTCACAGTGATGCTATTGCTACGTAGATACTGACAGACTACTTTTCATAGACTAAGAATACTTTTATAAATCCCTATAATACTTAATTAATTTTATGTAATGATACGAAATAAATTTTGTATTTAATAAATGTGTTTGAAAATTTAATAACATGACATCAAATATAAATTTGGTGGTGCTATAAAAATTTTAGCTAGTGTCCTGAAATCAGAGAATAGTCATGTTATCAAATTTTTGGAACACTACATAGACAAAAAATTGTTTTTTGTTAAACTGTAAACAAGTTGAAATTATATTCCTCTGTGGTGTTAAGGCAAAGCATGGGGTATTCATTGAAATTTCTGTGATTCATCTCCTATACTGACATAATTAATGTGAAATATTCTTGTAAGTTCATTCTGCGCCATTTGACTTCAAAGGCTAAATTTATTTTTATTCTAAATACTTTCTAAAATTGGTGAATGAATATGCATAAAATTGACTGGAAAGTAAACATAACATAACAATACGAAAGTTCATTTCTTGATTGAAACTGACCAATCACAGTGTTAATGCATTTGTTTACTAACGAGATATTAAATTCATTTGCACTAAATTTTGCTATTCATTAATCCTAAACTTGTTTTGTACAAAAAGCCAATTGAAAATCATTGACCGATTCGGTCACTTGTCGCTGTCAAAGATGTTAATGTTAAAATTAGCAAGACATGAAGGAAACGTTCTTTATTATTTTTTTCCTTGATATTTTTTTGTTTAAAAACTGTAAATGGTTGATAGGTTTTGTAAAGCAACGATCCTGAAATTTCAGCCTTATCGCCTCAGATTCTGAAAGCCCTGCAAGCCATATTAACTTAAAGTCCAGCCTATCTGTGATGCGCTTTAATGCTATAATTTAAGGTGGATGAATTTATTAACAAATTATATTTTTTTTATAAATTATTACTTTTGTAATTAAAAATAATTATAAGAATTAAATAAATTGATACTAACTTGATGACTGTTTTGTTAATTTATATTTTTTTATCAGATTAGCATCTTGGGGTTAGACCACAGTCATATATTGCAACCATCGGGCACAATTAAACTATTAATAATAATTAAATAAACATGGCCCAACTAAAACCTCAAGCTTACATCTTTTGCAACCAAGCATAGTGTTGTATCCAACGTCTTAATTTTGTACCAGAAGGAGGGACAGCCGACAGCTTGCTGTTAAATTTACCATGGTAAGCTATCAGATGAATCTAGTACCTCGCTGTATCAACTTCACAACGTGCTAAAAAAATAACCTCCATAAACTCCTCAGGCTGGGATGTCCTATTAGCCAGGTTACCAATATTATCAGTGTAAAAACAACAGGAATTTGAACTATTCAACACATTATATCCGCCATTAATATAAAAATCAGAGTTATTAGAAGAGTTTCTCAAGATGTAAATCAAGAATTTCCTAAACCATAACGATAACTATTGCGTTATTATTCTACAGTTATTTTTTTATTCTGTTGGAAAAATATTTATCATTTTGAACTTTCAGTTGTCTTTACCCCAATTATACAAGCGCATTGTAACCAGTATATGCAGATATTCTGTTGCTGCCCTGATATTCCATAATGAGAAGAGGCTTTTCAATATTTTATATTTCAATTAACGCAATGGTATAGAAAGTAAAACAAAGGCATAAAGTCAAATATTTTTCCCGATTGGTAATACTCAGAAATGGGGTTAAGGAAAAGCAATCATAAAAATAATCATATATTGGGTATATGATTTCCTAACTATAACTCCTAGAATAGATTTAGTAAAAAACGATATTTTTAATACATTTTTATTTACAAATCCAAAAATATATAATAAGAACGTTTATATACAACTTTTAACAATTTTGCTTTATGGTATTAATACTTTCAAGATTATTTTTTGTACAAAAATTATATGTACAGAATTAATTGAAAAACATAATTTCTTGGTAACATGGAAACATATATATTTAATCATAACAATGTTTTAAATGGGAAGTATAACATATTAAACTATAGATACATACTATAATAATTAACAGTAATGGAAAATACTATAAAACATTAAAATAAAAATACTGGGTGCAACAGGGTACCCACCTCTTTACTATGTCACTTTCACTTATGGTTATTTTTGGATTCTTTGATTTTGTAGTTTCGCTAATGTTTTAACTAGTAGGCATTGTTTGTCATTCATAACTAGAGTAATTCGCGATTCAAAGTCCGTAGCAGCGCCACCGTCGCTGATAAGAAATTGATAACGAAAGGGTGATCGTTGTTAAAGTCCTTATGGGGATTTTCTGGTTTTTCTTATTTGTGACGATTATTTCTTTAAATTTTTTATCAAAGTGCTTTAATTTAACTAATTTTAGGGCGTATGCACTCAGTAGAATCACAATTTCATTGAAAAATAGCGTTTTAATGGGTTGTCACGAGTATTTAAATTGAGTGATAAGAAAATGAAGATCATAATATAGTGTTTTATTATATTTATTGTTAATTGATGTTACTTTTAAATAATTTTAGTTTGCACAAACACACAAAATTACCATTTAATTGCATTAAATTGTTTAAATTAGTTGTAACAGGTATTTAAATTAACTGATAAAAAGCCGATTTTCACTGTAATGGTGTTTTAATTTATTAATCAATTTTATTTACGCACTAAAATAATTAATAACTCAATAAATTCACTTTTTGTAAAATGTTTGTTTAAATTATCCGTTTAGGTTTTATTATTTCTGGGTTAAGTTGGACGAATCAAAGTCTGTAGTGATAAGAGCCTGATTCTATATTTAAAATCCTGGAATTATCGAAATATTTATCTATGAAATATTTGCAATTTTTTAGCACCGATGGTCGTTCTAATAATTTTCATCACATTTATCACAAATTAACAAACAATAAATAAAAGAAGAATTTTTATCGGCTCCCATGCTAATCCTATGATACAAAATTTTTGATCACCCTTTCGTTTTCCCGCCATTGGTATTGCCAACCTTACAACTATCTCTTTGAATCGCGAATAGGCATTCATACCAAATTTAACCATACAATTTTACATTCACAAGTTATTTTCAGCTAATTTCAAAAGGATCATTCAGTTAATGAAATTGGTAACATCACCAAAAAAAAACTTTGATCAGGAATGTCAGTAAAAGTTTATGTTGCTCATCAGGAACTGATAAGGAAATTTCTCATAATTCTAAATAATTAATGATTAGTTTTAGTAAGTACAACCAGAGTGCAATCACTGATGTCAATATCGAGTCACTAAAACTATGTTAACCCTAATACTTGTAACAATTATAACTGTTGCTGTATTATTAAATTAAAAAATTAAATTCCTTTTTGCAACTATTAATAAGAAGCAAATGTTATGATTTGCTTACTTAAGTTATTGTTTTGATATAAAAACTCAAGACTTTTACTGTACAATTACAACTTGTATTAAATTAAAAATTACTGAAAACTTAAGCTTAAATGAGAGCTAACTAAAGGCAAACTTCCTTCTGATAAGAAAAAACTTACTAGAAATCATTTTACAGCAAGAAATTTAGACTAAATAATTGGATCATATTATTAGAATCCAATTAGAAGCAGGGATGTTGAACAGTTTTAAAATGTTTTCAAAATAACACTGATTAATAGTGCTTTTCTGTCGCGAGATAGTCCTTGTAGAAGTCTACTTATAATGAATTATAATTAAAATAATTTATTATTATAATTATTATAATTAAATAATTTATTAATTAATTATAATTATATTGAGTGTACAATAAATCATAAAACAATTTTTTAAAATAATTTTATACATGACACCATATTATAAATGACCATCTTTCACATCTTTACTAACAGGCATTTTCATAACAAAAATCATAGTCATAATAATTATTCATTTATTATAAAATATAATTAAACTTTTCTGGATTTTTTTTAATGTTGATAGTCCAAGAACGGGATAATAAAAATAAATTATTGTGGCGATGTTTCGGCCAAGCAGGCCATAATCATGCCTTAAAAAGAAAAAAAGCAAAAAGCAAAATCCACCCTGTTGAGAATATAGGGTTTTATTAAAAAATAATTAAAAACTAAATAAGGCATATTCTTTAATTTTTAATTCTTTTTTATAAAACCCTATATTTACAACAGGGTGGAATATGCTTTTTTCTTTTTAAGGCATGATTATGGCCAGGTTGGCCAAAACGTCGTCACAATAATTTATTTTTTATTGTCCCGTTCTTGGACTATCAACATTTAAAATAAGTTAAAAGGGATACAACTAAACGTCTGGATTTTTAAAATAGAAATAAAACAACCAAAAATTCTAAGCGCTCTTAGTATCACTTCAAATCAACCAACCCAATCACCAAATGCATAATAAATTAGTCAGAGCAAGGATTTGTTTCTAGAATATGTTAAAACCTCATAACTGTTTGAAACAAGTTTGTAATGAAGCATTGAAATTTCAATTCCCAAATAATTTTACATTCGATCTAACTTCCAAAGCATTATGAGATTCCACAGTTATTTGAAACACACTCGAGAAAAGTTGATGAATTACAACTTTTAACATGCCTATCAAAACACCTTAACACTACTCATTAATGAACATAAAATTACAAAATAAATCTAATTTACACTTAATATAATGTGAAACTAAGTTAAACTAATTAAAACTAAAGTGTAATGGTAACATAATTATCACAAACATGTTTAAAACAACTAAAATAAATCACAACCTAGATAATACAACAGATGAGGGTCTTCTGAATCTATCAGTAATAAAAGTTTAAATAAAATTGACAATCTTACATTTTATTATTAGTATAGAAATCAGCGGAGCTTCTATTGAAGTCACTACGGCCACTTCGTCAAGTTTGTCTAAACATTAATGAAAAGTTGTAAAGAGATGGAGATTTGATAATTTACACTGCTAACACAAGGTCAGTATTTCATTATTTTTGAGAAAATAATTTAGCAAAATATTACAGACACATTCACCACTGAAACACACATGCATATTCAGCTTTTAATGTTAGATTTTTATATCTTTGAGATCCTCACAGGAATCAAACTTGTTTTCTAGTGAGTTTATGAAAACATTAATCACCATGAAAAGGGTTGATTGTTTTTAAATTTCATTATCAAATAGCATCGGTTATTACTAACATAATTGTCACTCATATTTTAAATTTTTGCAAAGGCATATAGTACAGCCGATATTGATAGCGCCAATATCATAGAATACAGTGGTCTGAATCAGTTACAACCTATCTTTCCCTAGTGGAACCTGATTTTGTCTAACCTTAATCAAAATGCTTAATTAGAAATTAAGATTTTTTCACTCTGATATCCCTAGGTAATATATCTCTAGGGTCTTAAGGTTTTTATCTTAATACCCTAACTAAAATACCTGTTATTCTATACTAAAAGTTACAAAATCACAACCGCACCCATAAAATTGATAAGGGAACATTTCATTATACATTAACATGAAAGAAAATTCATTAATAGTGGTACAAATTAGGAAGTCAGAAACTTAAAAATTCTCTTCATAGAATATAAATAGCCATATACTGATGAATATTGAGCATATTTTATATTGCAATTAAAATGGTTCACTGCTAGTATTTTTCATCAACAGATAAAGTTAGAGAAGCCACAAAATACGACATAATTTGGGCATTTTACTGAGAGTTCCCAGATACTATGTTCCTGTTTTAAAAAAATTATTAATTATCGTTTTTAAAACAGTTGCATAGTGAATAAATAATTAGCTATAATTTCATTAGTATGTTGGCACAATAAGGAGCATTATTGGTAGCCTCTAGATGTTGAAACTAGGATTCCTATTCAGTATTACTCTCAAATGTAAAACAATAAAAATTTATAATAATAAAAATATAACATTATCTGGATTTATCACTAAAGGAGGGCAAAGCTTACTATAGTGTAGTAACCATAATTAAGTTTGAAATACAAACATGCTTGAGAACGAACAGACAGCTCCGCCGCCCATTTCTTAACTTAGACTTCACTTTAAAAGTGAACATCTACCTACATGCCGATTTGCTGAATATTTTTGAGATCTGTAAGCGCTAAAACATAGAAATTTGATAACAATTAAATAGGATTTGCTAGGCAAAATTAATTTTTGTAAGAGGCATGTAAAGTTTATTTTATCCTTCATTTTAATTTTATCTTTTAACTTGAAACAACCATGTTTTAATTGGTCACTTTTATTAGCAATAATTCTCTTCAAATTATTTTTTTTAAATAGGAATAAATCAATATAGTATAATAAACTATAGGCCGTCCCAAATATAATTGAATATTATAAACAAAATGCAGTATTTCCTAATACAAACTCTTATTAGATAAGGTCATGGCTTTACAAATACATATCTAAAACATAAATAAAAACACCTTCTATTTATAGTCTAAGAGCCAGACCTAAAAAGTGTGACTCATTTTGCACTACTTCAAACCAAATTTTCATATGAATGCGTGCACTCAAAATATTAAAAAAATTGCACAAATTTCAGTTTTCTAGCATTAAGTTTCATTTTTTGTTCGTGAACAAAAATTGAAGAGAACATTTTTTGAAGCTGATAAAATATCCTATAAAACGAGAGTTTATTCATCAAAATCGGATAATTACAATCAAAGATATGACTTGTTAAATGGCCAAAAAATGCACAACAAGCCAATCATTTTTCAAAGCTATTACCTGACTTTGCATAAATTGACCAATTTTTTGGTGTTCTTGAAAAAGCCATAACTTTGGTTGCAGCGATCCGATTTGGATGATTAAACACTCGTTTTATAGAACATTTTATCGCCTTTCAAAAACGTTCTCTTCATTGTTTTGCACACAACACATAGAGAACCAATTATCCCAAGAAATTCGTGCAATTTTCTAAAATTTTAAGCATGCCCAATTATATGAAAGGCTCCACTCTGGATAGGCAGACTATGTTTTTCTTCATAACGTAAGGTATATTTTCAGAAAAATTTGGTTTGAAGAAGTACAAACTAAGTAACATTTTTTCATTTACTATTAATTTAAGTGTAGGTTGAAGTAATATATTATACATGTAATATATGTAAATGAGGCTCCTGGTTCTAAAAGATAAAGTATAATGCTAATAATTGATTCATTCATTCCTACTTTTTTGCATTTCTCCTATTATAATTTCACTCGATTTTTCATGAAATATATAACACATTACATAACAAATGAAAGAGAGATCACAACATTGCTTGCTTTTAGTCATAAACAATAAAGCATATTTTACCAAAATATCATTGGAAGAACAAAACTAATTTACAATATTGTTATTTATGTTATTGGTTTAAAGAAACATTAATACATTTAAAATTATTTTGGTAACAATCTATACAACAACTGAGCCCAGGAAGTAAAGTTGAGGATATTCCCTAAAATAATATTTTGAGTTGGAGTAAGTCAACACCAAAATGAGGTATCATCAAGCATACTTCTGATAATAACAACACATATCCCACCAAATATAACCTATTGAAAACAAGTATTTGTAAAAAAGTTCGCCACTTCAATATTTTCATCTACCAACCTTTGGAAGAAAGGTTGGTAGATGAAAATATAGTAAATAGAAATGCCCAAAATTTCAAAATTGCAATATTTGGATTATTACCCTATTTTGGGAGCTCTCAGGCTTATTCTTGAAGTTCAATCCTGGACAGCCAGACCACAATTATGGTTTTATCTTTATTCTAATGTTATTTTTAAGATGGGTAACTAAAACTCTAAGACGGGTTATGCCTTCATTTGCCCTTTCTCTAAATACAGCTTAGAATATAAACAATTAAATAGACCAACAGAAATAAACCCATACAGAGCCATATGTATTTAATGAAAAGCGGAAAAACTGTTGGGATAGCCAGTTTCAATGCTTATCAATGACAAATTAAAAAATAAAGTAAATAAAATATTTTTGTTTTATAATTTTTTTTAGAAGTATACCTACATATTTTTTAAATTTTTATTTAAATAAAAATAATTTAAAACTCCATCAATTGTCTGCAACTCTTGTTGGGTCCTGACCCAAAGGGGTAGTATCCCTGGTCTAGATTTCCCTCATTTAATTTTAAGGATTTAATTTTCATTGATTAAATGTTTAGCACAATATTAATTTTTTAACCATCAAGTTTACTTGACAGGGCTCATAAATTTTATACAAATATTCTATTGTACAATATAAATATTTATAAATTTATTAACTGTTAATATATAATTTACAATAATTATTGGTCTCAGAAATATGGAAGAAAGAAAACACTTATAGACTAAAGGGATTAAGTAAAGCAGAGCAACTATTAGGTTATTTAGACCTTGTTGGATTGATTAGAAGTCAATGTACTGAATATGTAAACAATAAATCTATAGAATACAACAAAGGAAAAATGAATCAGTTCATTTAATACTATCTAACATCTTATGAGTGTATAAGTTTATAGTAACAATCAAAGGTAATGCTACTGCTTCTATAGCAATAGAGTAAATAGAGATTTTTAAGCATAGTCTTAGTTTAACTATACAAAATGAATATATAATTCTTATTTATAATTAGCATATAGCATTGTATGCAAGATCATTACTTGATATCGAGTCAGACTTATTCCTATGTTATTAACGTTGGAATAAATCTTACGCAAGCTCATATAATGTACTTAGATACAACACTGCATGTCCAGTCAGTGAATCAATAAATCTGAAAATATTATATACTTCCTTCACACGTGGTGTTTGGTAGGAGGTCCAACACCGTGTTAGGGTGTTCATCCCCCACGGGAGTTGTTGTGAGAACGGTATTGAACACAAGGTTCAACTCTAAACTTTTTCGGGGTAGAGTCTAAACAATAGGTAAAAATACCTTGTGAACAATCCCCTTGAGTTGAATCCCTTGCTAAACACTGCGTGTGAATGAAGTAATAGTTGCATTTAGAGAAAGTTAATAGATAATTGTGAGTAATCAAAGTAATTTAATTTAGACATAACTTTGGTACAAGTAATCTAACAAGGTCAAATGGCAAAGCTGGAGGTAAATATTCATCAGCATATTGAAAATATTAGGATAATTCAAGTAGGAAAGATCAAGCAATCTGTCTTACAAGCGTACTTCGATTATTTGAGTAACGAAGACCCTATCAAATTCAGTCGGTCAATATTAAGCAAGGAAAGGGCGAAACAATACTTAAATTAATTTCGTATGTTGTTGCTGATAGCAAAAATACATTTTTAGTTCTATTAATACTCCATTTCCAAGGTACATCAATTCTATTATCATATTCCGTAATCATTTACGACAGTTAAATAGAAAAAAATTTACAAGTTAAAAGTTATTTTTAATTATTTGATTAATTTATTGTATACTGTAGGATTTTTATTTTTATATTTAATATGTTATAAAAATTGTATGAAAAAATTAAATGAAAAAATTCTAATGGTCAACCCTTCCCTCTTATTAAGGCTTGTTTTAACTATTCCGTCCAATAGTTCACAAATAAACATAATTATTTGGCAACGTAGGTCAGACTGTTATTTCATCGGGCACTTTATTGTTTTTGCCATCGTGAGTAGCGTTGAGTTGAGAACACGACGGTTTCGAGATGCAGGATTCTTTCACATCGTTTTTCTGATCGCTGTGATGACTGACGTTACTTTCCTTCCTACTCTCCGACGTATCGTATTCGTCCGCTTCTTCTGTCATTTCTAATCTTCCTGCTTCTTGCATTGCGATGATTTTGGCTAGAAGATGTCTATTACCGTTTCTAGAAATTTTATCTTTTAAAGAATCTATTTGGTTAGAGAGTCTTTTGAACTCTTCCTGGAATAAAAATCGAACAAAGGCATATAGTAAATTATACAATAGATGAAAGGAAAACAAAAGTTGAAACAGAGAAATAAAAATAGGATTGTTACTTAATATGGAAGCGGATAATAATAGAGGATATTTGGTGGTAATATGTAATTGTGCAGCAACAGGAATAAACGCAGGTTGAGGTTGTTCCCGCAGGGGTTATCCCTGAAGAGTCTCAAGGCTCTAAATGGGCAATATTATTATTAAACAAAATAGGCTTCCGAATGTTATTCTTATAAAGTTTAGTTTTGTAGAGAATGCTCTGTATTTTTTCCATGATGTCCTACATCCCTCAAGATGCCTCCCACAGTGGAAACGAAACATCGGGTTCTTCATCTACATTGACGCGGTCACCACCAGTAGACCTAAATCTTCATTATTATTATTAATAAACTATTTATATATTATTAAAGACTTGAAAAGCTTGCCTGGAATACTTACCACAGTACTTACTTGAATATCTTGTTCAGTAAGCCGGATTTCAGGTCCGGCCGTCGAAGAATTAGTTGAAATACCATGACCTGAGTTACCAGATCTTGGTTTATTTAAAAATTTAGAAATTTGTAACTTTGGTACAGTGCTAAAATTATCTTCTTGCTTGCCATGCCCTTTGAAAACCATGTATGCCTTTGGAAAAAAAAATAATTTAAGATACAATTATTACTATAAAATTCTAGAAAAAAAAATATTAACTTAGTAGGTATTTGGCTGCGAGCTCAACGAAAATTAATTCTTACTCTAAATACAAGCAGTGTATTTACTTCATTACTTACAAATTAATTTTAAGAGTGATGAGGAATATATTTTTCATAACATAGACTTTAAGAATGAAGTGGCACGGTTAATTCTGTTTTCATGGAACCAACCCAAGAAAATGTGTAGAAAACTTCATTTTTGCTCATAGTGGTTTCCTAGTGACTATATTGAGTTTATAGTCTGAACAAATTACTTACTAGATCAATAAATAATTGCAGTCCTCAAGAGATAAATATAATAAACGATCAAAAGTTGTCAAGTTAATTTAATCGAACTATGCTTTATGTGATTTATGTTTCACTTTAGTTTCTACTTCGATCTCCTTGATGTTCTTGTTAAAACAATAAAAACTGATACAAATATGTATTATTAATTATAAACAACTTAAAACGAGTATTTTAAAAGATTATTGAAATTCTTTTTTCATACCTTACTTCCGAAAATCAATCCAAGAAGAAGCGTAATCGTCAACTGGGTGTGACAGAAGAATATGATGTACAGAAGATCAGGATTAGCAGGAGATTGTAAAAATAACCTAAAACGTTACAAACTTAAATTAAAACGAAATATTGCGAACATTCTGGCGCGTAGCCAGCCAAAAATTATAGGGCGAAACCAATCCCAGAGAGAATGCACACATGGTGACATTTTTCGGGGGGGGGGGGGAGACTGGCCTTTCCTTGACATCGAGCCTGCGAACATGACGATTGCATAATACAGGTTTGCACAATAATGCTATGCAGTAATCCAGGAACAGCATGCAGAAGTTGTTTGCAGTATAAATTTGGCGATATTTATATTGTGAGAACGAGCGAAGCGAGCGCAAAGTAGAAAGGATGAGCGTAGTGAATCTGATCAGAAGAGAAAAAGTTCCGAGGCACTCCGTACTTGATTTTTTCTTATCTTTGAGCTTTCTGGCGACCATGCTAAATTTGTTTGAATTAATTAAAGAACAACATTTTTATTTACACATCAATATACTTCCAAAAATTTTAAACAAAACAGTTAGTTAAGAAACCTTTTGGAAAATATTGATTGAATATATTGTTTGTAACTATTGACAGGTTTTAAAAGCATTAAAGTAAACATAAAAATTTATAGATGTTTACAGCATTTTTAGCAAATTTCCTTGGATAGAAATGCAGATGGGATGTTAATTGCATAAAAATGCGATTGGGATCATAGGTTTATGATGATAAATCTGTAAACGCAACCGCCTGACGCTCTGAATGACAACCTAGTTATCCTGTTTTTTGGGTTAAATAAAAATTAGTTAAACAACTGTGATACATTATGGCACTAAAACAACGACTGCCCAGGCTGACCAAGACCACAAACTGAGTGGTACTACCTACATCCATGCTCCTAACAATAGAAGCTGAATTATTTTTTTATCAATTTAATTAAATTAGTTAAAATATACTCATATAGAGTTATCATTGCAAGAGAGGGATTCAAAAGCGTTTAACGTTAAAGCCTATGATTGTTAGCATTGAGTATACTAACCAATATCTAAGAAGTAGTAGAAAAAATAATAAGAACAGTTACTGGAAAACTTACATAGAAATGTTTAAAAATACTGAGAGTAAAAATTCGTTGTATATGGCCATTGATATAAATCTGCTCTCGTTAAAGTCTGACGGCGCCTTCCTGACTACGATGCAGAGTCTTATACCCCACACAAGGAACAGCACCTCAACTGAAATTATTCAAAACTATTCTATGAATACAAAATAAAACATATTTCCTGAGGTAGGGAATATTTAAAATTTAATTCCTTATTGTGCAAACGATAACACGTGAAATTTTTGTCTTGGGTAAAAAAAAGTCGGGTGTGCAAATTTTGTCACGAAATTGTAGGGGGTGGGACAGGGAGAATCAGTTGATTTACTCTAGGAAAGTAGGTACAATTTCCAGGCTCTCTGGGATAACCCACAGTACCCCTCCACCAATCCTATGTACTCATATTACATAGCAATGAACATGGTAACTTCATTTGTATTGTCGAAGTCTGCACTAGCCTGTTATAAGTCTAGTTCCTTATAATTAAATGATTTCATGCGTCAACGGGTTGTAGTCTGTTAGGAAAGGTGTGATTTCTCACAGGCTGTCAGTGATTTATTGAAGCTTGTTTACACCTAACAGTAAGTTCTACTTGACTTCGGTAGGATTCTCGCCCGCAAACAGAGCATTTGGTTGCATATTAAGTGAGAATCGATGAGTTCCTGGCCTATATTGCTAGATTCCCTGCTTCATAGCCCCTTATTATCTGCTTGTTAGACTAAACCCGCTGTACATTATCGTATTGCATTTCAGACATATTTTTTTTTAATATATGTATTTTGTATACGACATACTAATGTCTTAACATCGTGTGACCACGAAGTAGATCCTAAAATTCTACAGCAAGGGTCCTAAATTTAGAGGAATAACAGTTAAAGATCTTACTAGTTAAATAAAGAATACCTGCAATCGTACCGGCTCGGGACCGGCTGACCTTTTTATTGTGAAATTGTAGGCATAATTTTTTTTTTTTTGAGGTAGTACGTAATTGAGCACTTTATTGGACCGTTTTTAGGATGAGAAGCCAATCATTATTGTACTAGGAGGTTATTTAGTACTTTTCACCTCCGAGGACAATAATGAATGTAAAAAAACTCCTAGGACGTAAAAGTAATTCATATGTTGCCGCCATTACTGTAATGTAGCGTGTTCAAAAAACAATCTGCGTTAAACCTTTATGAGTTTTCTTTAAAAACGTTCATTTTGTTTCTGTTTTCGTTTTTAAAAGGTGTTCTAATTGACAATTTTTGTGTGTTTATTTGTAAAGCTTTTACATTTTTGAGTAAAAGTGTGAAGCTATGGATGAATTTAATGACGACGATAATATGGAGTTAATTGGACGTTTGTTTTTTTTCAATCAAGTATATCGCGCAGTTTAATGAGTGCTATTTTTTGATTTTTTTAATGAGTGCTTTATTTAATGAGTGCTACCTCAAAAAAAAATAGTGTATGCCATTCGGCTGAGAATGTCTTTATGTCTTGGCAATTTTTCCCGACTCGCTTCGCTCGTCGGTAAATCTAATTGCCGTGACATAAAGACACACTTCTCAGCCTTATGGCATAAATAACTATTTTAAATAAAAGATTTTTTTCAAACGTATTAATATTTATTATTATTAATATGTGTATCTCAGTTTGCACATTGTTAATTGTATTATTTATTTCACTTTATTGCAAGCAAACATTTTTACTTTTCCTCATATATAGTGGGTATATAGGAAAAGTATTGTGTTTGCAAAAAATCTGGAATCTTAATGTCACATGAATTATTCGTTTCTGGTGTTTTTAAGGTCTAATAAGTGGTTTTTACAAAGTTTTCTGTGTCGAGTAAGTGTGTGAGTCTGCTTTTCTTGTAGCTCCCAGTGTACGTAAGCTAGAGAGTTGAAACTTTGTATAAAAATAGGTTTATAGGTGTAGTTGTGCTTTTGGGAAAATAATTGTTTTATGACGCCATTGACTTGCAAAATTTCGAGAAATCATAAAACGCGGACAAAGGTTGCGATTTATTTAAGTTTTAGCACCCATGTAGCCATGTATAAGACTAGTATATGTGCCAAGTTTCATTTAATTATTAGCATTAGTTCAATTTTTAACAAATGACTGTACGAAAATGGTAATCATGGAATAATCAATTATAATAAACAATAATCAAAAATTGGAAAAGGAGATTTAATAATAATCTCGGAACTTTTCCACACCACATCGGATTTACTACGCTCATCCCCTCTATTTCGAAATCACTTCGACATTATATACATTTGATTAGTATCCCGTAGTCAAGTATCCAGGCACTGACCTCGCTTAATGGTACTTAACTTTTATGATTCAACAAAAACCATTGATAAACTTGTCGTATTGAAACAAAGCTTGGCATACTCATTTGATGCGTCAGTGGAAGCAGTTACACCGAAATTCAACTTAACTAGAGTATTTTTTCAAAACACGTATATAAATAAGCAAGTCATTCGATAAAAATTAAACTAATGCTGATAATGAAATGGAACTTTGAAACCAAAAATGAGCCTATGTTAGACTTATGCGTGCCTAATTTTCAAATCTATCAAACAAATATTCCGTGTTTCATGAACTTTTGCTGAACAATTTTTGCTGGTTAATAATGACGCCATAAAAATAGTTTCCAAGGAACACAACTATAGACCTAGAGATTCGATTTGTATCAAGTTTCATCTCTCTAGCATAAATGCACTGGGGGCTGCGATCTTAGAATAATACTTTATATAGAAGGAGCACTTTTGATAACACGAAAGCCGGTTCACTGGTGCAACTAAGTAATGCTGCCACCCTTACAATATACAATTTTCTAAAAAAAAGTTGGCAATACTTCCGGTTGCTGAATTATTATGTTCTATTATTAATTAATTATTGATTATTCATAAAATACTAATATAAATATCGGTGCATTACAATATTTTATGCATTTTAAATTGTAGTTTAACGTATTTATTAAAATTATATATAAAAAGTAGTCCTCGTCAACTAAATGTAGATTCTTGTATTCCGCCACCCTTTTGCCATCTAAGACCAGTTTTATTAAATACTCAGCAGGTGTTTTAAGTTATTATATTTGTTCTTTATGATCTTTCTTCATTAATAGATATTTATGACACATATTTAAAATAATGTTTTGTTGTCAGGTTGGCAGCATTACTTAGTTGCACCAGTCAACCGGCTTTCGTGTTATCAGTGGAATTACATTGTGTTTACGGTCCTGTGCTCCTTCTATATATAGTATTATTCTAAGGCTGCGATAGTAACAGGGACTCAAATAATCACACAACACACATGCGCACACGCATTTACGGACAGACTACTTGGTAAAAAGTACTCAGGAGGTCTTAAAACATTTGAAACGGATAATTCTGATATTATCTTGATCTCGCATTAATAGTGCTAACATAATACTTTCAAATATACCTACAGTATAAACGAGAAAAAGTAATAATACTTTTACAAAATTAGTAATATAAACAGGATAAACCTGTGTGAGTTGATGTCCGTTAATTGACTACAGGGTAATTTTAGATTAACTCTTAATTTAAGCGAATCAAAAAAGCAGCTTTACATAATACTTGATTGAAATATCATTAATATATTCATACATTATAGATGGAGCTTTCTTTATTCAGTAATAAATATTCATAGAGATTTGCCCATAATTGTCCCTCTTTGCCTCCTCTATTTTCCTTTCTCTAGTACCTCTAATTATTTGTCTTTTTCTAAATAACCCTCACCTACCTTAACTGAAATATTTCTCTTTTTCATGAAATACTTCCTATTTTATTCCTACAATGGAATATTTCATTTTTCTTTTCGAAATATTCATTGTTTTTACTTAAAATTAAAATTTTTTTGATAAAAAAGCTGATAAACGAGGAACCAACCTTCCCACTCAATCTTATTAATAAAAAACACGGGCCGCATTTTAAATGAGAATGCCTCGAGAACTGTGCCTGCCATAGCTGTATGAAAGGCCCTATTGGGCTCTTAAGACTAGCTCGAAAATTCATTTTTTGACAACAAAAAAGACATTTCTTCACAATGGTTGGAATATTTTAAAAATACAAGATGGTGGCCACTTTGAGACCTTATATTGGATCTCAGTCGAAGTCATATCGGTTTTTTTCTCTAATATGGACTTGATTTTTGTACCGAGAATAGTATTTTATATCAAATATAGTACCCATAAATTTACACAATAATACACACATCCAGTCACCAATTTCGGAACAAACAACACATGGGTGCTGAAACGTAGTCATTTAATTAAACAATAGGTGTCTCCCTTGGTCCTATTACTATGCTTTCTTTCCCTCTGATAAAAGTCTGGGAAGCAATGTTATAAAAAAAGTAAAACCCTTTCCCTATCAAGAAGAATACTCGAATACTCGGTTCTGAAATGAGACCTTTATAAAAAATAATACGGTGTTCCTTGTCTCTTGCTTGATCAGTATTTGTCAGTTAGCGGTGATGTTGTTGTTCGGCAATATCAGCTATCACTGGAGAGCTCGAATGTTACCTCATCTGCTGATGACGGGGTTAAGTCGTCTTCCAATATAAATCTACAATAATTATCAATAACAGCTGTTTCTTCCAAAACTATTTTAACTAGAAGTAAATATACCTCTTGAAGTATATAAGTAGCATTAAACCGTGTTAACCGACATAGTTATATTCTGTGATTCATAGGAAGTTTTTCAGTTTGCAGCTAAAATACTGGCATTTAGATCCGCGAGCCGAATACATTTCTATCGGAATGTTAGATTCTTTGGAACAAAAACATTTCTTTTTATTTCCAGTATGAACTTCATTGTCTAAGAAACAGAATTACAACTTGTTTGGCAATTTTTAAAATGAAATGCCTATATTTATCCCATAGATTATACATAACTATCCTCAACGTTCATCAATCAGCTCCTGAAAATTCCTTAACGTTCCCCAATCCATTAAGGAACTTAATGGAGCTCCATTAAGTTCCTCAATCAGCTCCTTAACGTATCTCAATCAGTTCATAGTTTTTCAATCAGCTTCTCAGATTCCCCAATCAGGTTGGGAAATATCCCTCTCAACGTTCCTCAGTGAGCTCCTCAATCATTTCCACCTCACCTTTCCTCAATCATCTCAGCTTGATGTTTCGCGCAATCATTGAAAGCTATAAACTAAGCTTTCAATGATTGCGCGAAACCTCAAAAATATGTAATATATTTCTTTGAAAAATTCAATAAAAATACTACTGCACAAACGAACTACTGAAACGTAAACCAACAAAGAGAATTCGATAAAAATAAACCACATCCAGTTTTGCCAACACAAACTAAAGATTTAATCAATATTGTCAAAGCTAAACGAGTTTAAGTTTGTATTAGTGAAAAGACTAAAGTGTACAAATCATAACCAACAATATCTCCCTTTCACAAAGCTACAACAGAATGAAGCAAACAGGGCAAATTTGTTTAGTGATGTTTACCCTTAATGTTAAGTTTTATGCAGATGGCTGCAGTGTTTTCTCATTAGTACTCAACAGTGATTTCTCTGATTGATGTGCAGTTTCAAATATTTGATTAAATATATTGTTAGATGATGCGATCGTTCTATAATCGCCTTAACAATTAATTTAACTAACAATTAATATTCAAATTTTAAAAAGAATCAAAATGGCTTAATGAATCCACAAAAGACATTTAAGCACCTCCCCGAAGTAATAGTTATTTATGCACCAAG
Organism: Microvelia longipes; assembly: GCA_018340805.1. NCBI lineage: Eukaryota > Metazoa > Arthropoda > Insecta > Hemiptera > Veliidae > Microvelia > Microvelia longipes. The sequence continues at coordinate 32,106,495 of JACMZG010001893.1, read as the reverse complement.
GGAGTAAAGAATGCTATTATTTCCCTGAGCAGTTAGTTGGTTCTTAAGGCAAAGGCCGTAGAAAATAAATCATTTAACGCCCGAGGTGTAGCCGAGTTATATATGTATTTAACTCCCGAGGTGAAATTGAGATAGTTATGACTATCAAGTCCCGAGACGAAGCCGAGGGAGGTAATTATTTCAAAGGCGAAAATGGCATTTTACTCCCAAGGTGCATACAAGATATTGTCGCCAGATAGTCATTAATTTATAGTTATATTCTTATTTTCATACATTTTATTGTATTATATATTTTTTGGGGCACACCACCTTTTTTATCAATTTGAGGGTTCTACCCCTTCCCACAAAATGATATTGCAAAAAACAACTTCTTTTAGTTTAAAAAAATTTTTAGCCAAACAATTTTTTTTGTCGTGTCCCTTTTATAAATTTAGAGGATGCCGCTACCAAAATATGGAAAAATATCCCCTCCAAGAGATGGGAGTTCTAACCTCAATTATAAGACACTTTTTACTCCCAAGGGAGAAAAGTTACTTCTTACTCCCAATAAAGAAGTAAAAATTAACTTTTTTCACTGGGAGTGAAAATTGCTTCTTTACTTCCATGAAACAAGTAAATAAACTTCACATTATATATCGTCTGGTGATAGAAAGAACTATATAATTGACGCAGACTACAAATTACAAACGTTTACAATTGTTATTAAAAGTAAAAAAAAAACATCCACAGGTTTCTACAGTGACTAATAAGGTGTTCGAAGATTCTTCAAAGAATTATACCATTTGCGTCGGTTTTATTTCCCCTAGGTGTATAAAAATTGAATTACTTGGTTTGTGTCATAAAGGTTGAAATACTCACTGATAGAGAAGATGTGGTCCCACCAGTCCGTAACGCAGAGGAAAGCTTTCAAATCATCTGCAGTTCTAGCCACTATCACTCCGGGCGGCGAAACCAACGTTCGGATAAGAAGCAGCAGTGAATAAGCCACGACTATTATTCCGAGTCGTTTCACAAGATCCATATCAGTAATCTTGACTGCTTTGGCCGATTTAACACGAAAAATAACCGAAATCCTGCAACATAGTCAGATAAAACATGTAAGTGAAACGTGGATACAGTAAATTAAATATGACACACATTGTACTGAAGTACTGAAACAGGAATTGCACATTGTCTTTAGGTTATATTTCTGAAATAACTTCGAACACTATTTTGTTCGAAGAATCCAGAAAAATGAGTAACAAGTAGAAATGCAACTGTTCAGGCTGTAATGAATAAATCGAAAACTTTAGCAAAAAATGGATTGTTGAGTCAGGAAATACCAACACTAGAATTAATTTGTAGTTTAAACATACACAAGGGGAATTTACCGATAAAAAATTTTAACCGATAAAAATAGTCGAACATGGGAGTCCTAGCTTATAGTACTTCGAAAGCTCGTATCGACTTTAAGCTGGTTAAGAACTTTAAAATAACTGAACTGTGTTTTTTTATGTACGGTATTTTAAGGTATCCTCCATGTATTTACTAACGGTTTCTATGACTTTTTGATCATTTAGAGGGGCCATATCAACTTCGGACTGGTTTTATTAAACTCAGTGTTCCAAAAATTTAAATAATAATACTTTTGGGTAAGAAATGTTAAACCCTTTTTTTTATTGTTTTTAGCAAATTTTCGACATGAAAATGACGCTTATAAGGTTGTTCGAATGAGTTCCCCAATACCCCTTCCTCCACTTCTGTCATTCGAACATATATATATATATATATATATATATATATATATATATATATATATATATATATATATATATATATATATATATATATATATATATATATATATATATATATATATATATATATATATATATATATATATATATATATATATATATATATATATATATATATATAATACACACATATATATATATATATATATATATATATATATTATATATATATATATTATATATATATATAAAATCATCGGAATCGATCTCCCTATCGTTGAACAACCTCATAAGGATCTTTTTTATAACTCAAAATTCGCTATAAATAGCAAACACAGGAAATATGTTTGCTACGTAACTTCGTGATTGCAATGAGTTGTTTTTGGATAAAATTGAGTAAATATAAGAGTAGTTCGTATCATAAAGGTAAGGGCTAACTGAGAATGTCCATAGTGCCGACTTTGCTAACGATAATCACTTACTTTAGTGAGGATGATGCTTGACAAACGTGACGCTGCACAGTCTGGAGACAGCAAATGTACTGTAATGAAACATTTCCTACTAGAAACGTACAAACACACTTCTTTTACGAAGTTGAAATAGCAACGGCATTTCAACCAGGAAAACTAAAATTTCTGTTTTAAATTTTTAGGTAAACACTCTACTTTGTCTACATTGGTGGCGGGTGAGATAAAAAACAATGTGGCAAGGAGAGGTCTGTTCTGTTACCTTATAATTACACATTTTCTCACAATTAATTAGTCCAGAAACTAATAATTTTCTCAACTAATAGTTCTTTTAAAAATACTTTTTGATTTACGTTTCCGTAAAATCTAAATTATTCCTTTAAATTATGTCAAATAAAGCCATCTAAAGCAGAAATGAACAATTATGTTTTCCAAACCGAATAAATAACTTTGAAAAAATATCTTTGCTTACATTGAAGCAAGAAAGAAGGAATTTTCAATAAGAATTACATTAAAGAATCTTTTATTACAGTTTTCCAAAATGAATAGAGTTAAGGGTCACACAATAGAATACAACTCGGAATAGAAACCGAATACCAGTTTGCTCGGTGAGACTAATGGAGCGTCTGCGTTTCGTTTTGGCTTGCAAAGAGGACCCACTCTAAGTAGGTTTCATGTTCAATTGTGAGCCAATCCTTTCAAGTCGCCAGGTTTTTCGTCTTCCCAAAGAAAAGGCTCTATAATTGTATTCCAATGTTTTTTTTCTTCAATGTTCGATAAAAGTTGCGAGAGTTTTAGAAGATGAAATATTTTCACCATTTCTCGTATATCAACAGATTGTAAACTGGTCGAAATAAGTTTTACGTCATCAAGTGTCTTAGAGACATTTGAAATAGCAAAACCTCTTGTGATTAGGTCCGCAAGCCGGGCGAATTTACTTTGAAATACGCGCTTTCTTGCTTACCAATCCTATTTTTGCTTAATTTTCCAGTATATATTTAATAATAACCTGAGCAGTAGCGTCACAACTTGTTATTAAATTCTTTCGAATTTATTAAAAAAATGCACATATTTATCCCATAGATTATACATACACGGCTCAACATTTTTTTTGTACCAATTTAAAAAATTAACAACCCAAGACTAACAAAAACCATAGATATATAGGCTTAATTTAGACAAAACATGAGGCCTTTACTTTATACATGTCAATCGATAAAACCAGAACTAATGCTTATAATAATTTTAAACTTCATAAATGTATTAACCTTAGATAATGGTACTTGTGTATAAATTTCAGCACCATCAGACACATTTTCAAAGATTTATTATTTATTATTAAGAGTCATTACTGTGGGTTAATGGTTAAGTTTAATTTCGATTTAAAGAACAGTTTGAATGTTATGGAGTCCCTTAGAAACGCCTAGAAACAATTTCTCGTACATACACACACACACACACACACACACACACACCACACACACACACACACACACACACACACACACATATATATATATATATATATATATATATATATATATATATATATATATATATATATATATTCTTGATCAGTAAGTCCCCCTCCCCCTCCCATGACTCCAATCTCATAAGCTCATTTGTCTTTGAAAAATCCTAAAAACGTGTACATTTCATTTGAATAATAAAGAACCCATGCTAATAAAAGACAACACTGGAGATATTTGATGGTTTTATAAAGGACTAGATCCGTGTTAAATTTCTAATCAACCAGAAAAAGTTATGTTATATGAATTTTTGAGTCATTCGTGATGACTGACGTCATTAAAATGGGAGCACAGCAATACTTAAAGATTGTTTTCTCTCCAGTTTGAACTGTCTAGCATAAATGTACACATGGGGAGCTACTGTGATAAAAGTCACACACACATACAGGACAATTCCATTTAAATCTCGCTTTTAGACTTTTAGAGAAAAAATCGTTTCCTACACACTTTCCTACGGTAACATTAAGGAAAATAAAAACATGTATCATTTGATACTACCAAGTTTTGCAAAACATGAATAGATGATACAATACAATTGTGCGAGAGACACCTAGGAAATGTAACAAGCAAAATGCAATGCTACATCTGGGAACTGTTCCATCATTTGACATTCGTCATCATTGATGGCTCGACATAATGTCATGTCCCACTCTGTTTCGTTACGTCTAACTCATCAGGGCGCCGACAGAGCCTGAACTTACTCTGACCTTCAATTAATTCCGAAGAATATAACGTGAATATTCTCATTCACGTTATATTCGATAACGTTCGTGAATCATATTTACGTGAATATGATTATGACATTATTTCGAGCCATCAATGATGACGAATGTCGAATGATGGAACAGTTCCCAGATGTAGCACAGCATTTTGCTTGTTACATTTCCTAGGTGTCTCTCGCACAATTATATTGTGTCAAAAATAAAAACCTTCAAATGAATATTTAAAATTTAATTCAAGTAAGAAAGTACCTCCATGTTTTGAGCATTAGTGCACCATAAGTTAAGCTGAAGCCAATTTCCCTGAGCCATATCTTCATGGTGCATGTAATCATATTTGGTCTAGGATACATGACAATATTCTGAAAAAATAAACATAAAAAAGTGCGATTGGTTTAACAAATTAATCACAAAAAATACGATTAAATGAGATATGGAATTTTGCCAATAAAAGCTACACTGAAAGGAGGTTGCAACGAGGTTACACAGAGACATATAAAATGTTTTAAGCCTGCTAATGTAATGAGATTGGTCAGGAAATCTGGAGTAACATATCTCTATGCACTGAAAAATGAGGTTTTTTTCAGTAACCAATAGTAAATTTTTCAGTATTTCCAGTATTTACCATTCCAGTATTGACCAATTTTCAGTAACCAGTTAACCAATTGAAATGAAATCGAACACAAATTTAGCGCTAAAGAAGGAACCCAAATGATTTCAGAGGAAACCTATGACTTCAGGGTCGAACTGATTTTTTTTCACTTAAAATGTCTTTCAGTCCTATTATTACTTAGAACTATACTCGTATACAATTTTCTTTTTATCGACTCGAGCCAAAAAATAAACCCTTGTCATGTTAAATAAACTCCCCCGCAAAATGTATTTTTTAGCAAATTTTCATATAAAGACTAGTTTCAGCTCAATCGGACTATTTTAAGTGACGCAATTGGCAAACAACTTTATTATGACGTCATCGCCTTTGAATAAAAAGAAGGTTCTTTTATTATACCTTATTTTGACATAAGTTCAGGTACCTGAAATTTTATAGCTACAGTCAATAGACTTTTTTAAAAATCTTGACAGGTCAGTTTAAGCATCACCTATTTTTAAGAAAAAAAATCCCTGCAAGAAGGAGTTGGAAAAAACTATGTAAACCAATCAGGTTATTTTACCCGTAATTTTTTGGCTATGTTTTTTTACATTTCTTTTGTGCAGTTTTATTTTAAAATATCATTTTTAAGATTATTTTGAAAGCAGTTTTAAAAAACGATGCAATCAAAAGAAGAACCACAAACAAAGTGAACGATTGCCGGGAAGAAGTTTTTTTCCCTACAGCGGTTATGGTGGAAGGGATTTTTTTCTCTTTTTAAGTGAGGGGTTGGCAGCGGCTTCTCTGATTGGTCAATCCCCAAAATACTTATGACCTTAAGAATTTTTAAACTAAACGATAGACTGTAATCTTAATGTTTTTTATAGTGCTGAAACCGAATCTGAGTGAGAAAAAAATTAATCATGACAGATACTTTATGACCTTTTTTATCCCCCTAATCCGTAAACACATAACAACTTATTGATTTGTTAAAACTTCAGTCTATGATAATACTCGGTGTTTTGTTCTATGGATGACTCGGCATTCTGAAACTTTTGAGTACATACACGTTTTTTCGATATTTATGTAAAAATAAATCGTGTAATTTTCAGCCTAGTTGGTCAAATTATTATTTTTTCATCACTCGGCAACGCCTCTGCTGTAAATTTGTTAAATCTATCCCCTATCTTCGGATGGGAACTAATAGAAATAACTATTGCTACATGCCAACCGCTGGAGCTACTTTGTTAGCATTTGAAGCCGTTCCCGATAATATTATCACAATGATGATTGCTATCACATTACAAAATCCTTTATTAACTATTTGTCTAATATAACATTTTTTTTATCTTCTAGCTTGTCTCGTTAAAACTTCATTAACATAAAAAGCAACAAAGTTAATAATAACTTTTTAACTTATAATTTTTTATCTAAGATTTTTTTTCAAAGAGATTTCTTTTGATCACACAGGTAGAAAATTATTAAAAAAAATGATTGATAAAAATAAAGAAAAGTAGGATGGTTCTAAGATTTATGCTTTGATGAACATAAAAAGATGTGGATAAAAATTAGCGAATAAATAAAATGGAGATTAATAAGTCGTGAGTAGAGCATAATGAGCCAATCATCAACCAGGTTTAGCTCAATTTGCTTCTTAAGAAAATCATTTCTCTATAATATCAACACCAACAATGCTTTCCACTAATTTTAAACTTTATCAAGCAGAGCCGGCTTTCGGCTATAATGCCATCTACAGTGCCGTGGTGAGATGTTGGGCCTTTCAATTCATGGAATATGACTGTACGTTTCTCTAGAGTCAGTATTCTCTGACTCTACGTCTTTACAATTGTAAAGACAAGTTTACAATTGTACAGTAGAGTTACGCTAAGTGTGTTCCGCGGACCACTGGGGGTCCGTGGAAAGATTTTAGAGTGTCTTTATCTAATGAACAAGATATGTAAACATTAATTTATTAACATTAATGATATTATAATTAATAAATATAATGACAACAGTTATCACTTCTAATATACTATTGATTTTTCAAAGGACAAAATTGGTATGTGAGATTGTTGTAAATGCATGAATAATTTAGATGAGTCTATGAATCAAGAAATTATCACCCAAGTTTTTATGGGTTAACATAATAATGCATTTTTACTTTCCCTCATTTATACCGTAGGTATATAAAAAAGTATTGTGGTAGCAAAAAATCCGAAACCGGGATGAAACCGGAATTATCCGTTTCAGGTATTTTTAAGGCCTCCTGAGGGGTTTTCTCAAAGTTGTCTGTCAGTATGTGTGTGTGTATAGATAGAATATATTATTAGAATCAGGAAACCAAGCAGAATCGAGGCCCACTAATTTATCTCTCGAATTATGTAATGCGAGTAACTCTATTTTCTGATGAAAATCTGGTAATAAATAAATATTAGAAAGCTGTTGTCACCCCGGCGATAAATTTATCATCTTAATGTTTGCTCTCATTTGTCAAAGTAGATTTTAATATGAAAAGAACCTTGAGGGTGGGTTTAGAGTGGCTAAATCTTTTATTACATTAATAGCAATAGCATTAGCTCCAAAGCAGCTGCTATAAATGTTACAGCAAAGGATAAGTACAGGACTCTTTGGCTCAAGGATCTTCTGCTGTAGAAGCCAAGCCACTCCATTGTGACCAAAGTATCTCGAGTTCTATGCTTAATATCAAACATCTTAGAAGCTACTTTCTTCTCATTTTCATTCCAAACATTTTATCCTTTTTTGAGAAAATAGTTTGCAATGCGTTGTATATGCATTGCTGACAAAGCATAAAACAATATATTTGTCTTGATGCTCGGCTGCATGCATTATGATCCAGTTGCAAGGTAAATTTTTGTGACGCTAAGAAAATAAGTTCGATTTTTAAAATAGTATATACTAGTTCATAAAATAGTATATACTAGTTCATAAAATAGTATAAAACTCGGGTACAGGGTACTTTTCCTCATCTCATCGGATGCGCTACCCTCGTCCTCCAAATATACAAGTAAAGTTTATACTGCCACAAGTATTTGGACTCAAATAATAAATAAATCCGTTTCATTACCAGCGGTCATCCAGCCACTGACCACCCTAGATTGCTGTTAACTGTTATAAAAAAACAATCATGGATAATACTTGTCGTATTAAACCGAAATGTAGTGCACTCATTTATCACGTAAAGGTATACACTTTTATCGAATTTCAACTCATGGGATATTTTTTTACTATTTTTACGCTCATTTGTTTAAAATTGACCTAATGCTGATTATGAGATAAAAAGCGTATATATTGATGTTATACATGGCTGCATGCGTACTAAATCTTAACTTGATCACAACATTTTTTTTCGAAAATTCTGCTGTGTAATTATTACAGGTCAATGACGTGAAAATAAAAATACTTTCTAGATAGCACAACTACAGCTCATTACTCAAAAAAATCAACCTCAAAAACTCGGTTTGCTGAGTCAGCAACATTTTCAAAAAACCGACAAAATTCAGGGTTAGTATTTTTCGCCGCGAAAAAGGTCTTTGATTAGAATAAACCCGATTGTAAGTCGATACGACCACTCCAAGTGACCAGAAAGTCGAAAGAACGATGGTCAATTACCAGAAAACGTAAAATACGGCCAGTAAACCACATTTTTTAAGTGGGGAGGCCCACATGTTTAATGGGCCTATAAGTTGAATGAGAGTTGTCCAAAGTTGATAAGAACACACAAAGCTAGGGTACCTGGGTTCGAATACTGGCAAGGGAAATAATTTTTTATCTTTTATTTACATTATATAACTACAAAATAATTCTGGCGCGGTGGTTTCCATAAAATAGGAATGCGTGTTTCCGTGCTTAACAATCCATTTCTTGCCCTAGGATCCGGTTTATGCTCTATAACTTGAGCAGTTACTTAATTAGCACTACTCGTAACTACTTTTTTCTGTATTTTTCAAAGGAAATGCGCTAAATCCTATGAAATGTAGTGGAAATAATAGTATGTACTGCCAAATTAAGAGGTATAGTTTTGTATAACTAACAGGACAATCATGCGTATTTCCTTTGAAAATACAGAAAAATGAGTTACGAGTAGTGCTTGATAATTGACTAAGTGCTCAAGTTGTAAAGCATAAACCGTAACCTTATGCAAAAAATGGATTGTTCAGCACGGAACCACGCACTCCAAAGGAAATTTGCCTGACATGCGGACCACCGCGCCAGAATCTCTCTGATTTAGTAAAGCATTTCATAACATTAATTACTATGCTTTATTTTATGTTTTTTTATTGTCTTATACAGTGTGTCCCCGGATGGGGTTGCCTATAAGTGTTAATGACAAAAAATTATTTTAATTTTTCGAAAAAAAGTCATTCTTGATAAAAGCTCCTGCATGTTTTTAAACTAAGATATTTCATATTTTTTTACCGCTAGACTCAAAAATGCAAGTTTTAATAAGTGGTCAAAGAGTAAAGTAGGCTTAGTTTTGACTTTTTGAAAAAACATATTCTTCATGAAATTGTTTGATTCTCCCCCTGAGACAATTTTCCCATAAAAATTTTCAAAATTCACCCATTTTACCCTATCGCCTTCAAATTGTTTTTATTATTTATGACAGATTTTTTTGGTTAAGTAAAATTAACACTTTCCCGTTTAATTAAAATATCTCAATTAGTGTTACTTAAATCGAACTTTACAATACAACCATTTTTGTTCCACTAGTCAAGACCTTTAAAACGATGTACCATTTATCCAGATTGAACAACTTTTAATTTTTCCAAAATTTGGGCGATGGGGTAAAAAGGGTGAATTTTGACAATTTTTATTTTAAATTTTTTATTAAAAATTTGTCTCAGGGGGACAATTAAACAATTTTATGAAGAATATAAAACTTACTTCTACTAATACTTTTTTTTCGAAAAGTCAAAATTAAGCCTACTTTACTCTTCGTCTACTTTTCAAAAATAGCATTTTTTAATGTACCGTTAAAAAAATGAAAAATCTTAGTTTAAAAGCATTCAGGATCTTTTATCAAGAATGTCTTTTTTTCGAAAAATGAAATTTTTTGTCATTCACCCCATCCAGGGACACACTGTATATAAGTTTTGGTAATACTTATATACCAGTATTACAATATATAATAACTCATGCCTATGTAATAAAATACTTATATAACAATACCAAGGAAATATGTTAAATATTGGGCTTTGTATGCAGGTACGAAATGTTGTTTATAAAGGGTTTATAAAATAGGACAAACGCTTGTTGTGGGTATCCGAAAAAAACTGCAGGAAAAATTACACAAAAAATACGCAGAAAATGTACAGGGAAGAAGTACACGGAAAAAAGTACACAGAAAATGCACGGAAAAAAGTACACGGAAAATATTACTTCGCTTGCTTAGCTCACCGTGGTTCTATGAAGGTCAGTTTGATTCTGTAAGCCTAGTACAGCAGGCCAACCAAGAGGTAACAACTACTGAACCTAACAGACATCGTAAAGTGCATTAACAGCAGATTTATTAAAACACACAATCTTTTGGACGGATTATAATAATTATCATGATGGAAATTCGCTAAAAAAGTTGATGATAATGAAATTAAAATCATTATATAAATATAGTAAAGCTAACTGCTTAGATTTGATATTCTAAATATTTATCCAGGTCAAATGAATTGTCAGCTGTTGAGTGGTGTTTTCTTTGTTCATTAAATTGTTTCCATGTAATTTTTGTCCTTCGTATTTTTGATTTTCCGTGTAATTGTTTTCCAATCCTTTTATTTTTGTATTTTTTACCTGACTTTTTTCCTTTTTTATTTTTCCTGTACTTTTTTCCTTGTGTACTTTTTCCCCTAGATTCTATTTCGTGAAATCTGGGAGTAAATATGCGAATGTCCTTCGAAAAATCTAGGGAAATTGACAAAGCTAAGAAGTAAAAGTGCTACTGCTCAGAGTAAAAAACATTTACCAAATACTCCAGGAATGGAAGGAATGTAACGTGGAACATAAGCATAACGTGGATATAAAGCATTCCAAAGAATATTTTATAGGCCATATTGTTTTTATGTTAACTGTTAAAATAATTATTAAATGGGTAACTAAACCATATTCGATAATAAGGTACTCCTGGACTTAGCAAATGGTGACAAGGATCAAAATGGTCAAATTAAGAAAACAGCCGTAAGTAATCAGTAAGTAATCAAATGAAAAATATAAATTCACCTAAAGTAAGTCATCCAATCAACATAACATTCACACGGATTCATCAGTTGGATTTCAGAGTAGTTCCCCACAATAAATTGGACTTTATGTTAGGATTATCCCACTGATCAAATTTGTAATTAAATTTTTTCACAATAAAAACCTTTAAAAAATATTAATTTCCTTAAACATTTTAATTAATTAAAACTTAATATTTTATTAAGTTAAACTTAAGTTAACTTAACAGGTTTTTAAAACAGTTACATTATATACAAACTAAAAGAAAAATAGTATAAATAACCAAAAAATAACTGAACTAAGGGAAACTGATTGACTTTTGTAAGTAAAACAATGAAAAATATTACATAATAATTAAAAAATAAAAACTTACGGTACAATAGATGAAAAAAGCTCCGAGGGTGATAACTCTGAGGAGGGTAGGACTGGCTGCTCGCACCACCTGAACACAGAGTTAATAACAACAATGCTTAGCTTCTTTTTTAAGATATAAAGACCATAAAACAATAGCCTGAGAAATTTATTGGTTGGCTATTCTAGCCAATGCGGTCGTTAGTACTGGACTTCGGCACCGATGGTCCGGGGTTCACAGCCCGGGCTATGCTCTCAGTTTTTATGAATAGAATTTGATGTAAAAAGATTTCGCCAACTTAAGCTTTACTTTGAGCATAGTAGATGTTACCCAACCGAGGTGGTTCTCGGAGGGCGAATACCCTGAAAGGCCCTAAAACGGGCATTATAATAATAATAATAATTATTCTAGCCAATGCATCGTGCTCTGCAAAAAACAGAAGCCTAATTAGGAATTTATCGCGAACATTTTTTGCCCGAATATCGGACAAACTGTTGCACGATAGTGGAATTCATAGAGATATATTGCTAGAGAGGACTTACCCTATTTTGATATATTATTGAGAGGCTTAAAACATCTTTTTGGTTTTTGACCTATTGGTCAAATCCTGAACTATAAGAATGTAATATCTTTGGTATACATTCTTCCACTTAAACCTATCACCAACAAGGATGCAAAAGTAATTTTTTTCAACTATAAATAAATTATGTATTAACACAGTTATTGAGCAATAATTATGTACTAAATAAAAACCTCCCCTTGACAGTCCAAGAGGATTATGGGGTGTGCCTTCAAGGTATTGTTAGTGTCTCTTGCAGCTTAATCAGCTATTAAAATAAATTAACATCTGTCTGGGCTCTCAGGAGCTTTTTGTAACCACATAGTGACCTCCACCAAGAGAGTGTTTAGGTTACAGTAAATTAATTTCTGTCGGCTTTTCACATTTTTTTTTGTATTTTAACCATCTATTTTATAAGTTAAAGTAATATTATACTGTTTATATAATAATATTAACTATGGATGGTGTTATAGTTATTTTTTTGATGTTTCAAAATTTAACTGATACAACCTATGGCAGCTACCATAGGTTGACATAAAAGTGTAACCAACTGTAACACTTAAAAAAACAACCGATTTTAAAAATAAAGTAAATGGAAATGAAAAATAACTAGTATAATACAAAAATAAATATAAAGGTAAAGATAGGGGAACTCAGGCCCTTTTAAAGGCAATGAGGCCCTCCTATTTGCAATTCAAAATCCGTAGCAGCGCCACCGTCGCTGATAAGAAATTGATATCAAAAGGGTGATCGTTGTTCAAGTCTTTATGGGGGGTTTTTAGTTTTTCTTATGTGTGACAATTAGTTTTTTTCTCGTGTTTTAATTTAATTAATTTTAGGGCGTATGAACTCATTGAAAAATAGGGTTTTAATGGGTTGTCATGAGTACTTAAATTGAGTGATAAGAAGGTGAAATCACAATATAGTGTTTTATTTTATTTATTGTTAATTAATGTTACTTTTAATTAATTTAGTCTGCACAAACACACAAAATTACCTTTTTATTGCATTAAATTGTTTAAATTAGTAGTGGCAGGTATTTACATTAACTGATAACAAGCTGATTTTCATCGTAATGGTGTATTAAGTTATTAATCAATTTTATTTACTCACTAAAATAATTAATAACTCAATAAATTAACTTTTTTGTAAAATGTTTGTTTAAATAATTCGTTTAGGTTTTATCATTTCTGGGTTAAATCGGACAAATCTAAGTCAGTATTGATAAGAGCCTGATTCTATATTTAAAATCCTGGAATAATCGAAGTATGCATCAATGAAATATTGACAATTGTTTTTAGCACCGACGGTCGTTCTACTAATTTTTACCTCATTTTTCACAAATTAACTAACAATAAAGAAATAAAAGAAGAATTTTTATCAGCTTTCATGCTAATCCTATGATAAATAAAATTGATCGCCCTTTTCTTTTTCCGCCATTAGTATTGCCAACCTTACAACTATCTCTTTGAATCGCAAATAGTGGTTTCGCATCGTCATTCATGTAGCTCGCGTCTGTTGTTTATTTTTATTCGAATTCAAACATGGCATTGGACTATGTTTTTCATCAGTTAAAACATTTAATGCGATAAAAGGCTAATAATTAATGAAATATAAATATATTAAAAAATTGGATATTAAAAATTTAATTATATTAGAAAATAAAAATTAGTATAAGTTTGCATGATACTGATTGTAAGGGTAATAGGTGGATCCTTCAAATCGAAATTTAAAATCTAAAAATATATTGCTAGTGACTATCTTACTTTGACATTAGAGTATCTCCAGGTAAATAATACTACGAAAGGTAAGCAGGCTGTTACCAAGCAGGACAGAACCAAGATGGAGGTACGCAGTAACCAGTTGAGAGCAGCAATGCACGGGCTCGGGTCCAAGCAGTCCTCACAACCCTCAGCGCAAGGTAAACATTCGAAACTACCTGATACGTTGTACTCGTTAGCTTCGCCCTGAAACAGAACAGTTAAATAGACGGTAAAATACTTCATTTGAACAAAAGACTTATACTCAATAAGTGTAGGTTACGGACCAAGGATACAAGTAGCGTGCATTGTACGTGTAACTTGTGCCATAAATAATCTGCTCATCCACCCCAAGCACATTTTACAGTGAGGCATTATTACATGAAAATAATGATGATAGAATAAGTTGTATGGATATATTTATCTTGGAAAAGTTCACGATTAAAAAAAGAGAAGAGGGAAAGAGCCTTCTAGACCGCCACTATCACCATCTCTGTCACCACAACAACTATTTACGTCACCTCTACAACCATCTCTATCACCACAAAAACTACATCCGTCACCTCTACTACCACCTCTGTCACCACAACTACAACCTCCGTCACCACTACCACCATCTCTGCTACCAACACCACTACCTACGTCATCAATACCACCATATCTGCTCCCAACACCACTACCGCCATCTCTGCTACCAACACCACTACCTACGTCATCAATACCACCATATCTGCTCCCACACACTACCGCCATCTCTGCTATACCTACGCTGCCAACACCACTACCTCTGTCATCACTACCGCCATCTCTGCTACCAACAGAACTAACTCCGTCACCACTACCACCATCTTTGTCTATACCACCACTACCTGCGTCAGCACTCTGTGGCGACACGATTTTAGCTTAATGCTACACCCTTGAGCCCAGTTGAGAAGTGACTTTTCCCATAAATTAAAGACGAACAATAGATGGTTTTAACCCTGATTTGCATATTTTTGCAACGTCACTGGTTTCTCTTGGATCTATTTATGATTTGACTAATCACGATGTTCTTTTATTCATGTATATTGTAAACGATTCATGCTCAATGCTTAAGATAACGCTTGTTCTTATTGTGAACGAATCATGCTCAATGCGTACGATACGCTTGTTCTTATTCTAAACGATTCATGCTCAATGCTGACGATACGCTTGTTCTTATTGTGAACAATTCATGCTCAATTCTTACAATGCGTCTGTTCATATTTAACCTTCGACAAATCTTTATTTTTTAATTTTTTAAAACAGCCTAATTTTAACATGCTTCATATTTTAAAAACGTTAATATAAGGGAAGTATTTATTTTGTCGTCGGAAACTGTTTGTACACAAATAAATAAAAGAAACCGGATGGTAAATCGCGATAAAATAAAGATGTTTTTAAGAAATATACGAAAAATTCACTGTGCTTTTATACATTTATAGGTCTCTATTTGATTACTGCCTCTTTATACGTCGATACAAGCCTATTCCCTCAAAGTAAATATTTGTTTTGTCAAGATCATTTAAAACAACCATGAAGACTTGGTATATAAAATAATGTAAAAAAAGTCTGGTAAACACTTATCCCCTTGACGAAGGGTTAACATGTATTAAATTAACCTCTTTTTTCTCTTAACGCGTCTCGGTAATTTAAATTTAGTGGAGATTGTAGTGAAGGGGTTGTTGAAGAAGGTTTCGTAGGGTCTTGGCTCTTGACCCTACAATAGATCACTTCTAATCCTTCGACTTCCATTATAACTAAGCCTTTTTACAGACAAAAACACCTTAACTACGTTTTAACGTGATAATATAGAAATTATGAAAAGAAAAGAATTCAGAAAAGAATAAAAAGAATTCAAAGCGATAGGAAGAAGCCTAGATTCTGGAGCTTTATTCTGTACAGCATATCCCGTCTGATGGAGAGTGAGTCGCATGACAATTTGTAAATGAACAGGTTGACAGCTGACAGGCTGGTAACTTAGATGTCTACCAGCAATTCACATATTTTCATGCGTCAAAAAGTCAATATTTTCATTGAGTCTTATTTAGGAAGTCCTGAGAAAAAATATTAGTCAGTTTAATTTTTTGTTAAAAATTATTAAAGTCAGGGTGTTTAAACTCAATCTTATTATTTTAAGTCAGTCAGTCTTTTTAATACCGTCTAAATATATCGCGTTTGAAAGATAAGGAAAGCTCCAACAACTCGAAAACCTAGCTGGGAAAGCGAATTTCTAAGCTAGCTAGCATTAAATTTCTTAGGCTGAATCGAAAGCGAAGGGTACATAGGAGCAGGAATTGTCACAGAGTGACTTCTGATATTCTCAAACTGGAGGGGTGAAGGTGGATTATTTGGAAGAGGGTACTCACTGATCAAGAATATAAATATCTTTATATATATATATATATATATATATATATATATATATATATATATATATATATATATATATATATATATATATATAGGTTAAAGGTTCGCAAAGTGGTTAAAGGCCGAAGACATTAATAGACCCTATGCCACCTTAAGCTTTAAGTAATCGTGACAATCTGAGGACGAGCGAAGCGAATGCGAAGTTGTGCGGATATCAAGGTACTTGATATCCGACATTTGTTTATTACTTTTACTAAGTTTAAATAAAGGGAGAGTTTTGTACACAGAAATATTGACGATTTGCCTGTTTTACAAAATTATCATACTCTTAGTAAATAAACAAAACTTTGTTTAAATCGTGAAACTAAATCTATAAATACATACACGCGAAGAGGGTTAGAGTGCTCCTAATTACTTTAACGAGTAAAGCATCAGTTTAGATAATTAACCCAGACAGGATGCATAATAACTATTAGGGTGGGACGCAACTGGAACACAATGTACATGGGAAAACCGCATTCAGGTAGGAATAATTACGTTAAATGTATATAAATGAAGTTACGATGCTTCTCCTTCATACATAGTAAAGTGTGTAACTATATTACCAACAGGAAAACCTAATTAAATATATAGACCAAGAGCCCAGGGGTGTTTTGTTAATAAAAAGTGTAATGGTTGGAACCGGTCTCAATTTTTCGTAAATACCTTCCTGAACAAGGATCTGCAATTCTACCGACTCGTATCGGATGGGTGTCCCAGGCAGAACGCACTTTAGGGGTCAAAGGTTCTGCTGGGACACCCATCCGATACGACTCGGCAGAATTGCAGATCCTTGTTCAGGAAGGTATTTACGAAATATTGAGACCGGTTCCAGCCATTACACTTTTTATTAACAAAACACAAATTTACTAAATTTTTGAAGTAATCATTTTTTTATTGAGTAATACAACAACAAATAACTGTTACACATACTAGAGCTAATACAGGTTTAGTGAGTTGGTAAGACTTGTTAGAGAAACAATCCAGGAACATGGCACTCTTGCGGCAGTTACCTAATATAAGTAATTATTAATTGTAAATACTTTGCTTTGAAGATAATAATAATTAGAGATAATAGATGAATCATAATATAACAAAGTATAAAAGCTAATGAAATATAATAATAATAATGCTCGTTTTGGGGGACTTTCGGCCCTTCAGGGTATTCGCCCTGTGGGAACCACCTCGGGTGGATCACATCTACTATGCTCAAAGTAAAGCTAAAGTTGGCGAAATCTTTTTACGTCAAATTCTATACATAAAAACTGAGAGCATAGCCCAGGCTGTGAACACCGGACCTCCGGTGCCGAGGATCAATACTATACGACCTTGGCTGCGGAGGCAGACTAATGAGATATAGAATAATGTAAAATATAATTGATTGGACCTACTAGTTCCTATTGTTCTTCCCTGCTGTTAAAGCTTGAAGTAATCATAACTGCCTTTTTAGAAAAGCTGTTAAATATGTAATCGGGCTTTCCTACCTCTGTTAAGAAATTCAGAATGCTTAGCGGATCACTTTGAAATATATGAGATTACGAGAACAGATCCTACCACCTACAGGTGACTATTCAGTGGCAGACTGAACCAAAGAGGCCCGAGGAAGGTTTGGCCTAAAAGGGACTAAACCTTAACTCAAGGGTCCCAAAAGAAAGGGGGGGGGGAGGCATATATTGCTTCCTAAGTAGAGGGGTCTACTTTTAATTAGAGTAGTATTACTAGTTATAGCAAGCTTAATTTAATATTAATTTTAAAAAAATTAAAATTATTTTATTTGAGTAAATTTAAATAAAAATTTATTCATTAAAATGTAATATTTAATTAAAGGCCAAAGCCCTTATCATAAGTATTAAGAGCTCCTTGTGGCCCGATAGTCATCCTTATTCCTGGTTTCAAGAATAGGAGCCTTTAAGGACATAGATTTAGGTAGCTAATGAGGAATATTTTGAGTACTTAAAAAACTTCAACCTCTAAGGCCACTGCTTCAAGTCTCTGACCAAGGATATCTAGGGTCATCATTGGCTATAGCCTTGGCATTATTTGTTTTTGTATGGGACCCTCCCTTAAACGTCTAGGTATAATGAATAGAGGCTATAAAGATTTAATATTTACAATATATTTTTAATTTATTAAAAAATATAAATATCTAGAGTCTACCACATGGGGCTCTTAAAAGTCTAGGTGAAATAAATAGGGGCCGTAAAGATCCTAGATTTAATATTTTCAACTACTTAAAAACATTTGTCCCTAGGAGCTCTTTAGGCCCTAGCTTAAAGTATTGGGCCCTTTGGACTATGGTGTTATGAATATATTACATAATTATAATAAATAAATGCATGTATATATTATAAATTCAATATGTTATTTTTTTTTTTAATTTTTGTTGTTTTTTTAATTTATTTTTGGCTGAGGGGCCAAAGGAAGGCAGCCGCCCTCGCTCTAGGTGTGATTTATGTCTTAAGGCACTCAAGTAACAGTTTGTTTCAAAAATTGTTTTGAATATTTTAAAAATTCAAAATAGACGTAAATTCCCCCATGATCGAATAATTCCTTCCTCTAATATATCTTTTTGCCAAGTTCCATCCAATTCAGTTGACCGTTTTGCCAGTGCTGTACACCAAACACCAACTTTTATTCGAGTTTTAGAATTTTAACGAGCTGAAACGTTGACATTTGAAGAAAAAAGTAGGTGCTACATTGATATGGTCACAAGGTTTCTCGCTTCCTATTATATGAAACAGGGAAACAGACGCTGGGAGTCGTAATACCCTAAAACGCGACAGTGTTGCATTTAAGTTGGAGCCATCTAGTTTTTAGAGTTTCCTTCAGCAGTTTTACCTGAAAGTTAGTAAAATTACTAGTTACTTACTCTCTCACTAGAGTAAGTAGAATATACAACCCCTCCCCCCCCCCTTATACCTCCTTTTTAGAAAAAGAAATGCCTATTAGAGAAATAGAAGCAATACAATGTGAATCGGATTTTTTCCTCTGTTTTTAGATTAAACTAAAAGGATGAGACTTAATGTAGCTAGTTGGAACCAGGTGTTTTCGGCTCCCAGCTATCACTAAACATTAATTTAAATGAAGAATCTCCACCAAAATATTCTCATTTCAACTTTTATTCTTTCAAAAAAAAGGAACGAATAAAAACAAAATTGAAAAAGAAATGAAAATAAATAAACACGATAAATTTATACATTATGTCAATAAGATATGTTAAAAGAAATTATTATTAGGACGGATCACAAGTACCGATGGTAAATATGAACATACAAAGTAAATAGTGAATAAAAACAACATTAAAATAATCATCGCGCAAAATTAAAGAAAAACAATTTCTTACAACGATTTTAAACAATACTGTCAGCTGTCAGTGAAAATGTAAGGCATGGTTGTTTCATCTCAATGTTGCTAAGTAAGTTTTGTACACGACCTGATTATTCCGGCAATTCTTCTTATGATTCCCTGTATGATGTGATCCTTCCAAAAATACATCCAGATTCAATTGAACGCCTTTTCCTAATTCCCTTTGAAATGCTTGCTTCTAAGTAATTAAAAACCACTGAACCAGAAGTGTGATAGTCTAAGAACGGGATAGTAAAAATTAATTATTGTGGCGAATATATCCTGTTCTTGGGCTATTAACATTAAAAATAAGTTATGATAGATACAGTTCAACATCTTGAGGAACTAGAAGTTTGAAAATATGGTGGTCCTTTCAGGTAAACAAAAAATGTCAAGTAAGATGTTGTTTCAAGGTTTCTTGGGGCTCTGAATCACCCGGTTTGGAGTCGATACGACTTCTTACTGGGAAATCCCAGGAAGTTATCGAAAACCCGGGAAAGCCTAGGGTAAATATTCGGTAATCCTAATATACGACAGGTAAGGACAAAACTAAAGTAGCCATTTGCTTCTTGGGGCCCTGAGTCATCCGGTCAGGGGTCGATTTAAGCCGTCAAAGCACCAACAAGCATGTATTTAAAGTTTGTATTCACCTACACAGGAGGTGTAGGTTTGAATCCTGGTTGCATTGAAACAATTTTGCCCTTTTATTTACGCTATTTGTACAAAACAAATTACTACAAAATAATTCTACCTCGGAGGACCAGCAGACGGGATAGAATTAATTTCATTGAAATGTTGTGGTGTTTCTTCTTTGCTCAACAATACATTGCTTGCTTAAGTTTTCGGTTTGAAATTTATACCCTTAGCGTTATTCCTTATTATTAATTTTTGTTGAAATTTTCAAGCAGAATGCGCTTAAAAATTTTAATGATTAACATAAGCAGAGCTTTAAATTTGCTGATTATGAAAGGATGGTCAGAGTTTGCTACGTTTACACCCTACATTATAAACATAGCATAACAAAACAATAAGTGATGCTACTGCACAATCAATGAAGCATAAATCAAACACTTGAGCTAGTTGATAGTTTAAAAGGACATTCGCCTGGCTGGCGGTCCTCAGCCTCAGGGTTTTTATAATAATAACTTTTTCTGGCACAAGTACATTTTCTCTGCTAATGTGTCGAAAAGCATTTTGTTGGAAAAATGTATTTAATATTTGGCGATATTGGTTATGCTTTCGTAATAAATATGTTGCAAAAGTACTTCACCGTTGGCATAAAATGTAAAAAACAACTAATAAACTAATAGAATTTTGACTGGCCTTTTTAACTTCAATAAATTAACATTTAAAGAACATTTTTAACTATAAAAAAAACTGGTGCTATAGCATCATTAATCATTTTACACTAAACTATCATCTCGATAATAAAATAATTTATTATATTCATATAACAATAGCGTGTAATTTATTATAAAAAAATAATGTAATTGACGCAATTTTTCCAGAAATACTACGCCGAGAACACAAGTTCAAGTTTGTTCTGGAGTCATAAATATTGCAAAGAGAGGCTTTACTTAGGGTGCAGCGTGACACTTGGACACTTGTAGCCCTAACTTTCTCAGACTTGATATTTATATTATATATTTACAGACTAAAACATTGTTTTTAATATAAACTTTAAGGTCGATTAGAGTACCCTGCTCTTTCTATTTGGCTCAGACTTTCATTGTTGAACCAATTATTTTTTTTACAAAGCTTAAATTTTTCGGATCTTCTTATAATTTTTCGGACATTATACAAAATGTATACAGCTAAGTTACCAGCTTTGCTCAGCAGTCATTCAAACTGTAAAACATTTTATTTTGATACTCATAGTATAGTCATTCAGTGAGCTCGAATGGTCTTGCCTAGTCCAATGTTATAATTGGACTAAAATTTAATCATCCAACGGAATAATTCAAATGTAGCCAAAAAAATAAATTAATGTAGCTTTAATGTAGCTAAATTAAGTAAATTAAGGTAAATCATATTAAAAAGTTTCTTATTGTGGACTTATAAAAAAATATATAAATAAAAACAGGTTAATTACACACAAGTTCTTTATTGTTTAATATATTATAATAACTAAGTTCCATTTACTCAAATTTAATAAGGAACTCTTAAATCTTGAAAATCTTAATTTAGTTTAAAATATTGTTTTTCAACTAAAATTATTGGTAACACTGATTTTTTTAAATTCTTCAATGTAACAGTTTTTAACGGTTTTTTAAACATAGCACACCAAACCATACCAAGGTGCAATATGAATTAGTTTGTAAAATTGTATTTTTATTTTATATTTTTTAAACTTTGATGATGACTAATTTTTAGTCGAAAGCTTAGTTATTATAATATATTAAACAATAAAGGACTTTTGTGTAATTAACCTGTCTTTATTTGTAAATCATATTCTTAACATCGATTCACACCATTTTTCAACACAAGTAGATTTCTAAGATACACAACATATCACTCATAAAAAATAGCGCTGAAGAAGTGTTTATTAATGACCCTCTACGATTCATTTATTAAATTCTATCAAAACCCCAGTCAGGCTAGAACACCTTATTTTTTTCTAAACAAGTTCTTTATTGGTGAAAGTATACAATATTTATTTTGTGTTCGGAGCCATATTTTATTTATTGATTTGGGTTGATTTGTGCCTCTTTATTTTTATTTTATTTATTAATTTCGGTATTAAATTTGGTTATTTTTGGGGTGTGAGGGGGTTTGTTTGGGTTAAGTTAAGGGTTAAGTCCAATATTTTGGTTTGGGTATTTTGATTTTTTTTTGCAGGATTTGCAAAAATGACTTATAATGTATGATTAAGTCACAATCAAATCACATCAGCAAAAATGTAAAAATTTGGGTACGCGGTACACCTCGGAACTTTTCCTCATTACATGGGATTCGCTATGCTCATCCTCTCAGCTTCGTACACGCTTCGTTCGTCCTCAGACATTCGTTTCATTCCCAGTGGTCATTTATCCAGGCACTGAACACGCACGATGCTGCTCAACTTTTATGATCCACCAAAAATCATAGATAGATTTGTTGTATTATAACAAAACTTAGCACACTTATTTATTACGTCAAGGGGTACACTTGTAAATTTTAACACAATTAGAATATTTTTACGATTTTTTACAATTTTTTAAAAAAACGTATACAAATCATTTGATAAAAATTGAACTAATGCTAACAATAAGATGACACTAAAAAGAGTATAGTCTTATACATGGATACATGCGTGCCAAATCGCATCATTATTCCGTGTTTTATGATTTTTCGAAATTTTTGCTGAGTCATTATTATGGGTTAATGACGTCATAAAAACTATTTTTCAAATAGCAACATAAGTAGACTGATTTTTGTACAAAATTTCAACCCTCTAGCATAAATAAACTGGGCGCTATGATGATAACAGACACACACACACACACACACACACACACACACACACACACACACACACACACACACATACTGACAGATTGATTGATTGATTACTGATTTATTTAACCACGCAGAATTAGGACCATAAGGTCCTCTCTTCCATTCAACGTGGATAAATTTTCAGCCGATTTATTTATTTATTAAAATTACATAAAATACATACCATAAAATATTACAACAATATGCAAAATTATCTTTTTTATACAATAAATTTATAGTTTTAACTATGAAATCTTACTCTATAAAATCCTTAACTTAGTTTATTAATAGCTAATTTCTTTTAATTATAGTTAATTTAGTATCATTATATTTTTAAAATATAATATAATGATTTTTTTTTAATACAATTCGTATAGAAATAAAACATTGAAAAGAAAATTTGCAAAATTTTCTTTCAGATTATTATTGTCAGTTGGACTGATTCCACTTCTATAATATTACATTTTTATTTATTATTTAGAATATGTTTATTAAAAGAGAATAAATTTTATGATGGATTAGTTAGCATATTATTGGTACCTAGTTAATAATTTCTTTTTATAATTTATTTTAAAACTACTATAAGACATTTTAGTGTAAAACTTTGGTTCTAAGGAGTTAAAGAGTTTTACCGACTGAACAAGAAAGGAATTCTCATACTGAATTGTTGTGTGCGTGACAGACAACTTAAACAAAAAATATTCTAAATAGCACAACTAAACCTATTGAATGATTTTTATACATTTCATCTCTCCAGAATTAATACCCAAGGAGCTACGTTGATCGACACACAAACACTCACCCACCTATGCAAACACACAAACATACATACATACATCCATATGCACACACACATACAGACAAACAACTTTGAGGAAACTACTTAAAGGTTCTTAAAAAACACCTGAAACGGATAATTCCGGTGACATCCTTGTTTCGGATATTTTGCGAACACAATACTTTTCCTATATACCTACGGCATAAATGAGGAAAAGTAAAAAAGGACATATTTTTAAAATTTTGATTCAACTTTAGATTTTATAACATCCATATCAAACGCTTATCGATTTAAAGACATATTTTATAATCCAATAAATTCGGGTAATTTTAAAAAAAAATATAAAAATAATTTAAGTGAATATAAAGAAAAATCTTTCTACTCTGAAAACTATTGTTTTTTGTGGGACTTATAATTTATCTTTCTGAGGCTATCATGATATTGAAGCAATTTGTACATCTCTTAGAGCAATTTTCAATTTAAGTTTGAAGGAATATTTTAAGGAAAAATTTAAAAAAGATGCTAGAGATAATATAGAGGTGAGACTATTGTACCTAGATACAGATTTTAGTATTTATAATAGTATAATAGAGATATTTGCAAGAAGTAGAATTATAGGGATAGTTGCAAGAAGATTAACCAATTCGGATTTCCTATACAATAACGGTGATTTTCATTTTGAGAGCTGCCACATCAAACTCACACATTTAATTATATAGAAGTAAATAATTTAAATGTTTACTCTCCCTCATTCGTATATACCGTAGGTATATACGAAAATTATTTTCGACAAAAACTTCGCAAGTGGTACATAAACTGAATTATCTATTTCTGTGCATTAAAACCTCCTAAATGATTTTGACCAAGTTGCCTGGCTGTATGGGTATGTGTATAATCGTATCATCGTAGCTCCCAGTATGTTTATGCTAGAGAGCTTAAACTTGGCACAAAATCAATCTTAGGGTCTAGTTGTGCAATCCGAAAAACGCATTATGATGAAATTACCATGACATTAATGACTCACCAAAATGTTTAAAGCTTTATAAAAAACTAATAAATGATTCGATCAACTCAAAATCTCACAGGCATGTAGTCTATTAAAAATATCCTATTCATGTAGATTTTTATGAGTTGGATATTGGCTCAGAACGAGCAAATCAATTTTTATTTTGTTCGTTTATAAAGTAAAACATGGTAATATATATTTATTCTGTTATTATACTGTTCGTTTATTAAAACATGGTAATATATATATTTATTTTATTATACTGTTCGTTTATAAATAAAATAGTAATATATATTTATTCTGTTATTACACTTTTCGTTTATAAATTAAAACATGTAATATATTTTTCTGTTACACTTCGTCGTTTAAATTAAAACATGTTAATATATTTTTTCTGTTATTATACTGTTCGTTTATAAATTAAAACATAGTAATATATATTTATTTATATTTATTCTGTTATTATACTGTACGCTTACTAAAATTATGATTGATAGAACAGTTCTAAGCATGAGCGCTGCAGAACAGTCTAAAGAATAATAATAATAATACTCAATCAGAGCCTTGCGAGTTATCAGAGATTTTCTTCGCGGGAACTACCTCAGATGAAAGTAACAATCGTTTAAATGTAGAGGTCCATTTTGCCTGCCCCCATCACTGAATTTTCTAACCAAATAGGCCCCATTCGATTGTACTTTGATTGTTCCCGTTTGTACCCCCAATCATTTTGTTTGTACCCTTTTAGTTTTCCGGAAAATACGGAAAATCTTTGGAGGGGCTGGAGAAATGCCAGCCCCGCATGATCGAATTTCAACACCGGAGCACTTACAAACGTTTGTACTTTGTTTGTATACGATTATACTCTCATTATTTTCGTATGTACTTTCCCCTTTCCCCCTTAGAATGAGGGAGAAGTTTACGCCCTCATATATAGTAAAATTTTCCCTCATTCTAAAGGGGAAAGTTCAAACGAAAATAATTGTTGTACTCTCGGGTACAAACGAAGTACTAACCATTGCAAGTTGTTTGGAGTCGATTTTCGAACTTTTAATTTTTACTAGAGTAAACTTTCTCCCTCATTCTAAGGGGAAAAGGAGAAAGTACAAACGAAAATAATGAGAGTACAAACGGGTACGAACGTTTCCAAGAGCTCCTGTGTTAAAATTCGATCGGCCCACAGCCGTGGTACCTCTTTTGAGGTCGATATTTAGTTGGTACTCTTAATTCTTTATTTCCACAATAAATAAAAAAATAAGATAACAAAAAATATAATCTTGGTTGCAATCAAATATTCCATACCATTTATATAACCTTAATTGAATATCCTACTATGTTAATTCTTTACTTAATGTCTTACCAAAATTATTTATCAAATAACTCATGCATTTATACTCAAACACACGCGCACACACACACACTCATACATATATTCAATATTCTCACTTCAGAAAGCAAAATTGTACATACTGCCTACACAGTATATAGACTTATCATTTCTTAAACATCAACTCCAAAATATGACTACTATTTTCCAGATATGTCAGAATATTATTTGAGCATAATTTATTAATTATATCAGAATTTTTTCCATAAAACTTACTTTTTATCCATATTTACATTTTTACATATATTTTTATTATATTTCAAATTTATTTATAATTTATATTTAATGTATCCACATATTTTATAATTTGAAGCCATACAATGATATGATGCATATATTAGATGTCTTGTATAATTTAATTATTGTGGCCTTTCTTATTCCTTGTATAACCAAACATCCCTAAACACTTCTCCAATCCTAGTCCATTCCTTCCTATCCCATGCTGTCCTTTGCCAAGTTTCCTGTCCGCAAATCCTTCTCATCTCCTCGTCCCACCTTATCCTTCCTCTCTTCCTCTTACACTCTCTTGGATACCACTGTATCAACTTTTTCGTCCATCGTCCATCCTCCGTCCTGACTATGTGACCCGCCCATCCCCACTTCCTCTTACTTATCACTTTCCCTATATCTTTCAACCCGGTCTGACCCACTCATTACTTTTTTCTCTCTCCTTCTCACCTTTAACTAACATACTCCTCACCATGCCTTTCTGACCCACTCTCATTTTATGTATCTCTCTACTTATTAACCATTAACCATTCGGCTGTATATACCATAACCGGCAAGATAAACATACTCCATAAATTTCGCTTATGTTCCATACTCACATTAGCTCTAAAGAGATGTCTATATTTATGTAGCTTGCCCAGCCTATCCTTATTCTTCTTCTAATTTCACTATCTTCTCCTTCGTGACTTATTAATTGTCCGAGACATATATATTGTTCCACCCTTTTTAACCTATCTTCTCCTACTCTTAACGCAATTTCCTCATCAATATTAAAGCTCATGTACTCGGATTTTTTTTTGAATTTATGCTGAGACCTATGTTACTAGTTCCATCCTTTAATTCCTGCAACATACTCACAGCCTATTCTAGCAAATCAATATAAAATCATCCACGAATGCCAGTCTATTTATCCATTCCCCATTAATATTAACAAACAAATAATTGTTTTAAATTGTATTAGTTGTATTGATGTAAATTCTAAGATCAAATAAATGGTTATTTATTATTAATATTAAAACTTGAGCCGTTCCAATCTAACTTGTTGCTTCTTCTGTCTATTGTATTTAAAAAGTTTTTGGCGGAACTCACATCGCCTTGTCTTACGCCTTTACCTACTTTCATCATCATTTTCTTATCACCTAACCCAACTTGCAATGTTGTTCCGCTAAAAGTACTTCTAAAAATCGCTATATATTCTTCCTCTACATGGACTTCTTCTAAAAAACTAATCATCTTATCTCTAAAGATAAGAGAAATCTCTATCATTGGCCTATTCGAATTCTATAAAAATAATTTATTGACTAATTTAGATAGCGTTTCTAAACGTGTTCTAATGGCCCAGGGGCCTGTCGCGTAACTATCTAATCCTAGCTACTTAAACCAATTAACTGCAATGTTTAGTTAAATAATAAACTACCGTAATAATGAGTAATTTGATTTAATGTAATTTGATTGATAGTAACTAAGTAATTTGCTTTTAAATAAAAATAAATACATGAATACTTGGACTCACCATCATAAGTTTTTCATACTGTTCTTCAATAACAGTGCCATTGAAGTATCTGTAGACAGCTTTGGTGTCAGGGAAATAGAATCCCCGTTTACACTGGCATTTGTAGCTACCTCTTCTAAATCCGAGACCAGCTACTGGTATGCACTGTAACAAATGTACAAAAGGAATGAGTGACTTCTGCAAGTATTCGGTTCACAAAAACATTTATTTGACATATTTAGTTGCTATGTGTTTAAATAAAATAACTTTTTATGAACGAACTGTTGACATTAACTTGCTGACATTTGCTATTGAAATAAAGCCAAGAACACAATCTATAAACCTAACAACCCCCAGGTCAGGTTTATTTGCTGGGACAGAACGTTTCTACGCCAGTTATAAAGGTTTATTTGTTAAAAACGGAGTGTCATAATCAGCACGTGATTCGAG
Source organism: Microvelia longipes (assembly GCA_018340805.1). Classification (NCBI taxonomy): domain Eukaryota; kingdom Metazoa; phylum Arthropoda; class Insecta; order Hemiptera; family Veliidae; genus Microvelia; species Microvelia longipes. The sequence continues at coordinate 32,077,966 of JACMZG010001893.1, read as the reverse complement.
CTTTCGATTTATCAATAAACATTTGAAGAAGAAGAGGAATAAGACACGACTAGGAAGAAACGTTTCTTAAGACCTATCTTTAGAAAAGTAGATCCAGGATATGATATGTATAAATCTAGAACACGCATTTAGAGGTATAAAGAGTAGTAGATCTATTCTGCATGCAGATATTACTAACGCCGTTATTGCCTATGACATTTGCTAAACAACTTGGGAAAATTATTTACATGAGTACCCTGGCTTTTAGAACTTAACAAATGACTCTTCCATACTGTGTTAGGTACATAAATGAGATATTGTCTTCATGGATAAGTCAGCTTCGATATTTTTTTATTAGTTTATTTTATAGTTACACTGCATTCTATCACATACATAGATGCTACAAGTAACAGAGATGATGAGGTTATTGTGGCTTGTTGGTCTTGACAGAGAGGCTACCCATTGGTACTCCTTGCAACTTTTTGGCGTGTATGTTTTTTTTCCTTTTGCAACTTAGTAATTTATAAAGTAGAAGTTTGTTGGACATGAGAAGTTTGAATCTTTCATCAAGTAGTTTCAGTAGCAGTTTGTATATCGTCTGTTCGTCTTTATTCGTTTTGTTGTTGTATATAGTGCCAATGTTAGTTTGCTGTCAAGATGAAGTCCTAGATATCGGGTGGATGTAGCTCGAGGGATTAGGCTCAGGCTAAGGAATACTAGGGGACAGATAGAATGTCTGAGAGTAAAGGTGACATGCACACTTTTCTGCCCATTTATCATAATCCTCCATTTTCTTAACCAGGGTTCTATTATGTCAAGTTGGATTTGAAGGTTGTTAGATGCTTGGGATGGATTTCAGAGGAGGAATAAATACATTTGTCGTCGACAAAGGAGCATATATGGGTTGAGGAAGGTCAGCGGTGTCAGCTTTGATAAAATTTATTTTTATTTGAGCAGTATTCTTCGTCCATATTTGAAGATGACGAAAAAACATTTATACTACTAAAGAAGACCCCTCTCTATGAAACCAACAAAAAAAGCATTTTATTAACTATTCAAGTTTGAAGCATCTTAATTAAATCATATTTTACTGCTTGGTCTTTTATAAGCTAGCTCATTGTTCAAAATTTGTTTTGCAAAGTAAAAGATTTCAAGATTAATTTGTGATTTCAAGTGTTTAATCACGGCAATGTTTTCAATTTCCTTCAATGCTCGAATCGTTACCATTTTACGACTCATTTTAACAACCATCTCTAATCATTTACATATTCCTAAGACTTTAAAGCCTAGCTTGTGTCAGTGGCATTAAAATTTCAAAACCAAAGCTTTAGCACTAAACCCGGCCCACCAGACCATATAATACACTCTTATGATATTTTCAAACATTATCCATTACAATAAGTTTAATGCATCTAAGCGTAAGTTAGAGTCCGTAATAAAAAATAGCAATAATTTAGTAACAACACTCGACTATAAAAATACCCTGGAGATTAGGTAATAAAACTTGATATTCAATAAGGCGCTCCACAACTAAATCTCGGTACAAAATAAAAAAAAAGATTTTAAAGAAAAATAATCTATTTGAGTTTTATAGTCTGTCTTGATAGCATCACGTTTTAATGTTGTATAATTTTATTTTTCAAATTCTTGTAAGTGTTTCTCTTTAAATAACAACAATGTTTTGTTACTTCTATTAAACTGTTTTTCTACTTCTATAAATAATTTCAACTGATAAAAAACAAGGCCTGCTTATTGACAAACAGTCCTGTGGTTTTACGTCTAGGTACACTTGTAATTTCACCAATAGTTTTAAGAGTAAGCTCATAACCAATAAGTCACTGAGTAAATTAAAAATTGGAAAACAGGAATATAAAGTTTTATTTTACCTCAGACGTCTAATAGAATAGCTGTGCCATTAGCTGTAAAATATTGCTATAGGAACGAGCTATTAAAATAAAATGAGAAATCAATTAGGCCTATTTTAACAGAGAAAATAACAGTAATTTTACGCGTAAGACACCACTAATGGTACCCAGAATCTCACTAGTGCCATCATGCTTTTGTCAAAGACTACAAATGTAATGGTACCCAGAATCTCACTAGTGCCATCATGCCTTTGTCAAAGACTACAAATGTAATGGTACTCAGAATCTCACTAGTACCATCATGACTTTGTCAAAGACTACAAATGTAATGGTACTCAGAATCTCACTAATGCCATCATGCCTTTGTCAAAGACTACAAATGTAATGGTACCTAGAATCTCACTAGTTTAAGCTTTATAAGTTGTCAAGGGAAGAGAAATGAAGAAAATAGATACCTCAGGTGAATAAATATTTATTATACTAAAGCACAAATATATAGAGAATACTACTCTAAGCTAACAGTTAACCTGCACGTAGGGTTTGGTAAGGCATTTGATTAGGTTTTATCTCAACACAATCTCGCCTCGTTGGGCCGTGAAAACACCGTGCGAATGGGGTAGAGATCGTGACCTTACAAATGCCAATGGTAAACAGGTTTCTGGCTTTTCAAGCAATGACTCGCATTTACTTTATAATGCTTCGTAAGTAATCTCTCTGATGCCAAAACGAAGCTAAATAAAACAAAAAAATCCATATCATAAAAACTTATAACATCAGCATGTTTTCATGAAACTGTCTGCCACAGCTTTAATGTGACTGTTTGTTACTGACTAATTAACTGGACCTTTTGGTATGTTCGGCATGTTATGGAACTAGTCTCTTGCCTAGTCACCGAGAATCAGGGGTTCTTTGAAAGAGACTAGGCGTTTAACGCTATACTGTACAGAAACGACAGTACATTCTTGCTACATCAAGAAAGAGTATTAACGCTATCGGTCGTTTACGCTAAAGGTCGTCACCGCGACTGTACACCAAAGCTACAAAAATATGTAGCTAAGATGCCTAGTCGCGAAAACGACCTGTTAAGACTTTTTGATATTTGATGCTAGAACGCGTTACTCAGGAGTGAGGACGTCCAACTCTGCAAATACAGTTTAAGTTTATTTACGATACAAATAAAGAATGGACGTATCTGCTACTTCTTTATGGACATATTTGACAAGAGCGCTACTCTGTAATTACTTAACTGGGCGTTTTAGCAACTATATTCATAATAAAAAATCGCTTTAACAGCCATTTCAGTAAACACGAATTCTTAAATTGTTGCGGAGGTGACCATTATTGACTTAAGATTTTAATAAAAATGTACGTCTACGCGACTGTACATCTTAGCTAATGTAGCGCAAACCTACAATCGCGTTAAAACTATCTTTTTCAGCTGAAATGTAAATTTGCAATTTACTGAGGTAGAGAAAATTTTAAAGTCTTGGACCATGCTTTCCCTCATTTCGAAGGATCTCAATTGTTTCACCCTGTATATAGCCATGAATGGTACCCATTTCATTATCGGAAGTTATTATTGTGTTGCTTATGCGCAATTTTAAATATTTTAAAAAATACTTTGTATTTTGTTAGTTTAATATTTATTTTATTCAAATAAATTTATAAATAAAAATATTATGCCATTGAAAAAGTTTTACTTGACATTAAAAAATGGGTGCACCCCCAGCCCGGTCAACGTATTTTTACAACTGTGTGGGGGATACACATTTGTATCTCCCCAAAAAAATTATGGGGCCCCCCATAATTTTGAGATACTCCTCGGTAAAGAACTTTTGAAAGAAAAAAAGGTTGTATTTACCCAAGGTTGAAGAAGCAATTGAAGAATCTGTTACCGTCGATATTTGCTGTTGGATATGAATATTCCAGACAGGTGCAGCACGACGAGGGCTGGTCGTAAACTCATTAAGCACATTGATATAACTTTATTAGCAGAGAGTCCAGGGATATTCATATCAGCAAGTATCGACGGTAAAAGTATAGTCAACAGCAAGTATCGACGGTAGCTCATTCTTCAATTTCTGAAAGAAACCTTTCCGAGAATGGCCGTTAGGCTCGTTTAAGGAGCCTCAACTTAAGTGGCTGACTGTCCGCTTTAGTAATTACAGACACAATATAATTGTGTGAGAGATTTATCAGTGTCAACTATTCATGTTTTGCAAAACTTGGTAGTACCAAATAATATTAGAAATTTTAAGCTGTTTTTGTTGCTTAAATTCCTTATGTTATGAATAAAACCAAATCAAAATAGGAATGCAATTTACACATATATAGATAAATATATCTTAACGATATCGGCCGCCTCCGTGGCCGAGGTCGTTAAGGCGTTAGTCTTTACTATGACCTTTGACAACCACGGAGGCCTGGGGTTCGCATCCCAGGTTACGCCTCAGTTTATAGAAGATTATTGTTTAGATAAATAATCGCCAGCTTTAGAATACACTTTGAGCGTAACGGTTGCTACTAACACCCGAGGTTGTTCCCGCAGGGGTTATCCCTGATGAGCCGCAAGGCTCTAAACGGCATTATTATTATTATTATTATTATATTTTATTATTATTTATCTATATTCTTGAAACCACTCTTATAAACTATTTACTTAAACGTCGTATAAATTATAAAATAAATAAGAATCATCTTGAAGAACTTACACTGTTAAACAAGAAAAGAACAAAGAACATTTAAGGTTGGGGAAGAAAAATATTAGAGTTAGTAAGAAGGGAGAGTTTTACAGCTCCAAGGAATGGGAGCAGTGTGTTGAAACCATAAAGTTAAAGAAGCAAACTGTTTTGAAGCTATAGTACAGGCTTGGCAAGGAAACAAATACCGTAAAAGTTTTAATATAATATGCACTTATATATTATATTAAATCCATTTATTTTTCTCTAAAAACAGAGGGCGTGAAAAAACATATAGCTATTGTATTATTAGTATATTAATCATGTCAATTATTTTAATATACAGGGTGGACAAAAAGTCTTCCATCCTCTTAAATTTAAAATAAATATAAAAATAACCTCCTCTTAAATATAAATTAATGAAACATTAATTTTTTTTGTTTTTATTTTTTTTTTTAAACACATGATTAATATAATAACCATTTTTGTAAATTTAAACTAAGCATTTTTTTGGCAAATAAAATTATTTAATATTATTATAATGGGGTACATATTTTGTGTCAAGAACTTCGTTTTGTGTAGTTAAATTTGGGTGTCCTATGCAACACCGGATCTTACGTTAAAATATAAAAGAGTAAATTGGAAAGTAAAAATGTACAGGGATTTTGGGATGAATATAAGACATTTTGACCCTTGAATTTTTGTCTGAAACCTCCAATTTGGTGGAAATAAATGCCCAAACTGTAATAATTAGACATTTCAACTTAAATTTTAACATTTTAAATTAAAGCTGAAGCCTTGATATTTGAAAGAATTAGCATAACTTAAAAACATGCATTATTTTTGGCTTAAGAACAAATCATTCATTAACTTACCCTCAGTTAAAGGTTTATAGTCACTAATGCAGCTATATTTAGGAAAAATTGTGACCCTGAATTTTTTCAAATTTAAGATAATATGAAGTATTTGGGTAACTCAATTGTAATTACTACACTTCTGGCACTTATAACACACTTATAGCACTTATAATCCGGACCTAATCACTACTTCACCAAAAATAAGTTTACTAAAAAGTACTCCAGGTTTCAATTTGTGTTTAATGGTTAAAAATTTAAGAGGGAGGAGTCTTTTGGTCCACCCTTCTAATAAAACTTATCTTTAAATGTCTTAATTAACTGATACCTATCCTAATATGCTAAAATTATTTGAGACCAGTTAAACCAACTATGACACTGAAACATTTTTAGAGTTTACTTTTATTTAATATACAGAAAAAATCTCTCTCAAGTTTCATCTACTTATCATTAAAACTTGAAATATTATGAAAATTATATCTCCTAAATTTCAAAACCATGGGACATTTTTTACATTTTTATAGAACTCAGACCAGTTTGAGTTATTATGCTAAAATCCCTACTTATTATACTGAAAAGTGTATCCTATGATTAGTTTGGCTCAAAGCAAAATTTAAGTACTAATAAATTTAACGATATTTATTTTATATTAAAATAGGGTTTAGTAACTCCACCACTGTAGATTAAAGAAGCAAAGTTTGAAGATTAAAAAGTTTACTTTGGCACCAAAGAATTAAAATCTATTCCCAAAAAAAATTGTCTTCATTCAACTTTCTTTTTACTTTTAATTTTTTTAGGCGAGGCTATTTTGGATCGAGAACATTGGCCGTCGCGTCGTATGGTATAAGCCAAATTTTTAAGAATTCATTCGAATTCTTTGGTACCAAATAAAATATTTTTATCTTCAAAAGTCATATAATGTCAAGTTAGCAGGGATTAGAGAAGCACTTTTAGTGTATTTAAGCAAAATATTTACAATTAAAAGCAAAGCTGATAGGTTGGTAGCCATTGCAATAATCTTGAAAGCATAGCTGATAGGTTTGCAGCACTTGCAATAATCTTGAAAGCATAGCTGATAGGTTTGCAGCACTTGCAATAATCTTGAAATCAAAGCTAATAGGTTGGTATCACTTGAAATGCTCTTGAAAGCAATGATAATAGGTTAAAGTTGATAAATATCCATAGAACAACGAATCAAATTGAGTTGAGAACCCCCAACTAACTACTTTATTCAGGCTATTATTTTAAATTTTGTGATTCATATGAAAACTCAGGATGCGGAGGTCTTGCCGCTTATTCACATATAAGAGCAAATTATTTGTAAGATGTCATACAGATCATGATGTTTAATAAAAAAACACTAGAATTAAAAACAATTAATATATTGTCAACTACAATAGTATAAGAAAATTATAACTGACGAGGACGAGTTTCGACTTTACATCATCAGAGCTGTTTACAGACTGATGATGTAAACAGCTCTGATGATGACGTAAAGTCGAAACCGGTCAGTTATAATTTTGTTATACTATTTGGGTTGACAATATATTAATTGTTTTTAATCTAGTGTTTTTTTTTATTAAACATCATGGTTAGTCTATACCACTCCGTCAAAACAACTAATGATGTCAGATATATTTTTAAAAGAAGCCCAATTGGTTAACGTCCGGAAAGTCGAAAAAGTAAATAACACCTTTGGTGACAAGGTATTCCTTTTCTAGTTATGTATCTCTGTGCAAAATGTATTAAATCAAAAAAACCTTCTTCTAAAACGTTTTTAAGTCCAGATCTGGTTATCATAAAGAAAGTATACTAATACAGCCAAATAGTTTGTTAAAATAAATAAAAACAAATTTTAAAACAGGAAGCAATGCAAATTATTTTATTCATCTTTAATTCATATTGTTGACTTTCCTTACTTCCCTCAAGAGTTAATTTAATTCAATTTTTATCGGAATTGTTTTTTGTAAATATATAAATATGTATTATATATTTGATACAACCGAGTTTTGCAAAACATGAATAGCTGACACAATATAATTGTGCGAGAGATGTAACAAGATAATTGTTACATTTCCTAGGTGTCTCTCGCACAATTATATTGTGTCAGAGACACAAGAAGTTTGTGATCAGGGACTAAAGCTCACAATCCAGGGTCCGAAACCTGGCTTATAGTTTGCATGTTTGGTTGTAAACTGATTCAAAGAAAATCCAAAAAGAAGTTTATTGTTAATATCTGTGATAAGTACAATATAAAGTCGATTGTTAATGTCTATAATAAGTACAATATAAAGCTCAGAAAATTACCTTAACTCTTTTATACTAACATATTTCTAAGTTTTCGACGAACTTCTTCGAGTAAATTTCGCTTATAAAACAAATAATGATATAAATATTAATAATTTGTCCACTATGCCTGGTTAACAGTTTCATTTATTCAACCCTATTTTGCTTTTTGAAAAGTTGTCGACAGCAATCCAAACGGCCATTTGAGAATAATAATACAAAGAAAAAACAATATGTCCATGAAGAAGCCTAATACGGGGAAGTAACCGAGGCCTATAATTACCCGCTTTATTTCGGCTTCTTTTTTCCCCACGAAAATCGAAATAAGAGATATTAAAGATAATAATAAGCCAACTGACTGAATTACTTTGAGCAATGCAAAATAACATATTCTAAAGTGTGTAAGTAATAAATAAGTTATTAAAGAAACTTTTTATACAGAAAAATTATTTTTAAACTTTAATTGGTCTTATTTTTAAGAGAGTTTTTATCGATTGACAAATAGAACATAACCAAGTAGAAACACCAAAAAGAAAGCAAGAGCAGAACATTAACATTCAAAGTCAATGTTTCTAAACATTATGTCAAAAACTTGTCTCAAAGGTGTACACAATAAAATTTAAGTCGGGATATGATTACATGAAAAATAATACTGAGATATGAGTTCAAATAAATATATGATTAGCCCAAGGATTGAAAGGAAATTCGTTAAACTTGCGGGTCAGGGATTACTATGTTTGATGGTTTTTCATTTTGGTTTGTCTGCATGTAAAACCTCTCTAATGCTCCTAGAGGAGACCGTATCATTCACAGACCCTCCGTCCATTATATTCCTTTTTTTGATCTTTTTTTCTTCTATCCGTCTAAAAAGTTCTTTATCTACGGTTTAAAGCGACCAGAAAGCCCTTTACTACGACATGGGAAACATCGGAAAAACATTTCTTTAGGGGTCTTTTCTTTACCGTCACATCTTTTTTCTTCACACCTTTATCTGGCTGCTCTTTTGGAGTAAAAATCCACAATTTAATGCTTAAAGAAAAGAAAAAAGCGAAGAAAAGACATTTTAAAAAGATTATTTTTATGTTTTAGCCGTTTATGTTCCTAAACAGCATCTATTCTTACAAAAACAGTATTTTCTGATAATTTTGGTTTTCTATAATGTTCTTAAAAGACATTATACATGAAAAGGCAGATTTGAGTTTCTTTAGAATCAATTCAGAATTTATATAAATATAGCTACGCTGGAACTCTGGCGGTGACTAATAAAATTACACACATAAATCATGTTTTGTAAATGCTAATCATTCTATTAAATCGGTCTAGAGACCATTTGAACGCAATCTAAAGACGATCACATTACACAGTGAAATCCTGTAACAAGATGATTTATTTTTATTGTTATTATTTATTTTATTGCCAGGATGAATCCTTTGACAAAATCTAATTTTATTAAAAATAATAAATCCTTTGTCTATTATCTGCTACATCTACAATGAAAATATGCCACACTCCTATGTACATATTTAATAATATATAATATGTTGAATTTTCTAATAGAGATGTTTATTGGATATTTAATTTAATAACAGATGATAAAATTTGATAAGGTAAATAGAATCCAAAACCAGTTCATTCTAACATTATATTTATACGTAAATCTGATTATGTATTTACATCCAATACCTAAGATGTTATTATCTTCATACAAAGGGGGATAAAACAGCTTCATACATGAAGCTAATGTTGGTAATAAACGCATTATGGTTAGCTAAATACATTATTAAACGTTGTATATCTATTTTGTACTTAGGCTTAAAAATCTAACGTCAATTATAAACGAGCTTTTAAACTAATCAAAGATTCACTTTTCCAAATCCTTTAATTGAGAGGTAAGTAACAATCTTAGGCCTTTTAACGCTTATATGAATGTTGTATGTGAAAACGATACGAGAAAGTTAGATAGATGGAAAATAAAACCATTAGCTGCTTCTGACAGCCTTGTTAAAGGCTGATATAGGGATGTAATATTTCTCTTTCACTCGAGTCTGAAAAGCTGTTAGATGAACAGCTTTGAGCTTTGCTACGAAGGCACATAGGGTGAAAGTTTTTTGAGGTGGGAGAAAATTTTATTTTTTATATTCCTAAGCTAATAAGAGTTAGCTCGAGAGTGTAACCTTAATTTTCAGCAAATTGTCAAAGAAATTGAGTTTTAAGAGGTTCGAGTATTAGAGAAGGAGGGTAAGGGTGGGGTTTATATAAATATATATATATATATATATATATATATATATATATTATATATATATATATATATATATATATATATATATATATATATATATATATATAATATATTATATATATATATATATATTATATATATATATATATATATTATATATATTATATATATATATTGTTCCTAGACGTATTTATTGGACAAGATAACTTTCGAACGCTTTCAGTTTTATCGATCGAAATAATTGATAAGGTTGCTCATAAAATGAAAATCAAAAAGAGCAAGTTGTGAAGTTGATCCGAAAAATTAAGACGATAGTATAAAAAGTAAATAGAACAGAGTTCATCAATTATAATTTTATTTAAAAAAGTTGTATTTACCGCAAGTTGAAGACGCAATCGAAGAATCAGCTACCGTCGATACTTGCCGTTTGATATGAATAAACAACTTTTTTAATTTTAACATAGCTAGTCATGCTAACATGTTAAACAACTTCTTATTTTTATCTCTTAACAGGGATATTCATATCCAACAGCAAGTATCGACAGTAGCTGATGCTTAGATACTTTTATTTCTACAAGTATATGATCAATTTTTTTATGAAAGGTGTTGTATCAATAGAATCATTCAATTCAATTTCGTATAACAGGAAGGAGGTGGGGGTTTCTAATAAGCAAAATGTGACTCCCGCCTCCCGCATTATTTTATTAGATGTCAACATTTAGTATCTACAGAAACAAAACAATCGGGTGCGAGATATCTCGGAACTTTTCCTAATCACAACGAATTCACATAGCTCATCCTTCTGGCTTCCAACTTTTTTCGCTAGTCCTCAGAATATACAAGTCATTACATTTATGCTGAAACACCTCTTCAGATTCCCTTCGCTCGTCCTCAGATATAAAATACATCAGTTTCATTCCAAACAGTAACCCATCCAGCTTCTCGATGTTGCTTAACCTTTATGACCCAAGAAAAATCATGGATGTAATTGTCGTATTGAAACAAAACTAAGTGTATTTATTTAATTATGTTTATATTTATTATTTATTTATTATAAGGTATACTCTTGAACCGTATTTCAACTCAATTGAATTTTTTTCCAATTTTTACAATTTTATAAAAAAACGTAGACAAGTCATCTGATTAACTAATTCAAATACAGATAATAAGCCGAAACTTGGCACATATATTAGTCTTATACATGGCAAGGCTGCATGCATGCCACATACTGATAGCATCACTTTTTCGCGTTTTATGATATTTCGACATTTTCGCTGTGTCATTGTGGGTTGATAACAGATTTTTGTACAAAGTTTTAACTCTCTAGCATAAATACACAATGATGATAACATACACACACATAAAGGCAGACAACTTTGTGAAAACTGGTCAGGAGACCTTAAAAGCACCTAAAACGGATAATTCCGTTGACATCTCGGTTTCGGATATTTTTGCAAACACAATAATTCTCTTACCTATCCTATCCTTACTAATACCTACAGAAATAAGGATAAATAAATAGTATATGTATCCTTTATCCTCTGTACCCCTTATTTATTAAAGATTGTCTGTTAGACCTATAAAATATCAAGTTTGGAAATATGACCTTTGACGCCACGGAGATCAGGGGTTCGCATCCCAAGTTATGTTTTTAGTTTATAAAACAATATCGTTCAAATAAATTATCTTATTTAGTTCTTATAAATGAAACTTATTGGCATATAATAACCCACTTTAAGTGGTTCCCACACAACAGTGTTCTAATAGTTCAAACAAATTCATTTCGGTTCGTTCCCGCTCACTATGTTGGAAGGTGCAAACCACATGTGTGTGTGTATACAGGGTGTTTCATATAAAGTGTCCACCAGAAAAGGAGGTGATAGTACTCTTCAAAAGGAACAAAAAATGTCCTATAATATAAACCCTGAATATATATATATAATTATATATATATATATATATATAATATATATATATATATATATATATATATATATAATATATATATATATATATATATATATATATATATATATATATAATATATGGTATGGTAATTATTAAACAGCTAGAAGTGTTGTAGAGTAAGCTTCATAAGGATATGTGTTATAGGTACAAATAAAGTTCACGTATGTTGATTTCTGCATACAAATTTACTTAACCCTTATAGGGCTGGAAAAATATAGAAAGAGTACATTTTATCCGGTTACCGGGTTTGTTTTGTAGTAAATTGGCCAGCAAAAAAACAAAATGACATTTAAAGGCGACTGACCTAGCGTCAGTTGGCCATAGTAAAACAGTCAATAAAATAGACCTAATCTTGATTTCAATTCATCAATAAAAAGAACTCGAAAGACAATGAAAACAGAACTTACCATCGTTGTAACTTTTTTGCATTTATCAGAAGCAGCGAAAATATTGAGTTGTGTACTTCCTTCAGGCAGCGGACATTGATCGATATCCACCCGTCTAAGATCTATGTCGATACCACTCGTTCCTCTGTAAAAGCCAATCAACTCGTGTTATTATCAAGGAGTTCAGACTTGAAATATAATTAGTAACGTGAATGGATTTAATCAAGCAATTACCTCTAGATATCTGGTATATTCGAGGTGACAATAGATTAATTATAATAGAGTTTCCTTCAATATTTTTCGAGAAATTAAGATATTTCTGAGATTACACAGTCGTTAGGGTTTTACAGTCAGATTTAAAGCTATCTAATCTCAATGCTTCTTCAATTAACAACACTTGTAAAGATTATTCAAAATATGCTTAATATCCTCATAGCATAAACTGCGTACTCTTTGCAAACAGGTTTACACTATAGGCTTAGAATAAACATCTGTTTCGACTATTTTTTTCACTTAAATGCATTGCATGAGCATTGTGACTGCAGTACACTTCAATGACTGTGCATGAAGTCTCAACATTGTACATTTCACTGAAGTATAGTAGGACACACGGCTAAAATCAGTTGACAGCGTGAGAAAATAAAATTGAGGAACCAATAAGGTTGGCCTGATTTGAAATTGAGGGAGTGGTTTACCATCCTGGACTAACCTCATTGGCTCCCTCGCATTATTTTCCCGCGCTATCAACTGATTTTTAGCCCTGTGTCGTATAACTCATTGTTATTTTTTTACGCTTGAACCTGTCAGGTAGTTTGATCGTTTCTACTCTTCCGAAGGCAATTCCACAAATAACCCCAAGAGTTTATGCACAAGGAAAGACTTTGGTACTTCTACCCTTCTCTTTACGAGACTACACCAGTAACCTGTTCACAGTTTGTAAGTAGTATATTTTCTCTAGTCCCACTAGCGACTCTGATCCCATTATCAAGGGTTTCTTTCAGAGGTTCTTCACCGGAGGGGATTTATCTTAAAATTATGGGGGGGCAGCATTTTAAGGTTATAGCCCAACGACAAAAGGAAAGGTTTAAATTTCTCCTTTCAAAATTAAACATAAGTAACACAATAATAATTTTTTACAATGAGAAACACAATTCATGGGCATACAATAATTTCAGATGAAATAAGAGGAAAACATGGTCCAAGACTTTCCAAGATAGTCTCTAAGCCGAGTAAATAGACTCTTCGTTTAAATTGACCAGTATTACTTTTCAAACTATTAACCAAATACGGTAATTTTGCTAATTAATAATAATTGCATACAGCAATATTGCCAATTTTAAAAATCACATATATCGATACTAATATCACTTATTACACTATTTTTTATTAAGCTATTGTTTGACAAATATCATAGATTTTTATTTAAAACTACAAGAAATAAATATATAATTAACAAAAATCTATCACATATGTTAAGCCATAGCTTCATAAAACAAATACTGGGGCAGAGTGATATTTTTATCCAATTTTTCAGAATTCAATGCAGTTTCTAAAATAGGTAATATTGCTGTATCTATAACTTATAACTATTTTAAGTTACGAAAATACCATATTTGGGTAATAGTCACCAAAATAATAATTAAAATTAAATTATAAATTTTGATCTCAACACTTTTTTTTGCAAGTCATTTCTATTATTAAGGGGATATTTTAAATTACATTTAATATTTCCTTCCGGGTGGTATTCTGGTAGTGCCACGGGGGATACATCCTGGACCCCTCCTAGAAAGAAACCCAGGTCTTATCTAGCCCGTCAACTACTAGTTTTTACCCATGTCTCCAGTTCCTCTAGTCTCACCAGATACTCGTTGCACTGTTCTGTCCAGGAACGCTGGTAGCAAACCTAGAAGTGCATGTGCATAAACTAAATCCCAGAGCCCTGACTTGAAAGCCTAAGATTCGCATATTACCAGGAGGCATCAGACGTAGGAAAAATGAGAGTAGTGAATCCGATGTGACGAGGAAAAGTTCCGAGGTACCCCGTAACTGATTCTTAGATTTAATCTAAATATCCAGTAAATTTTTAGCAAGTTTAAAGTGTACTTATTTTAAATAATTTTTTCGCCGATTTTTTTTTCTTTGCAAATTGTCCCCGTGTATTTTTTGCGTGAACTTTTTCTCCGTTGTACTTGTTTTCCGTGTGATTTTATTCCGTGTACTTTTTCCGTGTACTTTTTTCCTATATTTTTTCCGTGTGTTTTTTCCGTGTGATTTTTTTCCCGTGTACTTTTTTCCTATATTCGTTTTAAGCATGTGCAGTTTGTTTTTACATATGTTTTCTAGTGGATTCTTCCCTATTTCTTTATTCTTAAAGGGGTCACTTTGTGACACGGCAAATTGACTTCGTGCGTCATCCTTTTCATTCAAGTGACTTCAGTGACCTTTTGTAAGTCTAAAATAATCTAATAATATTACTGCTCATCAATTAGAATTATCACATACTTGGTAGCTTAGAAGGTAAACTAATCAAGATTAGTTAACCACTAACTAAGCTAAGTAGGTATGTCACTACCTAGCTCACCCGTACCTAGTACGTCCGGATAGAACCTAGATTTACTAAAAAGTTGACCTTGTTAACAAATTTTTAAAAGGCTTATACTTACTTGAAATAATAAGATCCATTAGCATATCCAAAGAACGGAACGGTGTACGTTAGCATCCAAATGTTGCCTCCACCACAGTCGTAGTAAGGTTTACTCCATTTGCCATCTTCGTACACTACACTAAGGATCTCATCGGCAACCCGGTCAGTATGGGCAGTTTCATTCCATGTGTACGTGTTATAACCTAAAACACAACAAGGTCTAATGGTAAAATCGGCTGCCATGTAGAGTAAACTATATCGTTTAGGGTTTTGTCATGTAAGATGGGTTAACCTAACAGTTTTAAGATGAAGGAAGCGGTCAAATCATCACCTTAGTAATGCCATTGTTTTGAAACTTTGGTATACTTTTTCAATGGCATGTATAGAGCCATTCTTGCGATTGAATCCTCATACTAGCTCTGGCAAGTCGTATTGTTGCATGTCTATAATACAAACCAGTTTCTCAAGATAAAGCTTGACTTAAAAATTTTATTTTTTAATTCGATTATTATAGATATAAAAGGAAAAAATAAGAAAAGAGTTGATCGCATCTTATTATATTTGAAAGAGCTGAAAGATCGTATAAATCAAAAATAAGAGACGAGGACAGTAAGAAAAATAATAATACTGTCGCGGAGGTCTGCAAGCTGAGCGAATTTTCTTTACAATTCGGGATTCTTCGCTCAGCAATTTATTTCGTGCTTAAGTTTGCGGTTTATGCATTATGACCAGAGCAATAGTATTCATAATTCCAAAACCTCATAATTCCTCCAAACTATGCTCATAATTCCAAACTATGTAATTTCCAAAACTTGCATATTCCAAAACATGCGCATAATTCCAAAACTATGCTCATAATTCAAAACTATCTCATAATTCCAAAACTATGCTCATAATTCCAAAATATGCCATATTTCCAAAACTATGTTAATTCTGGGATTCAAACCAAAACTATGCTCATTCCAAACTATGCTCATAATTCCAAACTATGCTCATAATTCCAAAACTATGCTCATAATTCTATGTGTCAAAACTATGTTATAATTCCAAAACTATGTCAAAATGCAAAATGTTCTCAAAATATGTTCCAAACTATGCTCATTAATTCCAAAACTATGCTCATAATTCCAAAACTAGTTCATAATTCCAAACTATGCTTCATATTCCAAAAACTATGCTGATATCAAACTTGTTCATAATTACAAATATGTTCATAATTCCAAAACTTGTCTATCCAAAACTATGCTCATATTCAATTCAAAAACTATGCTTATAATTCCAAACTATGCTCATAATTCCAAAATGTTCTTCATATTTCAAAACTATGCTCATAATTCCCAAAACTATGTTCTAATTCCAAAACTATGTTCAGATTCCAAACTTGTCATATTCCAAATATGCTCATAATTCATAATTCAAAACTATGCTAACTTGCTCATTTTTATGCTCATTATTCCAACTATTCAATTTCAAACTATGTTTCATAATTCAAAACTAGAACTATGCTTCTATTCCAAATTTCAAAACTATGCTCATAATTCCAAAACTATGTTCAAATCATTGCTCATAATTAACTCTGCTCATAATTCCAAAACTATGTCATAATTCCAAAACTTGCTATATTCCAAACTATGCTCATAATTCCAAAACTATGTTCATAAACTATTGTCATATTCCAAAAATATGTTATAATTCCAAAACTATATAATTCCAACTATGCTCATAATTCCAAAACTATGTTCATAATTCCAAAACTATGCTCATAATTCCAAAACTATGCTCATAATTCCAAAACTGTGTCTCAATTCCAAAACTATGGTCATAATTCAAAAACTTGCTCAATATTCCTAACTATGTTCCAAACTTCATATTCCAACTATGCCATAATTCCAAAACTATGCTCATAATTCCAAAACTATGTTCATAATTCCAAAACTATGCTCATAATTCCAAAATTCCAAAACTATGCTTGCTAATTTCCAAAACTATGCTCATTAATTCCAAAACTATGTCATAATTCCAAACTATGTTCCAAAACTATTCCAATTGCAGAATTCCAATGCTAATTCCAAAACTGCATTCCAAACTATGCTCATCATTCCAAAAATATGCTCATAATTAATTCATAATTCCAAAACTATGCTCTAATTCCAAAACTATTCATAATTCCAAACTACATATTCCAAACTATGCTCTAATTCCAAAATATGTCATAATTCCAAAACTATGGTCCAAAACTATTCATAATTCCAAAACTATGCTCATAATTCCAAAACTATGTTCATAATTCCAAAACTATGTTCTATTCCAAAACTTATGCTCATAATTCCAAAAACTATGTTCATAATTCCAAAACTATGCTCATAATTCCAAACTATGCTCATAATTCCAACTAATTCCAAATGCTCATAATTCCAAATATGCTCATAATTTCCAAACACGCAAACTATGCTCAAATTCCAAAAACTTGCTCATAATTCTAAACTATGCTCTATTCCAAAACTATGTTTAATTCCAAAACTATGTCATAATTCCAAACTATGCTCATAATTCCAAAAACTATGCTATGTTCATAATTCCAAAACTATGCTCATAATTCCAAAACTATGCTTCACTATCATAAATTCCAAAAACTATGTTCATAATTCCAAAACTATGCTCATAATTCCAAAACTATGCTATAATTCCAAACTATGCTCTATGCTATTCAAAACTATGCTTATATCATAATTTCCAACTATGTTCATAATTCCAAAACATTAATTCCAAACTATGCTCATAATTCCAAAACTATGCTATTCATTAATCATATTCAAACTTGCTCATATTCCAAACTATCTAATTCCAAACTATGTTCTAATTCCAAAATGGCTCTAATGCTCATAATTCAAAACTATGCTCTTAATTCAAAACTATGCTCATAATTCCAAAACCTATGTTCATAATTCCAACTATGCTCATAATTCCAAAACTATGCTCATATTTCCAAAACTATGCTCATAATTCCAAACTCATAATTCCAAAACTATGCTCATAATTCCAAAACTATGCTCATAATTCCAAAACTATGTTCATAATTCCAAAACTATGCTCATAATTCCAAAACTATGCTCTAGTTCTAAAACTATGCTCATATTTCCAAAACTATATGCTCATAATTCCAAAAATATGCTCTTAATTCCAAACCTATGCTCATATTTCCAAAACTGTGCTCATATTTTCAAAACTATGCTCATATTTCCAAAATAAGCACTGCATTTAAAGCTTACTTCATGTGCGTCCACAGATTTTTTTATGAAAAAATGCAGGATAGTTACTCTTTAATGTTTACTAATTTGCAGTGCGGGTTAATCTAACTTTTCCGATTTTTCAGGGGGGTCAAGTGACCCGTTTGACCCCCCTGCGGACGGCCATGGCTCTGAAATTTTTGCAGACTCATTATTGTGTGTTAATTACGTCACACATATTTCATAATAAATCGGGTTTAGGACATTAACAAGGTCAATTTTTGGGCTAAGCTTTATTTCAATTTGAAGAAGCGCTCGAAGTTATCGTGTTCTATACAAACGTCTAAAAAAATTATCGTATATACATACATTATACATATATACGCCTTAAAAATATGTATATATTCTTGATCAGAAAGTCCCCCCTTCCAAAGAAATCACCTTCCCCCACTTTTCGCCTCCATGATCCCAATCTCATAAGGTAATTTTTGTTTGAAAATTCGCTAAAAATAGAGTATAGCAAGTAATGCTTTTCCCATAAATTCTACCATAAACTTGATTTCTTATTCTGCTGCGTGATTTGTTTAATAAATGTAAAACAAAAAGATTTGTTGGTATGTGTATTTAATATACATGTAAATTTTACCCTTCTCCCGGGGAATAAGTAATTGCTTAAAAAATTGTAGCAATGTGGAGGTTTGAGATGAAGCACGTTACGGTTGTTTTACTACAATATCTTGGCAACAGAAAAACGTGTTAAATTCTGACAGAGATAAATCTGTTCTGACTTGCCTAGTAAACAGATATCCAGTGTCAGTAAACACACCAGTTTCTTCTTCTTGTTCTTCTTTTTTTATTTCGTATTTTTTTGGCAAAATTACTTTCACTTGTTTACTTCGATTTTTAGAACTTGGAACAAAACTGTGGGCATCGAGGAAGAGATGTGGGGAAATTACATGGATTCCTCACACTAAGCAAACAAAGTCAAAACACGCTAAGCATCATTCAATGACACCCCAAAATTTTTATTTTAACAATTTTTCAACACATTTTTAGCAAATTATACTTTTTAGGTCTGTGTCCACCAACCTTAAAGTAACTTAAACAAAAATTAGTTTAAACTCCAGTCTAAACTGTTTTGTATTCATAAAATTAATTTAAACCACAGTTCAGTAAAATCTTTTCAAACGGCAAATTAAACATAAAATGATATTCACCAACGTATTTTTTATATTCGGCTCTTAAATCGAGTTGAATTGGAGATTAGATTTATAACATTGGTTCGACGAGTGAATACATTTCTTTAACATAAATTAAGCATAATTTATTTCCATTTTTACAAGTAAAGGTGGTATTAACAAATAAGTTATAACATAGCCCTTTTGAATTTTGAAACACCGAGAAAGTAACATTAACAGCGTTAATTATTAATCAAATCAAATAAACGGTACAAAATTACAGAAACCTAAACAATAGACCGTTTATAATGCAAAACATTGTGCGAAAAGCCGAAAACAATTGATATATTTAACCATAGAGATATTATTACTAGAGTGGTCCTACAGATTACATTTTCAAACATCAAAAAAGTAACCTGACCACCTTCGCTTATAAATATAAGCAAATAATAAGTAGAAAATTACAGTAGCTTATATAGTAGAGCGTTAAAAATATGCATTAAAACACAAAAAATGTGGGGGAAACCGAAATAAATTTATTAATTATAACCTTAACTCACTCTTGAAGGAGTTTTCAATGAGGTTGCACAGACCCCCCGAGAGCCCCAAAAAGATGTTTCAGGCCTCTCAATGTATTAAAATAGGCTGTGCCCCCTCTAGTATATATCTCTATGGTTTTTGAACTTATAATACATAGAGATATTATTACTAGAGTTTACATGGAGGCCCTATAGTTTACATTTTCAAACATCGAAAAAGTAACCTGACCACCTTCGCTTATAATTATAATCAAATAATCAGAACAAAATTTCAATAACTTATATAGTAAAACATTAAAAATACAAATCAAAAGACAATCAATGAGCAGGAAGCCGATATCAATTGATTTTTTTATAACCTGAACTCACTCTTGAAGGAGGTTTAAATGAGGTTACACAGAGCCCCTGAGAGTCCCAGAATGATGCTTCAGGCCTGCTAATGTATTTGAGATAGGCTTTGCCCCCAATAGTATATATCTCTATGTATTTAACCTCATCATATTCTTAAAGAAGGTAACTATAAGGTTACACAGAACCCAAGATACACAGTTCACGAATAGAGAGAATATTCTTCGTCGAGAGAAACGTTTAATATGTCATGGAAGTGTCATACTACCGATTTAACTTTAATCGAACCTAACATAAGTTCTTTGTTTACATAATAAAGCAATGTTACTGTTTAAGTTTTGGCTCATAACAAACCAAAAATAGAATCATATCGGTTGCTTTTGTTTTGTTGAGCCAATATTTGTTTTTTGATGTCACACTTCCGCGACGTATTTCAATCTCCATTTATAAAGAATGTAATTTCAGTATTTTATAACAGAAATAATGACCTAAAACTCACAGTTTTGGGTTGATCCCGGGATCTCGACATCACAATGTGTCAACACTATTTAACGTCGACACATGTGTCGATCTTACGCAGAATCAGTAAAAAGAGAGTTACGTAACCCATTTCTGTGGTACAAACTCTATGTTTCATCGACGCATGTCATGGTTTAACGATATCTCGACATGTGATAGTCTCGACACTACATAACATCGACTGGTGGCAAGTTCTCATGTAGTCTCGATATCACGCTGTCTCGATACTATAAAACGTCGACACTATTCCGTGGTCTCAATATTCGTTTGTCTCGACACTTGATATCCTCAACACTTCAACTGAATCATGAGTCGATCTTACGTCGTGTCGAGACATTCAAGTGTCGATACAACGCAGAATTCTGCCGTGTAAAAATATTAAAAATAAATAGACACATCACATGTTAAGGCATCGTTAAAGCATGACATGTGCCGATGCAACGTAGAGTTTGAACAGGTCAAACATTTGTCACACACAGGACACCCCTGTCCTGATTTTACTTAAGATCGACACCTATAATAGTGTCGAGGCTTTTTAGTGTCGGCACCCCTTAGGGACTGGAGATATTAACTTTTAATATTTTTACCATGGCAGTATTCTTCGTTACATCGACACATGATTCAGTTAGAAGTGTCGATACAACGTAGAATCCTGTCACGGAAAGTGTCAACATAATATAGTGTCAAGACATCGTTAGGTCGAGACTGCGTGAGGAGCCGCCTAGTTTTGAGTCATAAGTCAGGTTGATTCATTCCATACTGACCAGAATGTTGCGGGCTGTAATCTTTATTTAAGACATAAATTTAAAATTATGTAATTGGAGTTAAATACGGTTGACAATACGGTTTTAAAAATGTTGATTACAACTTTTAACACCAAAATGTAACGTGGCGGGCATGATTAAAATAATGTGTGTTATTCAAATAAATAAATATGTGATATAAAACACTTAATTAATCAACATATTTTGTTAATTTTTGCATCATATCACAATAATATCTATGGTTAATAAATTCAAAAGTAATAGCAGATAACAAAGTTGCCGATTTACTAACTGACAGTAATTATATTAACGAGGGAGATAAGGTAAAGGTAAGATCGTTATTTATATCTACTCTGTCGAATAGTTAATACAAACTGATAATGATTCTCTAGCATAATTAATTTGAATAATAAAAGGTATCAACCCTAAAGGTGTTATTAATGCCTCATAACCTCAAATTAATTTTAATATTTAACCGAAGTGTAAGCATTAAAACATTCCAGTACAAGCTTCCAAGTATGGCATTAAATCTTTCCGTCTCTAATTAAGTGGCTAAACTGGAATTTTGGACTTATTAGAATTACCTCGTTTACACGATGTGTTGAACACTGGGTTGAACACCAGGTTGAATCCTCGACACCGACTTTACTCCAAGTAGACGGAGGTTCAACCCGGTGATGAACACCGATATCGACACCGATAATTTGTAAGTTGAATCCCGATAATGTGTCGTGTAGACGCTTATCGGGGATTGAACCCGGTATACAAAGTCAGGTTATTTTTATAATTATTATTGCTTTCAATTCATCAGTAAATTAATAAACATATGAATTTTTATTATAAATTTATTTACCTTTTTCTTATGAAATTTAATCAAAATGTTGATTTAGCAGCATTATGCTGTCTGCTGTCTCTTATTTTTTTAGCCCAAATTTAAGTCGCGGTTCGCTGCAATAAACGCTGCTTATGATATTGGTTTATCCCCTTCTCATAAGTGCAGTGTATTTTTTTCATATTGTTTCTTACTGCATTTGCCTCGTTTCATAAAAACAATAATAGGTTAGAGCAGTTATAAATTAAAACGCACACAAAATAAGGAAAAAACAATTCATGTTTTTAAAAACATTCAAAACAGTAAGTAGAATACAAAACAGAATCAAATACGAGTAAGTGCAAACCATGTTGATTTTGAGGAATGGCCAACCAAGACAAACAAATAATATCCCCTAAGAAAATATTGATCTTTATTTAGATTTAAGTTATAATTTAGAATTATTTGATCGATAAACATCTTTGTTATTTCTATTTTATACATACTCTACAGTTTTTACTTTTAGTTTTGTTTGTATTTTTATAAAACATTTTGGTGTATTTACTTGGTTTTATTTATTCATTATCATTCTACTTTACTAAAATGCGATTTACAAATTTCTGCCTATACTAATGAAGTAATAAAAGTATAGAAATGTCAATAATATGACTTATAGTTGTTTATTAGGGCAGTACAATGATCGTAAAATAAAATTAATAGAACATTGTTTAAAGTATTGATATTTTGCGTGTATAATTTTTTACTTGTGTTTTGTAATAATAACAATGAGTTTACAACATAAGCTTACACCTGGTTAGGTAGAACAGACCCACTGCTTTAAATACTTTGGTTATGAATTTGCTCCAAACAAAAATACACTCAGTAATCAAAGAAATATGTTTTATCTCCCAGAGGGATAAAAAGGGGAATTATGGTTTTTTTATGTAATAATTTTTACCATAACAACACTGTTTTTCCGAACCTGGCGATTTTTTTTATTGTGGCAACAATATTTACTGTTCGCGAAGCGAAACAGTAAAAGGACTTAAGGCAAAAAAATCATCGTGTAGCATATGCTATTTTTTCAGTCGAAAAAAAATCGACTTGTTCGGTCTGGTTGGCCAAAAGTTTTACTTCTGGCGGCGTATTTTCAATATCACTATTCATGATTATAATAATAATAATTAATAATAAATAATTGATAATAAATAATTAATAACTCACTTTCCGAAAATAACAAAACTTCGTTAACAAAAACGATCGATTATTTATTTAGTAAACAAAAGAAGAACAAGGAAGGTTATATCATAACCTTGTTCTAAACTACTAGCGCCTACCTAGTGAACATTTGAGGAACTTCACCAGCGACAGTTCTGTAGTTTTTTTTACAGTCGCCGACAGTAAAAACTACGAAACTGCCGCAGACGGTAAAAAACGCACTTCACCTACTTTTTTCAGATGTTAAGTGCCTGTACAGCCGACCGAAAAAAATACGCGCTAAGCATATGTTTTAGAATTATTGCAAAAAAGGTTTACGTAATTAGATTTACGTATTAATTAAGTTTTTATTAAATATTAATTAAAAACTTATGATGGCAAAACTGATTTTGAAATCCAAGTCGTTTGTTTGCAAAACATCATGACGGAGAATTTTATTTATCTAATAAAGGCAGCAAAATTAAACATTGCTAAACTAATGTCAATTTCGGAAATGACGTTTTTGCTTATTCTTTTATAAAATCACCCTAAAAAATTTCAAAGTATTAGCAAAAGTTCTTAGTAAAATAACATTTTACAGATACTTTAGAATTAAATCAGCTGTTCACAAACTACCGTGTTTTGTTTACATTTTACGTGCAATATTATTTTAATTTATTTTGTCTAAAAAAGATTGTCATTAATGATTACAAATGATGATAGCTATTGAAAAGATTTGTCATAGATTATATTTTGTAATTTATAAAAAATATTCAAAAGATTTAAAAAAAATAATCTTAGGGTCTAATATTTAGATGAGTAACTATAAATAACATAATGTTAACACTGATTGTATTTGTCCTTGTTATGTTTGATTTCAACTTAATAATTCGTAAATTTGAAACTATAGTTCCTATTACTGTTTATCAATTTAAATAGTCATATATTTTTTATTTTAAACTTAAAATATTGATAAATTAACTTTTGCTGAGGTTTTCCTGTATGTCAATGTCATGAATAGAAATAAAATGTAAGATAAATTAAATCTTTAGTAGATAAAATTTTGTATGTCACTAGGTAACAAAGCTTAAGTCCCAGAATAGATTTTAAGATTACAGGCAATCGATTTAAGGTTTTAAATTTATTTAGTCTATCCTCGCCTTTGACCCAGAACTAAAAAAAATATCCTCATCACATCGGATTCGCTACGCTCATCCTTCCTACTTCAGGCTCCCTTCGCTCGTCCTCAGTATATACAAGTCTTTAAATTTATACTGCAATATCTCTTCGGACTCGCTTCGCACGCCGTCAGGTAAAAAATACATTTGTTTCATACCCTGCGGTTACCCATCCAGGCACTGACTATGTTCATTGCTGCTTAACTTTTATGATCCAACAAAAATCATGGATATACTTGTCGTATTAAAACGAAACTTGGTGTACTTATTCATTACGTAAAGATGTACACTTGTCAATCCAATGGGACTATTTTCAGATTTTTACAATTTTTTAAAAAACGAACATTTGATAACATTGAATGCTGATAATGAGATGAAACTTGGCACATTTGTAAGTCTTATACATAGCCATACGTACTAATACTCAAATTGATCGCAACATTTTTCCGCATTTTATGATTTTCGAATCTTTTAGCAGAGTTAATTTTTGGTTAATAGAATTATAAAAACATATTTGTTGCATAGCACAACTACATCTAAACACTGATATTCGAACAAAGTTTCAACTTTCTAGTATAAGTACACTAGGAGCTACGATAATAAAAGATATACACACACACACACGTAAAGTTGTATGAGGCAGACAACTTAAAAAAAATACGCAGGTCTAAAAAATACCTGAAAAGGATAATTCAAGTGTCATGTCGGCAACAAAATACTTTTCCTATATACCTACTATAATATGAGGAAAAGATAAAAAGTTATAAATAGTTATTTCTTTGTCAAACGTCTTGAATTTGTGCTTTTTGTATTAACAAGTAACCAAATACTCAGAAAACAACTAAAAGGAGTCCGAATTTGAGAGGATTAGCAATCACATAAATTGAGAAAGTTCCGGAAATCCCATACCCGATTTCGTTATCATCTCTTTAAGTGAAATGGGTGACATTAGTTTCATGTTTGGCAACTCGTTTTGACTTCTTAACAATATAAGGTTAAAGGTCAACGTCAAAACCTAATTTAACGAAAAATTAAAGATAATTTTAAGATGGATGAGAGACTGCAGTAAGGAGCGGACCATCTTCCAAAAAAATAAGTTTCTTTAAAAAAAGACCCAATTTGAAAAATCAGTAAAAAGGTTTTTCCCCAAAAAACATTGTACTTATTCTCTGGTCTTGGAATCCGTTCAGTCTCCCTCTTATCTGACGAGCAAAAACCAACCATTTTTTATTAGATTAATTTTTTTCTTTAAGAATTAAGTTATCGAATTTCCTAAGAAACTTTTCAATCCGGATTCTTACAACAGCTTTTATATATTGAAATCTTTTTCGATAAGTAATTAGATAAATAACAAAAACAACAATCCGTTATCATTTTCTGATGCTTTTACGTGGATTTTAGAGGAAATTGGGGGAAAATATAGTAATCACTTCGGTTTTTATGGATCGAAACTTTTGTAACGGGTTGAAATACAAATTATTAACATAAGATAATTGAATACTGTTTTCATGAAATAGAGAAAAAAATCGAGTTTGGGTTCCTCGGAACTTTCATTGACCAGATCGTATTTGCTTAACCTCCCTACTTCGAGACTCGCTTCGCTCGTCTTCAGCATTTTAAAAATAAAAAATCTATATTTAAACACGTTTTTAGAACCGCTTTGTTGGTCAGCAGACAGTAAATACATTAGTTTTATTCACAGTGGTCACCCATCCAGGCACTGACCTCAAAAATAACACAGCGTGAATAAACTTATTCAAACGAAACCCGTATTGAAACGAAACCTAATATATTTATTTATATACGTAAAGGGGAACACTTGTACCGGATTTCAACTCAATTCGATTATTTTCCGATCTACAATGAAATAAAAGACGATTACTCATTTCTCTTGACTGTTTAAGTAGTCATACGAAAATGGTACTAAAACAGGTTTTTTACTAAATTCGTAATTTAATACCCGTCCTAGCGCAACCACTGATAAGAAATAACAAAATAGAAATGGTTTAAGGTTGACACTTAATCTTATAGTTTCTTCTCACTATGTTGAAAGGTAATAAAGTTTAGTACTTCAACACACTTTAATCCGCGGTCGTATTGGATACGATCCTCAATAATATTAGCATGAACCATTCGGAGAATCCGATCGCATACGCTAGAACTAGGGAGATGGAATCTAAATGGATCCCCGATACCGTATTTACTTTAAGACATCGTATTAATGGATAACCTTTCTCGACGAACTTTTATTTCACTTAAATATTGCCGTTTTTGAACATAACTTTATGAAATTTATTTTTTAGTGTAACTTTATTATATGCAAAGAATCACAATTTAATTAAATATATTTTTTGATTTAAACTTCCTTATAACCAAAAGTGAACATCACTATAAAAGACGCGATGTTTTGGCGGATCAGTAATCACGTAATCACTCGATCGACTAAACAATACGCTGTGAGAACCGTGAAGTTGTTGATCGTATGTAAACGTATCCAATACGATTACGAAGTAATTGTTTCCAAAGAGTGTATGGAGCATGTAATTTAACTGATAACATTTTAATAACATTTAACTTCGCAGTAACATTACGCTTTTACATTATTAAATATTTAAAGTAAATTAATCATTTAATTTACTCATTTAATCGCAAGGACGGATTATAATAAGAAACTTCCGCCATAAACCCTGGAAATTCAATAAAAGAGCACACTGCGAGCAAACGAACTTGACTCTTAACTTCTAAGAGTAGAAGTTAAGAGTCAAGTTCGTTTGCTCGCAGTGTGCTAAAGTTATGCAAAGCAGAAACAGTTTAGCATAAATAGATTTATTTAATTTTTTTGTAAACATGAGTTTTGATAGCAGAATGCATTGTTAAAATCTGGTTCAAAACATTTTATTAAATATAATACACAGTGCTGCCAGCGGTGTAAATAACAAAAATAAAATTCAAGACGAATAAGTCACTACGTATCACGATTTTTGCTCGTTATCGAAAAATAAACTTAATTATTTACAGAGCTATTTTCCTCAGGTTTTTTACGAAAGTTAAAAATTAATCGCAGTAAATAAATAAATATCTCATTTAATGTTAATTCAATCACAATTATACATCAGAAGAAAGTTATACTTTAAATCCATAAATTTTTTTCGACAAATTAAATTGAAAGATAAGTCGAGGCTTGCCAGTTTAACTCTTATTGCGCGTTCGCTCAGGTGCCATCACCTTTGAAAAATGGCTCAGCGTTTTATTCATTTGCAACATTGCAATTAACTCGAACAGGGTTCGAGGACAGCTGTCTAAGTGCCCTCAAAAGTACACAAGAGTATATTGCACACAACAGTACACGAACAATGCAAAACAATAGGCAGAACTATTGTTATGCTTTGTTTTGAAACTCTCACCCTTAAAAAATTGAAAATCGATGGGGACATATTTGGATCTAAAGTTTTTTTTTATCAAAAAATAATTCTATATTATTATCTGTAAACTATCCTAATAGAGTTGATACTTTAAGGGATAGCTGAGAAACGTTTATTCAATCAACCAGAAAATAGTCTACTTAGTTTGGTTCTTAAGAAAGGATTAAAGACAGCTATTAGCTATGGTAGCTCCAGCAAGCCCCGGATAACAGCTTCTTCTTCATACTGTTTATCTAATAACTTTTACTACCGGGTCAGTAAAACTTTCCAACTAATAATTTAATTGAAAAATGAACTACCCACCGCTAATAATTTACCCACGCAGAGTTTGGGTTCAAGAGGATCAAACCTTTGCTTATTGCTAAGACTTTGGAGCTGCTTGCAGAGAGCAAAATGTCTAATATTTAACTATCGCATGCAATACATTTTACGAATATGACAATTAAAAAGACATAAAATTATCTTATTTTAATTTTAAAAAACCCTAGAAAATTATAGACCATAAAAAGGTGTCAATATAAACAATGTAAAGGACAATATTATCTTATTTAAAAAAAAAAAACAAGCAAAAATATAGACCGTAAAAAGATGTCAATAGAAACAAAGTAAAAGACATAAAATTATCTTCTTCTTGTTTTTTAAAAGACCCTAGCAATAATAAAGACCGTGAAAAGGTGTCAATAGAAACAATGTAATTTTTTTCATGTTTTCCAAAAAACCAAGAATGTCTTTAGACTACAAAGTAAATAGCTACCACTGATCCACACTACAGCTCCGCCTGCAAATTAATGCATTTGTTGGTTAGCTAATTTCAAACTATCAAAACACAGGTATTGCGCAATTTCGCTCTCAGAAATTAAATATTTGCCATGGGTAGTTGCAGATAGTTTAGAGGCAAGTTGTATGGCAGAATGTTATACCTTGTCCTTACTTAGTTCCATAGGAGCGTGGAAGCAACTTGTAAGTATCTTGGCATCCTTGTCTAGTCTAATTATGAAAGTTAAAAGTTTTTAACTTGAGAGGAAAACTTGTCCTGACCTTATCTTTTGTAACTGGCACTGACTTTTTCCTCAGCTAATTGATAACGTTGCAATAACTTTTCGTCGATATTTTCTAGTTTTTTCATTATTAACTTCGCAATATGAATTTACTCTATAATAAATCAAATACGTTTTTAAGTTATTGAATTTTTCTTTATTGATAACTTTTGTATTAAGTTGGAGAAGCTATTAATTCACTATGCTTTTAATTACTTAAAAACGATTTTAAATATGTACTCTTTTGTATATAATTATGTACATTTCAATCGGTGTTTATTAACGTCTTAACCAATCACCTAAATATAATGAGAGGCAGAGAAAGTGATACGCTGATAGTGTTCCAGATTACAGCCTAATCAGCATGTCACTAGCAGACTGCGTCAAATTGCAGCCAAAGGGAGCATTTTATTGATAATAACTCTTATATAGCAGCCCCAAAGGGAATTTTTAACAGATAGAGTGTCTTAAATTGCGGCCAAAGGGAGCTTCATATTTCTAGATAGTAGTAATAGAGAACTTAACACTGATTGAGTGCCTTACATAGCAGCGCCCAATAGAGGTTTTAAAAGATAGAGTGCATTAAGACATTCGATCATTAAGGCAATCGCAATTTTTATAAATCCGGAAATTTAGATGATGAATACTAATTCATCATTGTACAAGAGCCGGACCTGAAAAAATGTGACTCATTTTGTACTACTTCAAACCATTTTTTTTCTGAAAATGTACCTTTAATCATGAAGAAAAAACATAGGAATTTTTCTCAGCTTTCAAAATGTTCCCTTCATGTTTCACACACGATCTACAGGGAACCACTTTTTGCCAGAAAAGAGAAATTTGTGCGATTTTCTAATAACTTGAGCGAGCGCATTCATATGAAAGGTTCCACTCTAAATTATTATTATTATTATTAATGATTGGGGTTGTCGCGGATAGACCCCATTTGCACTGCGACTGGAAGTCTATTGTACAATGCCCTCAATTGGCCCAGGTCAAAATAATCCTTTTCCCCGGACTAGGTCGAGGATCTTTTTGACCAGTGATTCATTGGTAGAGTCGAACTTAGTAAGAGTGCTGCCACCAAAGTTGGAGAACCTTGAAAGCTAGGGCTTCACATCTAAGATATGTGAGAGGCAGTTCTGTTTCGATTCACAAAGCCTACACACGGTTATATTAAAAGATACCAATGTAGGGAGATGTTTTGGAGGTGACAGTGACCAGTCAGTTTGTCCAGTACTGTTCTAAGGTCCTTCTGCTTAGACTGATGAGGTCCTCAGTTACTTTAGGACTGGGTCCATTTAACAAAATTACTGTGCCTCATGCCAGAGGATTGTCCCAGGTACGGTGATTTTTTAAGAGCCAATCTTTAATTACACCTTTATCTATAGCTTTGGGTATGGTACTATGGGTTCAGGACCCAAGGATTGGTCTCAGACCCTTTTTGGCAAGGATGTCTGCGTTGCTCATTCACCCCAAGAAATGAAACTGCCTCAATCTCATATGGCCAGGTACCCATCTGATTGCTACATCATTGTTGAGTGACAAGGTCAGAAGGTTAGTAAAACCCCAGACAAGCTTTAGAGTTGACTTGAAAACCAAGAGCTTTAATGGCGCTTGCTGTCAGTAAAAATATAAGAAGTCTGATTAGGATTCTTTTTTTTATTAGACAGGCATAATAGCAATATTTCTGCCTGAAAACTGTGGCATACTTTCCTAAAGGAAATGAGGTTTGAATTGCATGAGCCTCATATGCCACCCAGAGCCACAGTCCATCTTAATCCATCTGTAACCATACAGTGGTCGCAAGAAGAGGTAGGCCCATTGAAGCTATCACAATGAGTGTGAAAGGTTTTTTATAGGAGTAGAGGGTGGTCATGTAAAATTTGGTTTGAAGTAGTACAAAATAAGTCACATTTTTTAGGCCTTGCTTTTGGACTATGATTAAGTGGTAATTTATCAGAACAATAATAATTTTTTTAGCACTTCCTACGTACTCATGACCAGGTAGAATAAGGAGGTGATATTTCCTTTCTTAGTGATGCAATTGACATTACACTTTGTAATAAAACTACTTTCGTCTACCTGTCTCTTCTACTTCATAAGTGATTATACTATAGTCTCGATAGGAACCTTTGGCAATCCACATCTACATATTAGTAGCGTCCACACTTCCACCTAGAGGAGGATAACCCTAACTTTACACCTTACATCTTAAGAACAGCATTCATTAGCCCCTTAACATTAATTCATTTGACCCCGTCTTATGTCGTTTGATTCCCCGACAGAGTTTAAAAATATTTGATGGTGAAGCTTACAAGAAATCACAAGGGAAAAAATAGACACATAAAATACTTACAGTAATAGATTTTTTCTAATAAACCCTTATAATGATTTTATGTATTAAACTCTCTTTTTTCCTCTCGGGGGCAATAAAAGGTTTATTTATAATAATGGTAAAGACATTAATTGGTTCGGGTTAAGGAGATCAAAAGATGGAAGTTACAGGAGGCAGTGAGTTAAAGATAAATGAACCCTAACTGCCTTAAGCAGTATAACCTTTCATTACCTAGAGAAACCTTCTTAGGCATCCTGCTAAAATATCGATTCCTAATCATTTCTTATTATTTCACTTATCTTTAAAACATTTTATTTCTTTTTTATCGCACCAAAATAGCTTTAATAGGAAGATTAGAGCAGTAATTTGTTAGCAATAACAGTCATGATTCACATTTATGAAAATAAACAATAGAAAGGTCGTTTTACACCAAGACTTAAAAATTATTGCTTTGGAGTTAAAATCATAGTCATATAAGTCTTAAATGTTCTTCAGTGTAGAAACTAAGCTTTTAGGATGAAGAATAAAAAAAGTCATTTTCTTGAAGGTATGATTTCCTAAGCACTCCTACATCTCTGACAGCTCTCTAAATCCTGATTTTAATCCTTCGACGGGCTTAGATGGAGCGTGATTTTTCTTTATAAACCACGATAAAATCGGAATCACGGCGTCAGTTTACTTAGTGATTCTAATTTTGTTTGACAGTGTATTTTTAATATCTCTGTCAGACCTCCAAAATAACATAAACTACAACAAAAACAAATAAACCATCAGATTCTATAATTTGGTATTTATCACCTAAAACCAGCGCAAAGATCCAGTAAGCCAGCCGAATTTCCTTCGCAATGCTTTTTCTCATGATTAAGCGGGGTATTTTTACTTTTTTTCTTGACTTGGCGGGGCGGAACGCTGCTGTTCCTAAATTTTTCAAAAGAAAACCCGATATATATTTTGAAGTATAGCAGAAACCTTCATATAAATGCGCGAAACGTTGAGCTGATTTTAAATGATCATTCTTTAAACAAAATAAACAAGAGCACTTCCTTCGAAAAATTTAGAGCTTAAAGCAAATACCATAAAATCTTTTCAGTCACTTTAAAAACAATTCAATAAAAAAATTAAGAATTTGTCTCGTGTAATTCTATTCGGTATTTAAATAAGATACATATAATGTTTAGCAAAATATACACTTTCCCCTACAGCGGATTCCTAACACACTCTCAGATCCAATGTCACCATGCCAACCACTCCATCAACGAATTCTTTTCTAAAAGAAATCCGCTATAACTTGTCTTTCGTGTAAAGAGAACGATGCTCTTCTCTTATTTGGTGTTACTTTTATCTCAACATTACAGAAGAAACAAAAACAAGCCTAAACCAACAGTAGAGAAAAAACAACTAACCATAGAACAAATAGTATTTGATAAAATAATTCGTCACAATGTGAAAATAGCGGAATTTCAAACACTATGGCGCTTGTAAGGTTGACAATACACGTCAACACGACGTATAAGCTACACAAGGCAGGTAACACAAACAACGAGAAAAAGGTGGAACTTAAAAATAATAACTTGTTTAATAACACAGAGGTTAGGATTGAAGAAGATTTTATTTTAGAATAATTAGTAAGTAAAAATGGGCCTTTAGAACGTATTTAACTCTAAGTGATTGGACTTAAACTAGAGGTTTTATAGGGAGGGATCGATGCCGAGCTCGCCCTCCTTCCAATCCTCTTGATACTTTCCGTCCCTCCAATTAGAACAAAAGAGACAATTGCAGGATAAAATAAAAAGACAATCAAGCATTCTCATTACATCAAATACTTTCCACATAGGCTTGTAAAAATCCACAGGACAAAAATGTTTTCTCCGAAACCCAAACTAACTGAGCTCATACGCTGCTGTCGCGGGTAATCTGCATCACAAAGAACAAAACCTCTTAGAACAAATTATTAAATGAAAAGTAAAAGAGAATAAACACACACTCGTTATGATTAAAAAATAAATTGTAAAAAAGAAATGAGGGGACAGCCGTCCGAAGAGCCCAGTAATACAATCTAACCTTTTCTTAATAAAAGCTCTTGTTTACAGAGGAAAACAAAACGTACGTCTCAGTTTGTTACGTTCCGTCTCTTTCAAAACTTCATTAACACCCCCAGAACGTCTTTATTAAAAAATATATTTCACAGTGCATAACAAAGAAATTAAAAAGCATAAACGAATTCTATTATTGAAGAGAATACTGAGAATAACAATTTTGGTGCAGGGTACCTCAGAACTTAATCAATTTAATCATAGCTTTGCTCTTGCTTTCAAGTAAAATAAACAATGTAACACACTTATGCAAGGCATAAAATACATTTATACCCAGTACAGACATAAAAAAAAAGAAAAAAATAAGTAAGGAGAAAACAACTCAGGGAAAAACTACTGGCATGGAATTGCTTGTTAATAATTACATACGCAGCCTCGGCGATTCGCGCCTCAGCCGCTTCACAACAACTGATCTAATGTAACTTTAAACTCAAATGAAATACTTTTTTCTTACTCGGATTCGATTTCCAGGTGCCTGAATTTATGTCAAAGTAATGTATAATGAAAAAAAAACATTTTTTACTCAAAGGTGATGACGTCATAATTAAGTTATTTGCCAATTGCGGCACATAGAATAGTCCGTTTACGCTGAAAACAGTCCCAATCGTTTTAGACGACCATTAAAAGCCACTTCAAGGTTCGTCCGGCTTGTGAGCCTGCTTTCATTAGAGTGTTTTGACCTGTCTGTCCAGGACAGTAGGCTTGTGATAACGGAACAAGAGGAAATGGCCTTTCTTCCTTATTCAGCCCCACACTCAAACACTACCGGACCTTGCATATAAAGTTATAAGGGTAGGGTCTAACAATAGTTACACTAATAGGTAGAAAGACGTAACACCCAAGACTTGAAATAATATTTTATAAATAATAGCAATAAAAATGTATAATACCACCCAAAAGTTGGATAATCATGCTATTCCGAGGATGAGCGAAGTAGGTCCAAATTGTTTGAGGAAAAATACCGAGATACCCCAGAGCCTATTTGTGCCCTCTTTTTTTCAAAGTTAATCTAAAAAACTTAATATATTCGCAATAGCAACTTATTTAAATTCAAATTTAATACATCATTTTGTTAGTTAGATTTTTTACCACCTAGCAAAATAAGTTAACACGGCCTAAACACTTATAACATTCAGGCAGCACAACTAAGTCTTAGATTGTAAGTCTGATAATTATGTCTGATGCCTTAGATAAATAGACACACACACACAAAAACAGATAGACACCATGACGATAGCTTAAGACTTCTAGTCATTGCATATACACCCAGTCAGGTCGCTAATGAATGCTATAACCGCGGAAGCCATCAGTCACATTTACACAACCCATGGCAAAAAACAATGCCATCTTAATAAACTTATCTCTCATCGTCCCCAGAAGCATCCCAGCAGAAACCTTGACTTTTGTACTTGGTATTTATGACTGGATTTTAAACCGTTAAAAACTTAGTGAATAAAACTCGCGAGTAATCACACTCACCTCCTCAGTCTTTTATATTCCTACCTTTAACACTTAAAAAATTATAAACAACAAAAAAATTATTCACAATAGAGTAAGTTCTTCTCCTTTAATTTCTTAGTCCTTTGTCAAACTTATAAATAAAAGACACTGATAACAAGGGAAATATAAGTCCAAAAACTTTTTGTCTTTTGTTTACTTATTCTTGCCGGTGGATCAATTTTTATCCTTTGTTTACTCACAGACTAGTAGATAATTTTAACTATTCTTTACTTTTCGTTTGTCAGGAGATGAAAATATTGTTTATCTTTCATAGTAAGATATCCAATCTGCTTTCTTTCTTCGTTTTAAAAGATAATTATATTTTTATTCCATCAAATGGATCGTATGTTTATTTGGACTTTCAAATTTTAAACTTCTTATTTTTCTTAAAAATGTTGATTTCTTTTTTTACTCATCTGTATATACAACAGCTATATAGACTTTTGTTATACAGACCACTTATTCGAAATAAGTCGTCACTACTACTAGTCCAAGACCCAGGCCTAAAAAATGTGACTCATTTTGTACTACTTTAAAACAAATTATTCTGAAATATACTTAAATTATGAAGGAAAAGTATAGTCTGCTATCAGAGTGGAGCCTTTCATATGATTACGCATCCTCAAATTTTATAAAATTATACTTATTCAGTTTTCAGCAATAAGTGGCTCCCTGTAAGTCGTGTGCAAAACATAAAAAGACTATTTTTAAAACGAGTGTTTGATCATCAAAATCGGATAAATACAACTAAAGTTATGACATTTGTTAAATGGCCAAAAATTGCTCAAAAAGTCAATATTTTTTCAAAGAAATTCACTGACTTTGCATAAATTAACCATTTTTTTAGTGTTTTTGAAAGAGCCATAACTTTGGTTGTAGTCATCCGATTTTGATGATTAAACACTCGTTTTATAGGAAATTTTATCAGCTTTAAAAAATGAATCCGCGTTTTACATACGACTTACAGGGAGCAACTTATTGCAAGAAAACAGGAATTAGTGCGATTATTTAAAATTTTGAGCATGCGGAACAATATGAAAGGCTCCACTCTGGATAGGCATACTATGCTTTTCCTTCATAACTTAAGGTATATTTTCAGAATAATTTGCTTTGAAGTAGTACAAAATGAGTCATATTTTTTCAGGTCCGGCTCTTGGACTATACTGATGCGTATGGTATTACGCTTAGCATTCGTCTGGAGTTCGGTTCTTGAAACAATTGTTCTTGATATCGGAATATTCGATAGTTTTATAAAAAATGTTCTTAATATTATTTAATTAAGATTTTCTTTATAAAGTTATAGAATATTTTATGTATAATTTTCTATTTATATAAAATTCTATATAACAGGAAAATACATGCAAAAAGATAAATAACTGCTGGGAGTATTTCACACATATTAAATTTCTCATTTACCTCGTGGGTATAAGAAAAATATTGTGTTTGCATAAAAATCGAAATGTGTTTCAGGCCTCCTAACTGGCCTGCTTTAGGAGGCTTCAGTTTCAAAGTTGTCTCTATGGGAGTATGTGTGTGTGTGTTATCATCGTAGCTTCCAGGGAATTTATGTTAGAAATTGAAACTTAACACAAAAATCCGTCTGTAGGTGTAGTTTTGCTAGCTGGAAAATATTTTATGACGTCATTAACACACATTAATGACTCAGCAAAAATTTCAAAAATCAATTTGAGATTTAGCACGCATGTAGCCACGTATAAGACTAACGTATATGCTACGTTTTATCTTATTATCAGCATTAGTTTAAATTTTTTCCCATTATCAGCATTAGTTCAATTTTTTTTCTCGAATGACTTGTGAAGTTTTTTAAAACATTATAAAAAATCGGAAAATAATTCAATTAAGTTGAAGTTACAAGTAGTTGCAGTTACAAGTAGTTGAAGTTACAAGTAGTTGAAGGTACAAGTAGTTGAAGGTACAAGTGTACACCTTTACGTAATAAATAAGTACACCAAGTTTCGTTTCAATACGACAAGTATATCCATGATTTTTGTTAGATTATAAAAGTTAAGCAGCATCTAGCGTGGTCAGTGCTGGGATGGGTGACTGCTGTTAATGAAACACATGTATTCACAATTAGAGGACGATCGAAGCGAGTCCGAAGTAGGGAGGATGAGTGCAGCGAATCTGATGTGATGAGGAAAAGTTCCGAGGTACCCCGTACCCGATGTTTTATTTTAATTTTGTTCTGACTCTGAAGATTTTCTTTATTTATGTATTTTTTTTTAAATAGTTTGGTAGAAGATGTTATGTATTTTTGTACATAATTTTCCTCTAGGCTCTGATATACACTTCTGTGTGTTTCCTGTTTGATATTAAATACTGGCGACTTAATTTTGGCGACTGAAGTCTCCTGTGTTTTCCTTCACATCCTTCGAGCGTGTAACCCCTTTCTGTCTCCTTTTTTTGTTAACTTTTCACAAATAAGATGCTTAGTTTTTCCACAGTTTCCACATTTTACAATCAAGTTTCACAGAAAAAAAACAATTTTTTACTTTGCCACTTTATTCTGTTTTTATAATAATAATAAAAGAATAAGAACAATTACGAATATTACTTGCCAAGTCCAAATATCCTTTCTTTAAAAAGTTTACTAAAACTTTAAAGGAAAAATTACAACAATAATAATTATAACTCCATAAAGTTTTGTGCAATTAGACTAAAAAATGAGAGGAAGCGAGTGGTTGAGAAATTTCATTCCAAACACCCCGTCCGTCCAGATTTTAACATCGGCTTTTCACCCCTCCCTATAAATGTTAGTTATGGAATTTTTTTTAAACAAAGAAACGTAAAGTCAAAAAGATTTGAAAAAAGAAAACTTTTTTTAATAATTGCAAAGAAAATAACTAAACCTCTAAAATTAAATAAAAAGATTTAAGTTTGGGTAAATACTGAGAATGGTTACAGTTTAGAAATTAGAACAAAAAGGGCGGATGTGGTTAATCAAGGGTGATGTTATACGTTTTAACGTAAAGCATTTAAGGAGCACTGCGCGTGCGCCTCAAGCATCACAAACTTAACTGTTACCAAAGATCTTTACTTGTATTTAAATAATATAATATTAAGAAGTTATTTGCCAATCGCATCCTAAACTCAAATTAATTAACATATTTCGACAACTATGAAAAAACTTCCAGTCAGTATGGGCTTTGGTATCTAGTTTGTCATAGTGCACGCTTAGTGAATTTTTTAGAATTTTCAGTCAGCTAGTTTTTCCACGATTTGTAGAAAACAGCGAAATATCTTTATTTTTAAGATATAAGTGCTGAAACGGTTCCATTGCGAAGAGAAGCAGGCGTATGTGCTTTGGTATCTAGTTTGTCATAGTGCATGCTATAATAGTAAATTTTTTAGAATTTTTAGACTGGTAGTTTTTTTCATAGTTGTCGAAATATGTCAATTAATTTGAGTTTAGGATGCGAATGGCGGATAACTTCTTATAATATTGTATTATTTAAATACTGAGTTTTTTTGAACGGCGGATACATGAATGGCGGATATCTTCAAGTCCAGTATGATTGGTTATGCCCCCTAGTATACATCTCTATGGGTAACAAGCAAAATATAGTATATTGCTTTTCACCATTTGTTTATAACCATAACCTACAATAGAAAACCTTTCGTCGGATATAACCTACGCAGTTAATGTAATTATTGTAAGCATGCGCAGTTCGTACCAAGTATGTGCACTTTGAATATTTTCTCTTATATTATCCTCATCAAGGTTACTTTGTTACATGGCAAAGGGACTTAGTGTTTCATCCCCATTATTCAAGGTCCGAGGTAGTGAGGATGAACTTTTGAATCCGATGTAGTAAGACAAAGTGCCGAGGTACCAAGTACCTGATTTCCGTAACCTAGTAGTAGTAGTAGTAGTAGTAATAGGGTGGGGAGGCAAAG
Source organism: Microvelia longipes (assembly GCA_018340805.1). Taxonomy (NCBI): domain Eukaryota; kingdom Metazoa; phylum Arthropoda; class Insecta; order Hemiptera; family Veliidae; genus Microvelia; species Microvelia longipes. The sequence goes on along the minus strand of JACMZG010001893.1, from coordinate 32,038,995 downwards.
CCAGGCTAATAGGTCATGTTGTTGGGCCCTTCATGCCAGCCCCGATTCCTTAGTCTACACCACCTCTACCAAGAATCTCTTGGAAAGGTTGATATATTGTAGGATATCTCTCCAACTAAGAGAAGAAATGTCCTCTTCATACAAGAGGCCTACGCCAAATATGCGGGTACGAAGAGAAGTATAGGCCTCACACTCTGCAAGCAGGTGAAAGGCTGTCTCCTCATAATGCCCACACATGGGGTTCCGTAACCTATATTAATAGTAAATCCTATAAATTATTAAATACCAAACTAAGTTTCACATGCGTGCAAAATTTCTAATCGAACCGATCATCTTCCGTGTTAGATGAATTTTTGATATTTTTGTCACTAATGACGTCATAAATGTAGCATAATTAAACCTCACGGTTGATTTTCGTACCAAGTTATAGTTATGGGAGCTGTGATGATAACAAACACACACACTCACTTATCTAAGTCAAGTACTCGGGAGGTCTTAAAACCGTCAAGACGGATAATTGAGAAGAATTCTCAATTTCGGATTTTTAGTGTAAATAGAAAACGTTTTCTACATACCCAGGGTGGGATTGGAAAAAAGAAAAACTGTATAAAATCAAGTGTTTTACCTCAGTCTTTTAATAGAATTATGAAAGCCGAGCTACTGGTACTGATAAATATCTTTAATCATTTAGACGTTTAACTAAATCATCCTTGGGAAAGCTTAAGCATTTTATTTAGTTCTCTGAGAGAGCTGTGTCGCATTAATCAACCAGATCATGTACTTGCAGAATTATACCGATAACATTTTTTGATTAAAATCTTTAAGGAATAAGGGGGAAGAGATAACGAAGAGTACGGAAAGGAAATGAAACTTTTCTCTTTACTATCATTATACTAACCGAACTCAGATTGCTTCTATTTGCTTCAGTTCTTAATTTTGAGAAAATATGAGGAATTTAAGCCCGCCTTTTTGCATTAAAAATAACTTTTTTGAAAATTCGATTTTTTTCTTCATTTAATATCAGTCTTTACAGTAAAAAAAATTGGGTACGAGACCCCTCGGAACTTTTCTTTACTACGGATTTACTCACTAACCCTTAGTAATTTTAACTCGCATTACTTGTTCTAAGAATATACAAATCCTCAAATGTACTGCAAGAACGTCTTTGAACCTGCTTTTCTCGTTCTCAAACAGTAAATACATTCGTTTTATTCCCAGCGGTCACCCATCTAGGCCCTGACCTCACTCCATACTGCATAACTTTTATGATGCAACAAACCCCTAGATATTTTTAGTAAAAGCCGCCTAGAAGAGAAACAAAAATTTAAATAAACGGATATACTTGTAATAAATTTCAATTTAGTTAGATTAATTTGAGATTTTTTTAAAAAGAGAGTTTAAGTAATTCAACAAGAAATTGATTTATGCCAATATATTATGCATGCCAAATCTTATACCGATCAAAACAGTTTCCGCTTATTATAAATTTTAGGAATTATTGTGGAGTCATTATTGCGGGCTTATTACGTCATAAAAATATTTTTCGACACCAAAACAAAAATGAAAGATTGATATTTGTACCAAGTTTTGTCTCTCTAGCATAAATACACTGAGAGCTACGAATTACAAATTTTGAAAATTTTGATTTAAAATTCTTTTATGGAAAAAATGTCTCAGGGTGACAATTAAACAATTCTATGAAGAATACTTTTTTTTCGAAAAGTCAAAATTAGGCCTACTTTACTCTTTGTCCATTTTTCAAAACTTGCAGTTTTTGAGTCTATCGTTAAAAATAAAAATAAAAATATGATAAATCTTAGTTAAAAAAAACATGTAGGAGCTTTTATCAAGAATGACTTTTTTTCGAAAAATGATATTTTTTGTCATTTACACGTATAGGCAACCACATCCGGGGACACACTGTATAATAATTATATATAATATAATTTATTTTTTTTGAGGTAGTACGTAATTGAGCACTTTATTGGACCGTTTTTAGGATGAGAAGCCAATCATTATTGTTGTAGGAGGTTATTTAGTACTTTTCACCTCTGAGGACTATTGTCATTATTATGAATGTAAAAAAACTCCTAGGACGTAAAAGTAATTCATATATTGCCGCCATTACTGTAATGTAGCGTGTTCATAACAATCTGTGTAAAAGTTTTAAGAGGTTTCTTTAAAAACGATCATTTTGTTTCTCTTTTTGTTCGTAGACTAATTTTTTTTCGTTTTTAAAAGTTGTTCTTATTGTCAATTTTTGTGTGTTTATTTGTAAAGCTTTTACATTTTTGAGTAAAAGTGTAAGCTATGGATGAATTCAATGACGACGATTATATGGAGTTAATTGGACACTTGTTTTTTTTTCAATTAAGTATATAGCGCAGTTTATTTTTTTAATTAGTGCTACCTCAAAAAAGAAAAAATAGTGTATGCCATCCGGCTGAGAATGTCTTTGTCATGGCAATTTTTCCCGACTCGCTTCGCTCGTAGGTAAATCTAATTGCCGTGACATTAAGACACACTTCTCAGCCTTATGGCATAAATAACTAATATTTTTAAAGAAGAGAGTACCACCAAACTAGGAATTATATAAATAGGCTCTGCATAGAAAGACAAAAAGCGTTAAGGATATCATCAGAGTCTATTACTCTAAGATCTAAGTTACGGAGTACTCTAAGTTCTAAGTAGTCCGTGATATCATCCTTCAAGGAGTCTAACTTTCAGACAGACAAACTATGCGTTATTAGATGAAGCAAACCGCGATTAACCATCTCTTACCAAAGCTACAAAAAAGCTTTATTACTAAGCCTTAAGCGCTGAAACTCTAGTTTCTTTGCGTACACATGTATTTACATGTTTGGCAAATTTAGCCCACTCAGCAAAACAACATTTTAAGCGAGAAGCAGCGGTTTTGTTGATACAGAGAAATACCCTTACATGCATTAACTCTAATTGGAGCCCGAGGCATGCAAATATTCCAACTCCTTTACTCCATTCAATTCTTTTAAAGAAATTAGATTGTGTGAGGAAGTTTGATAATACTTTTTAAGAATCTTTAAGACCTGCAGGGAAATTAATAGACAGACAAGCAAAGTTCAAAGTTTTCTTTCTATAGCTTTATCTTTTATTAAATAATGAAATAATAATTTTTGCTTATCAATCACTAAATTATCAATCAAGCAGAAGAAAATAATAACAATAATGCCCGTTTAGAGCCTTGCGGCTCATCAGGGATAAACCCTGCGGGAACGACCTCGGGTGTTAGTAGCAACCGATACGCTCAAAGTGTATTCTAAAGTTGGCGGTTGAAGAAGAAGAAAATAGCTGCTGAATAAAACCCAGGTGTTTCTAAATACAGAAAACTGGGTACCTCGCAAGTTATTCTTACCACATCGCATTCTCTACGACCATCCTCCCTACTTCGAACTCGCTTCGCCTTCCTTAGAATATAGACATCAGACATAGCCTTCCTTAGGTAACTAAATGTATACTGCAACAAGTCTTTAGACTAGCTTTGCTCGTTCTGAGACAGTAAATAGATTTCGTTCTATTTTCAGCGGTCAATCGTCCAGGCAGTGACCTCGCTCCATGATACTTAATACTTGTGTTCGGACAAAAGCCTGAGCTGATGAGACTTAGAATACTTAATTGTTACGTACAAGGATACATTTGTTTCAAATTTCAACTCAACTGGATTTTTTCGATGTTTAACAATTCAAAAAAATAATCGAAGAATCAGCTACCGTCGATAAGGGTCTTCCTCCCTTATCTTCAGAGGGCTCGTTGAGACTAGAAGTTATTCAGTAATATAACTTTATTAGTTGTGAGCTCGAGTGTTGCCCCACCTGCTGATAATGGCGTTAAAAAAACTTATACAAACCATTCGGTAAAAATTGCATTGTTACAGATAATAAGATGCAATTTGGAACATTTGCACAAGCACACGGATAATATAGGTAAAATCTCGATTTCGAGATATCATTGGAAAATTTTCGACACAATTTTTTTCTATAAACCTATGGTATAAATGAGGAAGAGTAAAAAAAGTCTTACTTAAGGATGTTTGCAACAAGTCCGGCGTCTTTCCAGTATGAAGGCGATTTGGCACGGAAGAGTCGAGACAATTCTTGCTGTCTTTAGGTAACTTTAGTGTGATTTCTGCCAACTTACTAAGTTTCCACACTAAGTTGTAGCTTCACACACACAGCTGTTAGTTATAGTGTGAGTGGATAGTATACTTTTTCAACTAAAAAGGTTTGAACAAGTATCTCAACACCGAAAGCACATTGACGTGTTCAAGCTCTTACAAGTAATTCTTATTTGGAAACACCTAACACGTTCCCGGCTCTAGAGCGAACATGACTCAAACTTTCTTTAAGAAATGCAACTAATGATACAAAAATAAATTATTTGGAATAACTTTTTCCTTTAGGATTTAAGAAATATCTAAACTTGCATAACGCAACCATCTATTTTAGCAATAATTCATTGAAAGATGTAACCTACAAAACTATATAGATTACCTTAATATATATATATATATATATATATATTATATATATTATATATTATATATATATTTATATATATCTCTAATTATCTTTTAGTATGAATAAAATATCAGTGAGGAAGACAGATTAACACACATAAGAGTAAGGAATATATCGGGAAAGGCAGATTTACACACATAACAGTAAGGAATATATGGCGAAAGACAGATTTACACACGTACAGTAGTAATAAGAGATTTACATTGTACAAAAGACTGATTCGTAAGCATAACAGTGAACGACGGTTTTTTTCATTATTTTGCCTAAATGAGCTTAGGAAACAGGTTTAACAGAATATAATGACTATATTACAGGCACAAAAGAAAATAGTACTTAATGAAAGTATTTAAAAATAGGCTCAACGTTCTAGAGTAAACTTTTAACTACATTACTTAAAAATAATTTCCGAAAACTGTTTCCCTCTATAGGCTTTAAACTAAAAACTAAATTAAAAATATAATAAGTATACGTCCTAAAACTAACAAAACACTAAAATTCATAAAATTCTGGCGCGGTGGTCCGCATGTCGGGCGAATTTCCTTTGATGCGTGTTTCCGTGCTTTTTATATAAGTTTACAACTACTAAATAAATAATTCCGGCGCGGTGGTCCGCTGTCGGCGAATTTCATTTAGAAATACGTGTTTCCGTGCTAAACACACCATTTTCTTGCTTATGCAAGAACCATGCCCATTGCGTGGTTCTAGAACCTAAGCAGTTACTCAATTGTCAAGCACTGCTCGTAACTCATTTTGTCTGTATTTTTCCAAAGGAAATGCGCATAACTATCCAGTTGGTTGCACAAAACTATGCCTCTAAAATTAGAAGTACGCTCTATTATTTGCACTAGTTTAAAGCTTAGTTACTTATCTTTAAGCTTAGTCAGTTATCTTTAAAGGTTTTAGCGCATTTCCTTTGGAAAATACAGACAAAATGAGTTACGAGCAGTGCTTGACATTGAGAACTGCTTAGGTTCTAGAACCACGCAATGGGCATGGTTCTTGCATAAGCAAGAAAATGGTTGTTTAGCACGGAAACACGTATTCTAAATGAATTCGCCCGACAGCGGACCACCGCGCCGGAATTATTTTATTTAGTAGTTGTAAACTTATATAAAGCACGGAAACACGCATCAAGGAAATTCGCCCGACATGCGGACCACCGCGCCAGAATTATTCTAGTTGTAAACTTATATTAGGTAAAAAAACGATAAAAAATTATCGACCCTTCCAGGATGTGAACCCAGGTACCCTGAGTTTGAGTGGTTGTATTGACTCCGGACCACTGGCATTCAACTCAGAGGCCCAAAAACATTTGAAAACGACACCCTACTCGAAATTTTTTCAACGACCGTAATTTTTGGTTTTCTATAATTTTTGTGGTTTTTCGACTTTTTGGTAACTTAAAGTGGTCGTATCGACTTCGGACTGGTTCATTCGATTCCGCGCCCAAATTACATTGAAAACGACACCCTACTCAAAATTTATTTTTATCGACCTAAATTTTGGTTTTCGGAATTTAGAATGGTTTTTTCGATTTTTAGGTCACTTAGAGTGGTCGTATCGACTTCGGACCGGTTTCATTCGATTCAGTCGTCTCAAAAAACATAATATTGACCTTTTTTGCGGCAAAAATATTAACCCTGAAATTTGCCGATTTTTTGAAAATTTCGCTGACTCAGCAAACCGGGTTAATGACGTCACAAAAACCTGGTTTTCAATAGGGTTTGTGTCCACCCGAAGGTTGATTTTTGTACCAAGTTTGGTTAAAAATATTAATCCGTTCGAAAGATAGAGTGTTTACAGAAAGTGTCTAGAAATATATTATATATTTATATATATATATATATATATATATTATATATATATATATATATATATAACATATATATATATATATATATATTATATATATTATATATTATATAATATAATATATATAAGTTTCAAAACAAGTATTTTTTTCGTCATAAGGGACCTCTGAAACGGATTTGTTTCGTGGTCCGAGGTTCGAATTCCGCCATGACGCCTATCCCATTAGGCGAATTTTCAAAGGAAATTCGCTAAAATGTGGCAATACATGGTGAAATATTAAAAATATATAAAATATTTGAGGTATTTGAAAAATTAGCGAATTGACGAAATTTAACTTGAAATCTTATTACACAACAGGAAAAGCGGCTAAATTTGGAGGGAAAAGAAAAACGAGGTATTGATAGTTGTTTATTACTTTTTCCTTGTTCTGCAGGAGGCTTTAATTACATCTATTTGGTAAAAGCATGAATGTAATGATATCTATCTATGGATAAATATATATTTTATTATTTGTTTCTACAAAAAATCTAATAAGTTCTTTCTTGATATATCTTGATTTAGGGATTTCCCAAAGGAGAAATGAGCTTATTTTGTGCTAAGTTATTCAAATAGATTAAGCTGAGACCTGTAACGTTTCCTTAAGAAAATTTCACAAGGACCTATTCATACATATGCTCCTTCTGTATCATTCTACCATCATTCTATGTTACAATGCTTCCCTCTCCTACTATAAGGAAATTATGATGATGCTGGTTTGAAATCGCGGCTTATCAGATAGTCGCTGTGGAAATAATATCACGTGGTAGTGGCTGCCGTTAGGCTCAAAGTGAAATTGTATGTTGGCGCTTTTTCATTATTTAAATTATCTTTAATAAACTGAGAGCATAACCTGGGATGCGAACCTCAGACGACTGTTGTATTAGAGGTTAATATATTGAAGGAGGCGGCTCAAGTAGCTCATTATAGTAGACAGGAAAGTAAAATTGATTTGGATATAACTGATTTGATATCAAGCAAAACATTTCAAACCGTTTAAATCACTCAGTTTGAAAACGAGTTCAAATATTATATTTCACAAAACGCATACAAAAGTCAAAAATTCCGGACATCATTTGTTAGAAATTTCAATTAGGTCTCATATCAATGGAAATTCGCTAACAGAGGCGACATTTTTGGTTTCTCATAGATACGTATGTGTATCATAGATACGTAGATGTGATCATATGAATACGTTTATTTGTATGAGTTTTTATACGTATTTGTGTTGTGTAGAGCAAGGTAATCCAATTAACTGCGAACAGGCATAGCAGTTAATCTTTTATCAACAGAAAAACCAAATCCAACTTAAAAGCTTTACTATCAGCTAATTGTAAAACTAGTCTTCTTTTTTCTAAGCATTAATAAAAAAGCACTTGAAAAGGTTACAGGAGAACCTAGCATCTTTTTTTTACTTAAAAGCAGATGAATAAATTGCACCCGACTCCTGGTTATTGATTGCCTCTCTTTCAGCTGCCCCTTGGGAGTAAAGGTTTTTGATATTAGAAAATTATATTTTACACCAATATCTGAAAGGTAAAAGCAGCGAACAGGAAACCACTTTAAACTTTCAAGTAAGTTTTATTTATTTGGTAAATTATGAAGTTTAAGTTTGTAGTACCTTTTCTATTGCCTTTTCCGAACCCTTTTCTAATTATATTCATACGTTTCGGATAGGTCTAGAAACTGAGGTCAGTTTTCCGTAGAATTTTTCGAAATCGAGACGTAATTGACAACAGTGAATTGTCGAAAGAGATCCGTAAGACCCCATTGAGACCGAAAGGAAAGAAGACAGTAAGAAGAAAAAATGTTAAAAGACTTTTTAAGATCAATAATGTAAAAATTATGATAGTAATTATCTTAAAACTTTCAAGAGTTAAAATAATTATTGAAAGTCAACTCTCACCATCTGTTCTACAGCGGACACACAGACATTTCTAATCTAACTTGAATATAAAGAGAATACATTAGTTAGCATATCAAGATGCACAACCTCATTCAACAATAATTACTATGGAAGATGAAGTCACCCATGTCCCCGCAAAAACTAACCCCCGCGTATTCTTGTTCACGCGAAAATACATGGCTTAGTGAGTGAGTGAGCGACCTTAAAGATAAAGATGTTTTATAACCGAAGGTTGTAATAGTTAGTTTTTCATAGCTGTTGATCAAGCCTGAGAACCAAAGGTTGCCCAAAGACCTAAATTACCGGACATTGTGAAATCTCTAGATTTCACAATCCTTTCACAAAAGAAAAATATCGGTTCTTTAGGTTTTGGTTTTTATCATCAACTAAAACTTTTATTTAGTTTCTTGGCGTTTTAATTTAGATTTCTTTTTTTTTTAAATATGACTGTTATTTTTTTATTATACTCTACCTCGCTCTACTCTACTTAATACTACTACCTCTTTGCTTCGCTCGTCAATAAGAGGTTCGCATCATCCCTGCCAATCCACGCTTGCACAAAAATCACAAAAAACTCTAGAAATGGCCCCAAATTTTCCCGCGCGTCATCCCACTGGTGGGAAACAAGTTTATAAAATACATCATTTAATACTACCGAGAATTGCAAAACATGAATAATGGGGGCATAGCCTATCTCAATACATTAAGAGGCCTGAAACACCTCTTTGGGGCTCTCAGGGGCTCTGTGTAACCTCGTTGAAACCTTCATCAACAAGTGAGTTAAGGTTAAAATTAAATTAATTGATTTGGGCTTCCCGCACATTGTTTGTGTTTTAACGTTCTTCTATATAAGCTATTGTAATTCGGTACTGATTATTTTAAAAATTAAATCTTAAAAAATTAAACCAACCTAATTAAATTAAAATTAAACCAACCAAATTAAATTAAAATTAAATCAACTTCATCTAAAACTTTTAAAGTTTTACTAAGTATTTTAAATACAAAACAACTTCAAGAAAAATAAAATGTTATGTTATATATATAACAATACTAAAAATTAGGTGCGTAACCTTAACTCACTTGTTGAAAGAGGTGTCAATGAGGTTACACAGAGCCCCTGAGAGTCGCAAAAAGGTGTCTTAGGCCTCTTAATGTATTGAGATAGGCTATGCCCCTATAGAGTATATATATATATTATATATATATATATAATATATAATTATATATATATATATATTATATATATATATATGCCTATACACTGCTATATTTATGACATTATCAATTTATTTAAAAGACAGTAAAAGAATATTAAAAGTCATAGTGACGTCATACGATATTTTATAAACTTGATACAATATAACTGTGCGAGAGAGATATTGTGTCAACTATTCATGTTTTGCAAAACTCGGTAGTATCAAATGATGTATTTTATAAACTTGTTTCCCACGAGTGGGATGACGCGCGGGAAGATTTTGGCACCATTTCTAGAGTTTGATCATTATTGTGTAAGCAAGGATTGGCAGGGATGATGCGAACCTCTTATTGACGAACGAAGCAAGGAGGTAGTAGTAGTAAGTAGATTAGAGCGAGGTAGAGTATAATAGAAAAATATTAGTCATACTTAAACCTTCAAACGCCAAGAAATCTAAATTAAAACACAATTTTCCTAAGTATACACCTCAATACGAATAGTGTTTTATTTAACATAAGAATTTTAAAATAAAAGGTGAAGTATAATAAAAGAAAAGAAATAAGATAAAAAAAACTTGATGTTATTATAAAAATAAAATTTATGTGCTGAGAAAAAGAATAAGACAAACGATGTTAATATTTTTTGCGGAGAAACATTTGGAAATGCGAGAGGGCGGCTTTAGGAGCAGAGTTAAGGAAATGACTTCAAGAAAAACCGACAACACTGGGTAACACACACTAAACAAAGCAAAATGTAATTTTCAACTGTAAACCGCTTCTTCCTTTTCTTCTTATACGGGAGAATCCAAGGAGCTGTACGGACGTAATTGAAAATTCTCTTACTTTTTGCGCCTTTGAGAAGAAGAATAGTTTGTAGAATATTTGTAAGAACACTTCAATGGGTTTGAATATTAACTAACAAGTAATAAACAGTCTTTTTCTTTAAAATACGGCCTTTCTTAATACGGATATAAAACTTAAACTTAATTATTTATTCTTTTAGAGTAGTTTAAATGAAAATAAAAGGAAACATTTAGTTAAATGGTGAAGTAATAGAGATAATATACAAGAATAGGAAGAGAATTCTAGATAACAGAGATATTGCACTAGAGACCAACCTTACAAGGCTATAAATCACACGCTGCTCTCATTAGTAGAATTTTGCACATTTACGTAAAATAATTTACCTCTGAATAAAGTCGTAAATTAGGATTTCAAAAGAAGCACCCTTGTCCCGTAAATGTATTTTACGACTCTAATGAGGCAAGAGTATGATAGCGAATGCAACGTAAAAATGAAACATGCTACATCTGACAACTGTTGCATCATTTGACATCAATAATGACTTGACACTATGTCTTGTCTATCTGATTCACTATAGTCTAAGATCCAGGCCAAAAAAATGTGACTCATTTTGTACTACTTGAAACGAAAGTTTTCTGACAATATACCTTAAATTATAAAGGAAAAGCATAGTCTGCATATCCAAAGTGGAGCCCTTCATATGAAAGCGGTCTCTCAAAATATTAGAAAATCGCATAATTTCCAGTTTTCTTTTAATAAATTCCTTATAGGTCGTGTGCAAAACATGAAGAGAACTTTTTTTAAAGGTAATAAAATTTCCTATGAAACGAGTGTTTTTCGTTAAAATCAAATTAATACAACTAAAGTTATGACATTTGTTAAATGGCAAAAAAAAATCAGAAAAAGCCAATATTTTTTTCAAAGAAATTTGCTGACTTTGCATAAGTTAATATTTTTTTGGTTTTTTTTAAAGAGTTATAACTTTAGTTGTAGTCATCCGATTTTGATGATTAAACACTCGTTTATTATCCAATAAGTATATTGGGTGATAAGATGAACATTTTATCATCTTTAAAAAATGTCCTCTTCATGTTTTGCACACGACCCTCAAGGAAACCCTTATTATAAGAAAACCAAAATTTGTGCGATTTTCTATAATTTTAAGCATGTGCAATCATTTGAAGGGCTCTACTCTTTATGGGCAGACTATGTTTTTGTTCATAATTTAAGGTATATTTTCAGAAAAATTTGGTTTGAAGTAGTTAAAAATGAGTCTCATTTATTCAGGTCCGGCTCTTGGACTACTACTTTTAACTCCTAAATGCGGTGACTGTGTCACAGACTTAAATATTCAAGTCAGTTGGAACCCTTTGCTATGTTATAATTAGATATGTAAGCATAATAACTTTTTAGATTTTATTATATAGTTAATCAGTTTATAAATAATTTTATGTATATTTGTTCCTCTTTAAATACTCAGTCTGTAAACTGCTATGATGATAACGTAAAGTCGAAACCAGTCAGTTATAATTTTTTTTACTATTGTGGTTGATAACATATTAATTGTTTTTAATTGTGTGTGCTTTTTTTTAAACATTAAGGTAAATATTCTTCTTCTTCTTCTTTTTTAACAAACAAAAGGTCTTCGGCCGTAGCCACTAAACGGCGTTGGTGCTTCGCAGCCCGGTATAAGATAAAACCCAAAAAACATATCATATATATATATATATATATATATATATATATATATATTATAACTCTATTCATGAAGACAAAAATAAACATAAACACTTAAAAACAGAAACACGGGACGATGCACGATAAACTGCTACCGAAGAGCGCTTTTTGAAATCGGAAAGAGAATGATTATGGTGACTAGTTTAAGGTTGGCTTCAAGCAGTTGACGAGATATATATATATAATATATATATATATATAATATATATATATATATATATACACACACACACACACACACACACACACACACACACACACACACACAAATATTTAATACAAACAGCACTGCTATAAAAATCGCTCGTAAATTATTTTACGACGTAATTAAAACAGGAATAAATATAAGTTCTAAGTAAATAAAAATATAAAATTAACATAATATAATTAATACCGAAAACGAGGAAAACACTTAGATATCAAAATAAATTTAAAAATAAAAATGGATTTTTCAAAAAAAAAATATTAATAAGATAAATATCATGCCTCGGAAATTATGTATATGACATATTTAAAAATAAAATAAATAAAAGTGAAATAAATAAATAAATATTAAAAAATGAGGAAAAATAGACGGTTTTAGTTAGATTTCAAAACGGGAATTAATAATGTTACAAAAATATTTAATTTAAATGTTGAATAAATTAAAAATACCTTTTAAATTACCGAAATATTTCTATAATTGACTAAATCGCATCGTAATTAATTACATGTTGTAAATATTTGTGCTGAATTAGTAAATACTGGAGACTATCTAAATAGGGAGTTCAAATTGATATTGTTTGTATAAAATATTACATGGGTTGTATTGCGGTTTTGCGTTTTCAATTTAAAATTTAATAAAAAAATGTTGTGGATTAGGGATAAGTTGCTTAATTACAAATATGTATCGGGTACAGGGAACCTCGGAACATTTCCTCGCCACATCAGAATCCTGACGCTCAGAATATGGAATCTCCAAATTTATATTACAAAACGACTTGCTTGTAGATATTTATTGTAGATAGATATATAGATTTATTCCCAGCGGTCACCCATCCATGTGATGACCTCTTTCGATGCTGCTTAATACTTGTGATCGGATGAAACCCCCATATTACATTAGTAGTATTAAAATGAAACTTAGTATACTAATTTATAACTTAAATTAAGGGATATACCTGCACCAATTTATACTCAATTAGATTATGTTGGGTGTTTCATTCTTTTTTAAAAAAAAAACAAATACAAATTATACAATTTTTGTATACAAATTATTAAATAGAATTATTAACAATGGCTTATTAACAAAGTTTAGTAATGTTTTACTTCTTATTTATGACTAAATTACAAATCCATTAAAAAAGTTTACGCACAATATGAATTTTAGAAATATTTGCTTGCCGTTATCGCCAGTTAAGGACGTCTTAAAAAAATTAAGATTTATTTTTGTAACAAGTTTCAACTTACTAGCATGAAAACATTAGGACCTAAGGTAATATCGCACACACGCATATAGACAGATAACTTTGTTCAAAAAACGAATAATTTAGGTGACATTTTGGTTTCGGATACTTTTGCAAAAGCAATACTTTTCCTATAGACCTGCGGTATATGAATTTAAAAAAGTCAGGTACGGGGTACCTGGGAACTTTCCCTCATGACATCGGATTGGCTAAGCTCATCCTTCCTAATTCGCACTCGCTTGGCTTGTCTTCAGAATATGCAATTCGCCAAATTTATACAGCAGCATGCCTTCTAACTCACTTCACCCGTCCTCAAATATCCGTTTCATTCTCAGCGGTCACCCATACATCACTGACCATGCTCAATGCTTCCTAAATTTTATGATTCAGCACACCATGGATATACTTGTCGTAATGTAACGAAACTTAGTGTACATATTTATTACGTCAAGCTTAACACTTAAAAAACGTGCACAAGTAATTTATTATTTAATAAAAATTGAACTATCCTAAAAACAAGATAAAACTTAGCAAATAAGTCAGTCTTAACATGACTACATGCGTGTCAAATCTCAATCCGATCCCATAATTTTTCTGCGTTTTATGATTTTTTCGAAATTTTAGCAGTCATTTTTGCGGGTGAATGGCGTCATAAAACATTATTTTCTGAATAGCATAACTACGGCGGTAGACTGATTTTTGTACAAAATTTCAACTTTCTGGCAATAATACACTAGGAGCTACGATGATAACAGACACATACACGCACAATCACACACATACAGACAGACAACTTAGTGAAAACCAATCAGGAGGCCTTTAAACAATTTGAAACGGATTATTCCGGTGACATGCCGGTTTCGTATTCTTTTGCAAACACAATACTTTTCCTATATACCTACAGTATAAATGAGGAAAAGTAAAAATGTAAGGTGTAATGACTAGTAAATCCTACACAGTGTTTTTATTAACTCGCACATATTGCTTAATGTTTGTTAACTAAAAAAAACTCTTAGTAAAATTTCTTTGGAGAAATCACTATGGTAATAGTTTAGTCGTCACTCCTTGGAGTTACTACTCGATGCAAATAACTTCTTTTCTATAAAGAAACTATTAAAATAAATTAATTTGATGGCATTTTAATAACTTTAAACACTTGTAATTAGAATTCTCACTCCCCTCTAAAAGAAAACCCTGATACTTTCCTCTGGTGCAAACAGTCATCATACCCTCGTTATATTTTACTTCCTCGGCTTCGCCTCGAGATTAAAATACATGATTTTCTAGAGTCCCTACCAGGAACCATCTCTTAAAAACCCTCGCCTTCGCCTTAGGGTTTAGTCATTTTGGTTCCCTCGTCTGACGCCACTGGAACCTACAAAAAGTAATTACTGTATCCTCTCTTGACGCGGTTATGACTATTTCATATAATTGAATTAGGTTTGAATGGGAAACAAAGTATTCCTCAAATAACCAATAAATAAAGAGTGGTTCACAATCTCTTATATAACTAAACCCCAGTCTCATAAAATATCTTTCGTACATTGAAGTATAATACGTTACTATAGTATTATATAATATTATAAAAATATTTTGTCATGTTAGGTGAAAAGAGTAAAATTGTCTACCGGAGAAGATGAGAAAGACCCTTTAAGCTAAAATTGCTCAGGAGGGAGGGATGCCTCGAAATTCGATGCCCCTATTAACTTTAATCCTCCTTTCTTTAACCTTTCCAATTTCGAGCTGAGGGGCACCTTTTTACATGAAAAATAAATTGAATTACACAGAAATATATCCACTAGACCAGAAGTGCAAATAGTCTAATTTTGTGACATTAAAAAATCAACAAGGTTTTTTCATCATCTTTATTGACTATTGTAGTAAAGACAAGCTATTTTTTAGAGGTTCTTTAATAGCAAAGTGTGGTTTATGTTTAAGTATTTTTATGTCTTCTGTCTCAGGAGAGCACTAAACTTAAATTTACTTTTATGACGAAAAAATTAGGTTGAAAAATATCCCCATTAAAAGTTTTTGTTTTGGTCATTATAAGGTTATCCATTTTTAAATACTTTTAACTAAAAACTTTAGATTTTTTAAGCAAGTAAAGAAAAAAATACAAATAAACCACACAGCAATTAGGCAAGATTATAGCAAGAAACTTATACAGTTAAAATACGGTGGAAATGCTTTTAAAAATTGTTAAATGCATTATTAAGCCTACAAATGTGTAAGTGATTTCGTCGTTGATGTCCTGATTGTACTACGCCTTGTTTTAGTGTCTACTTTAACAATGAGCTACCACGAAGCTGGAGCCGCTAATTGCAAAACTAAACTCCGATCATTACAAGACTCTGCTCTCAGAAGTACAAAGAAGCAGCTGTATAGATAGTTTTGCAAAATAAATGTTAGTATGCAGAGGAGTTTGTTGAGGTCATTGAATTATTTATTTTTGACGAAAAATTGTGGTAGGAGGGTCACAATTGAATTAGGCCTGGTACTCGAGGGAGTTAGTAAAAATGTCCCTTGGACGTGACCCACTCACCTGGATGATTAAACCAGGTTTCTTCTACAACCACTCGATGAGTGCTCTAACTTCTACTAAAAGCTCTTGTCCATCTGTAAATAAAATTTAGAAGACCAACTTCTGCAAGTTTTAGGGCAAGTGTAAGACTGAAAGGTAAGGCAAACTCTTTGATGCTACGGTTTCTGTTTTAAAGCATCAAGATTAAAACTGCATTGAAGCATTCATACTAGATTGATAAATATATATTGTAAGATCAAATTTCGGTTCGGGATATATTGTACGGGAAAAAGCTACATTTTCTACTAAATATCCGCTAAAATAATATAAGCTACTTCCACTCTAATTTCGTTAAATCGGGCATCAAATATCAATTGACAGTTTCCGAGGCCTCAAATATTGAGTTACAATACTCAAAGCATCAAATAAATACTGAATACGTTTGATAATTCTCTAAAGAAATTTAAAACCTCTATTCAGAAATAGTGAAAACTTACTAAAAATAAAAGTAAAAATATATAATAATAAATGTATTTATATATATATATATATATATATATAATAATATATTTATATTTATAATGTATTTAAATATAATATAAATAAATGTATTTATATGTATTGTATATAAATGTAAAAATTTATATGTTATATGATTTTTATGTAGCTCGCTGATTAAGTATATATTTCGTTACCTCAAATATTTAGTCTAAGTATTCAGGGCATTAAATATTGAGAGGCAGTACTCAAAGCATACACTATTAAGTAACAATACTCAAGGCATCAAATATTAAGAAGCAGTACTCAGACATCCAATATTGAGTGATCGCACTCAAGGCTTTAAATATTAAGTGACAGTTCTCAGGCGTCAAATATTGAGAGAGAGCGTACTCAAGGCATCTCATATTGAGTGATAGTCTAAGAGGCATCTCATATTGAGTGATAGTCCAAGAGGCATCTCATATTGAGTTATAGTCTTTAAGGCATCTCATATTGAGTGATAGTCTTTAAGGCATCTCTCTTTAAGGCATCTCATATTGAGTGATAGTCTTTAAGGCATCTCATATTTGATAAGGCATCTAATATTGAGTGATAATCCAAGAGGCATCTCAAATTGAGTGATAGTCTTCAAGGCATATCCTATTGATTGATAGTCCTCAAGGCATTACGCCTTAGTAGGACTGAAGCACAGTATTTTCAAATATCCATAGCAAATTATAAGGCACAGAATTTATGTTCGTTACCGTTAAAATGTTTAATGTCAGATGGAGTATGCTACATCGATATATTTTAAAAGGTATCGCATAATTCTTACGCATTGCCAAATGCTTCGATACAAAAGATTTTACGACAAACCGGCTTTTAACACTTAATTAATTTCACAAATTGTTATTTGATTGAAACCATAAAAATAAATAAAAACTGTAGAATTTCAAATAAAAACGGAAAAGGTATAAAAAGAGCCAATGTTAAAATTAAATTTCATCATAGAAATAAATTCAATGTTTACAGTCCTCAATAAAATTCAGTAAAACTTTTCCGTTTTACTCGAGCTAAAAAAACAGAGCTTTTCAATTACTGGAAACCACTAGGAGACCTCTGCCTCAAGTAGTTCCTGGTTTAAAGTAAATTCTTTTATTCGCTCTTACTCTTAAAAAGAATAAAAAGACAACTAATAAAAAAGTAAAGAAAAAGAATCAAGAGCCTTTGGTCAACAAAACGACGGAAAAGTTAAAAGTACCGTCATGAAAATTATTCAATCGTCGTAAAGATCCCTCTCTTTAGTATAGAATAATTATTTCTATTTTTCGTTACATTTGATGTAATGTATTGACAGAGGTGAAATGATTACTTCGTCAACAGCAGTGCAAAGACAAGGGATGAGTGCTTCCACATTTACATCATTTCATCTTAGGGCCAAAAGGTTCCAAAAAAATGATCTATGAAATCGTCGTAAACCTTTTTGGATCGCGATAAATACCTTTAATACGGATTCCATAGTTGGTATGGATAACATCTTTTTAAAGGTGATTAAATGTCCTATAAAACGAGTGTTTAATCCACAAACATCAGCGAATTTTATTCCCAAAGGAAATTCGCTAAAAAGGATGACAAAATTATGGTTCTTTCAAAAACACTAAAAAATGGTTAATTTATGCAGTCTGCGAATTGTTTTAAGAAAAATATTGCCTCTTTGTACATTTTTTTGGCAAAATAACAAATGTCATAACTAGATAATTTTATGAGGAAGTGGTCAGATAGGTAAAGAAAACACAAATGTTGAGCTTTCGGCCGTAAATGTTCATACATACATGTAATAATATATATATTATATATATATATAATATATATATATATATATATATATATATATATATATATATATTTTAAATGAAAAAGGAAGATACTAGAAGTATAATATAACAATATTATAATATAACTTACAGTGGGTGAAACAGTGAGGTTTAATGGGTTTGAAATTTTTTTAATTTTTCAATATTTTTCAAAATTTATTCAATAAATTTTATACATATACATATATATATATATATACATAATATATATATATATATATATATATATATATTATAATAATATATATATATATATATATATATATATATATATATATATATATATTATATATACATATATAATATATATATATATATATATATATATATATATATATATATATATCTATGTGTGTGTGTGATGTCTAGTAAGATTCGATTCTCAGCAATAAGGGCAACAAGGAGCAAACTTTTTAGTTCAAGCTTCATTATCTAAACCAACACAACATTAAAGTAAAGTAAAATCGGGTTTATTCTAAAAAGAAAACATTTAATACATTTTTGATAAAGATAGTTTTCAGTTTGCTATAGCCGAGGGTACCAGAGTTTTCAAGCATAATAGAGTTCTAACTGTAGAGCTTCAATTCAACTTGTTTCTTTCCTCTCTAACCTATACATTCTACACCCTAACTTGATTTATTTATTAAGGAGGAATAACTTTTTCCTACATTTTATAAATAAATTAAATGGGATTCAATAATCAACCGGAGAGATTTGATTTTAGTTGAGTTTATAATATAATAATTATTTTTAAGATTTTATGCAGTAGTTCTAAAAGTTGCAGTGGTAATTCTCAAATTGCATTGGTAGTTCTGAAGTTGCAGTGGTAATTCTCAAATTGCAGTGGTAGTTCTGAAGTTGCAGTGGTAATTCTCAAGTTGCAGTGGTAATTCTTAAGTTGTAGTGGAAGTTCTCAAGTTGCAGTGGTAATTCTCAAGTTATAGTGGAAGTTCTCAAGTTGCATTGGTAATTCTCAAGTTGCAGAGGTAGTTCTCAATTTGCAGTGGTAGTTCTAACATAGTTCAACATAAGTTTAAATAAGACTTATGTCTGTGCTTCAGATATAATTAGAAAGGCATATTCATTGGTAGAATTTTACGGCATCACTTGACATTGAGTTAGAAGAATGCTTGTAGAATTTTACGACATATCTTGACATCGAGTAAGTATTTTTTATGTGTTTTAGATACGATTAGCTTCAAAGAATGTAATTATGCGGCATTTCTAAACATTAAGTAATAATTCTACAAGTGCTGTAGATAGAATTAGGTTGGTATGTACTTTGAG